>CM041777.1:390435787-390835987 GCA_023374045.1 Limonium bicolor | reverse complement strand
CGTGCAATAGCATATGTCAGCTTCAATGGCTCTTCCGAAGCCTTCTCCTTTTCCTCCTTCCCCTTTGGGTTCTGATTTTTCTGGGCCTGAGGCTGGTACTTTTGTTTCTTGTACCCTCCTTGCCCTTGACTTTCTGAGCTCTTTACCAGCACTCTTCCTCTTTGCATTCTCCTCGTCCCTCAGCTGGACGGTAATCTCTACCTTAGGGCATCGGCATGTAGTCACTCCTGCAAGGTAGTGTAACTCGTCGGCCCCATGCCGTAGCGGAGTCGATGGCTAAGCCCGCCATAGAAGCGGTCCACCAGATCTGGTCAGAATATCCAAGACCTGGCAGAAGACGGAGCAAGGCAGTGAACTCTGAGTAATACTCGTCCACTGTCATCTTGTCCGACTGCTTAAGCGCATCCAACTGCAAGCGCTTCTTCGTCTGGACATGGGCGGGGTAGTACTTTGCTCGTAGCAAGGCGGTGTACTGCTCCCAGCCGAACTCTGGATTGGCCACATGCTCGGCCCTCACCAGCTTCCACCAATCGCCTGCCGCCCCTTCAGATAGAAAGCAGCTAAGGCACCTTGATCCCAGCAGGGACATCAAGGGTCTCGAAGGCGGTCTCCAGCTCGGAGATGTACGCCTCAAGCTTGGCGGGATCGGTCTCCCCCTTAAAATGCGCGGGTCGAAGATCTGCTAGACTCTTCACCCAGTTTGGTTCCCTAGGTTGTGGCGGTGGAGGTGGTGCACCCACACCAGGCTGATAGCCCATATGCCCTAAAGCGGCAGCTACGATCTCTGCGATCGTCTGCCCTCCAGGTATTCCTGAAGTATCCTCACCCTGGCCGCGACCTCGGCTTCCCTAGGACGTCCTGCCATCTGAACAAGCATAACTCACATTAGTTTGTATTCACCACTGTTTCGGTTAGCAAATTTATAACGTCCGTAGACGATAAAGACGATCCACACTTATTAGTGGTCATCTGACTCTACTCACTCTAACTTCTCACACCCTTAACCCATCACTTATTCCTTAACTTATATCCTAACTCGGTGGTTACTCATGTCCGGTATTTCTTGATCAGAGCGTAACTACGCTCTGATACCACTTTTTGTAACACCCCATCCAAAGCCTATCGTGGTTATCGCAAACTGAACACTTAATCGAATACGTCGCAGCGGAAATAAATAACACCTGGACCTTGCCACGGTCTGATCGTTAGAATATACCGCCTTAACGTTTACAATACTTATCCAAAATACTTATCCAACTCAAAACATCAACATTCACAATACCACAACCAACCGAGTACTAGTATCTTAAACATAATCTCAAACTTACATCAGTTTAATATAAACAGTCGGGTGCACAGGCGCAACCCGAACTCAAAATAAACATCCCACCCTAAGTCTAACCGCTCCTACTCTCGTAGTGCGTCCTCATGGGTCTCTTACCTGCAAGTGTAAAAATAGCCCCCGAGGGGGTCAGCACGAATGCTGGTACACCCTCTCATGGCCCCCAAGCTAACGGGGCTACGACGACTAATTGTCGATAGCATGGAAATTGATTACATACACAAGCATAATATGAAGTGCAATAACAATAACCACAGATGAACATATATAGTTCACAAACAATGAACGACTCAAGCGTTCCCTTAACAAGTGGGTTAGTAACCCCCTCCTTAGTCCTCATTTCCTTAATCTCAGTTCCTTACCTTACCTTAATCTTAATCTCAGTATACAAACCTTTCCTGGAAGGGATTGGTTGTAGCTTAATTCGAACCTGGGATTTAGGTGATCCCACCGCACCATCTTAATGCCACCTACTCTGGACGGGAGTCCAGCGTAGCTGAGCCGGCAACCGGCCCTAGGCTACAAGTCCGAAGACAAGTCCTTAAGCGGAGGGCGGATCTGATTCAGATACCGTCCCCCTTTTCCTTAGCATGCATGACCGGAGATCGGTCCCGGGTTTCCTCACTCAAGTTCCAGTTAGTAGAAATCTTAATCATCATGTGCTAGCTAAGCCTTAACGGGCATTAACCAACAACCACCAAACTTAACTCTTATTCTTAACTCAGTAAGTACTAAACTTGGTTAGTACAATCTCAAGTCTCGCGGGTTAGTGTAAAGATAACACAACACAACGAGAACAATATAACCGGTTGCATGCTTTATCTTGTTTTAGTCATAGCAATTAAACAGATAGCACACAAGCCGAGGGACACCTCGTTAGCAAGCAGGTCACAAGAAGGATTGTACCGTTCACCGTCGATCGTTGTTTGTTTAACCTTCTTCGGGGTCCCAATTCACAAACCTAAAACATTCATTCATTTTTAGGTCATTAGTTATTTGCACCTTACTTAACTCACTTAGTTCCTAAAGATTCCCATTTAAAACCTCTCAAGTCTTTGCCACTTAGCTTACAACTTAACTTTAAACATTAAAACTTACACTTAACTTAACTTATTCCTTAAGTTCTTAGGGTCCCAATCATTACCACCCTACCAAAGGTATACCTTATTACCTATTACCATTCTTAGAATTTAAATTTTCTTTTTTTTTTAAGTTTTAGGGTCGTCGACCCCCGTCCGACCCACCCTCTGGGTCGGACCATTCCAGTAACTTTCGGGTTTGAAACCTTACATGTCCGACCCACTTCCGACCCAACCAACTGGTCGGACCATTCCAGAAACTTCCCGTCTTCTAAAACCTCCCATGTCCGACCCACGTCCGACCCAACCAACTGGGTCGGGACCATTCCAGAAACTTTCCGTCTTCTAAAACCTCCCATGTCCGACCCACGTCCGACCCAACCAATGGGTCGGACCATTCCAGAAACTTATTTGCCCTCTAAAAATCACCCGTCCGACCCTGTCCGACCCAAGACCTCTGGGTCGGACCATTCCAGAACCTTTCCTGGCGTAAACAGAGGCCGTCCGACCCAAACTTGGTCGGACCCCTGGGTCGGACGCCACCAAACATGCCCAAACTTTGCCAAATCTTCACTAAACCTTTCCTCAAGCCATCCAATGTGTTTCTACATCATTTAGACCCTTAAACCCACCTTAGAGCCATCCTCCAACACATTAAATCATTCACCAAGATTCACCTTAATCATTATACATTTTTCCTTGTAATAATGCTAACACTTGTAATGCTTTCCTCTAGGTTTCTAGGTGGTGGTTCATACCTAATGTACCACTATGCCAAATGTTTTCCTCACCACTATAACATCATCTCCCAAGCATCTTTCACTATCTAAAACTCTCTTATGCATTTACTTAATGTTCCTTCACACTTAAACTTCCATCCATCAACACATTATTTCCTTCCTAGTTGTTTACCAACATTTGCCTAAGTCCTAAATACTCAATACATTCTCTTGATTCCTAAATCCTCCATGGTGAACCTAAGTCATTATAAGTCATTAGAACACCTTAACTTCACCCTTTTCATCAAGACAACCTATAGAACATCCTAGTACTTCCTTAGTCATTAAATTCCCTTAGAATATCTTAAACACTTAAGCTCTCCTTTAAATTTTGCCATGGGTTCTCTAGTATATAGTACCTCCTAACACATGGTTTTTCCCATCAAACAACTCATACCACACAAATTCTCATCACATAGTGCTTAAACTTAAAATGCTTGGCACTTAGGCCCTTAAATGACAATAATCTTAACCACTGAATTTCCACATATATTTGCCTTCAACCTGCGAATACACTCAACAAGGCTCCCATTGAAATAAAATGCTTCTTGTAATTCTCTCCATTGTTTTAACTATCTCTTCTTCTCATTTGCTCTTTAGTCACAAGTTCACAATATAGTCATTGTTTCTCTAGGTTTTATAACACCTTCCCAATATAACTCTACACTAAACTCATCATATACCTAAATCCCATTCCTTAAACCAAACATCTTAAGGTAAGTAATTTACCTTGTTCTTTTACAAGCTTAAAAGCTTTCTTCCTTAGGTTTTTCTTTGTTCAATCTCGGTCACCAATGTGTATCTCCTTGCCAATGTTCTAAACAATGTCCAATAACTCTAATGAGCACTAAACAACACACTTACCTTAAGGAATAAACCTAGGTTAAAAGATGTGTTTAAGGTTTTGAATTGATTGCTTTACCTTAGTTCCTCAAGACAAGCTTGTATATGAAGCAAGAAGGACCTCCTCTCTCCTTTGAAGAGTAGAAACAAGCTAGAACAAGGCAAAACATGGAGTCCCATGAGCACTAATTTTCGGACATGTGAAGAAAATGGTGGAAACCTAGATTTTCTTACACTTTCTTTACCTTAAGAGAATGGAGATGCCAATGGAGTCTCCAAACTTGAATTTTCCTCCTCTAATGGTGGTTTGATTTGGCACCAAAATGAAGCTCTTGCAGTTTTGAGAAGATAGAAAGAAGGAGCTAGAGCTTACTAAGAAGAATATGTATTTTGTTTTGGATTTGGAGCTAAAATGAGCAAGATGTGACCAAGGAAGGATGGAGCTTTCATGGAGGTTGAGTTTTACGTGAATGGAGAAGGGAGAGAGCAGCTCAAACCGTGGGAAAACAAAGGAGAATGAAGAAGTGAGGAGAGAGAACTAATAAAGTGTGATTTATGTAAAGGTGAATAGTGCTTTTACTTTATAACTCTCATTTGCTTTCTTATTTGCTTAATGACTCATGGAGGTGGTGACTCACCTCATAAGAAACCGGCCCCTTTATATAATGAGGGTACTTAAGTCTTTGTTGACCAAATGTCTCACTTATATAGACTTATGTTATAAACTAGCTTAATTAATTCACTATTCACCAAAACAAGCACATTGTTGTGAAATTTTTGATTTCCCATTGATATAGACTTCCAAATGTGATACTATATAGTACACATGTTAATTAAAGAGTAATGATGGACATTTAGCCATTCAAAACTCATTTACAAGACAATTTTTCAAAAACGTGCTTTAAGACTCCTTAAAGCACATTTTATGTTTTTAACTTGTTTTCAAGCTTGGTTTTCTTTGGTAATTGATTTAAAATGACCATTAGGATATTACTAAGGTCTTAGAACAATATTTGGGTACTCTCCCAAGTCTCTCCCAGCTTAGAGCATGTTTTTTGCTTAAACTGCTCTTTTGGTGTTTCCTTATATATTCTTTGATTAGAAATGTTTCTTAATGTTTCTAAGGCATTATTTAGCCTCCTTATATCTTAGTTTATCATTTAAACACACCATATCTAAGTTTGGGGTATTTCAAAAATATTATGTGGTCAAAAGTATAGTATATGAAACTATACATGCTGGCGCATGCATATATTTATATATCAAAAATGAGGATATAAACAATAGTATACAATGACATAAATACTATTATTAATATATGATTTTTGGAATGGTTAAATAAACCTTGCATAAGGAATAACATGTACATAATATAAAGTTTCTTATTTCATTAGAAATTAATGTGTATATATATATATATATGCTGGCGCAAATAATAAGCATATATAATATGGTTTACAAACCATATAATAGTAAATAATAAATGTTAACTTGATAGTATAATTATTACTATAAAGTCATAAGGTTTTAAGTGAATACAACATGTTACATAAATGAGAAGTTGTATAAGAGAATGTATACTAAAGGATAGTAATATAACCATGCATGCAATGATAGGTTATAACAAATACCTATGCATGCGATGTAACAGTTGAACTAAAAATACGAGAACGAACGGATTTATATAAAGCGTAACGCATAAATTACTACGAGTAAGGAGTTGTAAGGATAACGAAACCTTAACTCATAACAATTGAAATCAGGGGATGTAGACTGGGCTTACTGACATTATTCGGAAATACCGAGCCAATTTGTCATGTGGATTGACACCTAGCGTTCCTCGTATTTCTAGATCACATTTCAGACGTGCGCGCTTGAGAAGCTTAGTGGACTACACTGCGCATCCTTGGTCTAAGGTGTACGGTATGTGAAGAAGGGTTTGATCCGGGTTGACCTAAGAAAGGGCCCGGAAACTGTTTGATAACTTGTATGTTATGTGTGTGGATATGTGCATATGATGATATGTGTTAGTGCGTTATTTGATTATGCGCGAGCGTCCTACGGGACTAACACTACGTCGACTATAGATCGACTTATATAAACATACATATGCATTGATGTGATGACACAATGGTTACTTGATATAATACCCTTAGTATTATTATTAAGTATATGATAACCTAAGTAAAACACTTAGGTACAGGATACGACAATGTCGGTCTCTAGAGCATGGATCTCGAACATGAATATAACCTAGATTACTTCTAGGTATGCGTGAGACCCATTGGGCAGCAAAATTAATAATTGTATTCTCCATAAAAATAAGAGTTTATCTTAATCCTATGAGAGAAATGGTATGAGATGAGGGGAGGAATCCCGGTAGTTTACGAACTACCTGGTTGCGCATTTGTGATCACTGGGGGGTACCCGATCGGGTTCCGCTCCAGGAAATTACCTAACGAGCCCTAATTGGATCGTGGGTCAGGTGGTACCTACTGTTGGTACATGGCTACGGCCTTTAAATGGACACCTTACGAGGCAAAGTGAATAGTCAGGGGCCTCCAGACCTCTAGCAAAATGAGCACCTTTGTTTGTACGGGAGGACTACTGTCCATTGGTAAGGTTAACCGGGTTTTCCCAACATGACGCCCAACTGGTAATTAATTAAACAAGGTTTGGATGGAAAGGGCCTTGAAGGCCAAATAATATTAAGTACAGAAACCGTTCGCTAAGGCGATTATACACTGTACTGTAATTATTCGATACGTTCGTTTATGTGACTGATGTTTGTGAAATATAATGTCTATTTGGAATGGATGGATGACTATGTGTTATGCATGATTATTACAGTATTAATTATATCTGTAAAATGGTAAAGCATGAAATCAATCTAATATCAAGATGGTTAAAATGACAAGTGACCAATATGGTCCAGGCCCGCATACTCAGCGTTTATCATTGAGCCTTTATGGCTTGTTGCAGGTTGCTGTTCAACGTTGAAGCTGAAGTATGGGATCAGGGTAGATGCTCACTCATCAACGGTTATGGTTTTGGACTTAGAATGATGTATAGGATTTATCTCGTTGTCACACAGCAGTTTGGTAGTGCTGTTTATTTTTGTTGTTAGATTTAGTTTCTGCTTCGTTACTCGCATGGGCGAGTAATGGCAGGTGACACCCATGTGAGAGTTTATGTTGTTTATTCTTCCGCTGTAAGACGTCTCTAATTATGCTATGTGAGGGGTTATTGCGTGTTTATTGAGAGGGGTGTTACACTAGCTGTGGGGGCCATCTCTCCCAATGGGTTATATTCCACTCTTGAGTATGTTTGTCTATGAGAATCAACTTTCTGAAATGGTGGAGACATAAACTGTCTACCACGGGTTATGGATACTCATATCATTCCTAGTCCTTTGTGACTACCTGAGTCTTTCTCTTCTTAACCTGAATTGGTTCTAACAATAACGAGGGATGCTTACTAGTTATATGGTGTGACTTCCTAAGTGATCGCTTTGGTTTTAAAGTTGTCTATCTCTATCTTTGCCTTGTTCTCCTTTCTCTATGATTGATTGTTTTGAAGTGCCTTCATTCTCTGTTTTATTTTAAAGTTATGTTTTAATTTATTATTTTAGAGAATTGTACCAGTTCCATTCCAGGGAACTGACTCACCCCTCCTAGGGTGGCTGCTTGGTTTCATCTTATAGGTACGAAATTGTTCATACAGGTGGCCACGAAGAGTATGAGTGATTGGGCTGTGAATTAGGAATTATGGAGAGTTGCTTTGGTTATTTTAAGTTATGTTTACATTGTTTTCTCGAGTTCAGACTGTAACATTTGTAAGTAGTAATTGGTGAGGTTTGTACCTGGTGCTTGGAACCCGATGATCTGTAATCGTCATTGAGATTTTTATTCCGCTGTATTTACTTTACTTTAATAGGGGTGTTACACATTGATTAAGTCATGTGTTATGTATATTATCCGCTGCTAATGGTTGTTAAGTACATTTTTTATAGTTGGGGTGTTACAAAAAGCCTCAACCATCTCAAGAATCTAATGTTATTAAGCTTTTTTTCCTGTTTTAGTTTTTTTATTAACTATGCTTACGTGGAAGCCTATGTCGACCAACCTACCTAACTGAATGGATTGAATCAGTAGTGAGATTTCCCGGTGTTCCCTGTGGTGCCTTAATTTCCCGACACTATTATCCCCCATTTGCACTTCTCTCAAAAGGATGCTTTCACTGGCTTCTGGATAGGAAGTTAACCTGTCGGACAAGACTGACCTCAGTTGTCTCCCATAGAATTAACCCCGACTATGGACTAGGAGACCCACTACGACTTCCTTACACATCGTTACATTATGACAGGATGGTCACCTTAGTGCACCGCACCCTCAGCACGAGCTCTTTTCGATATTAATTCTAACGTCGCCTTTAATTATCATCGTCTCCTCCTAACTACTAGACTATGATGCCTTAGATTGTAATCACTTATCTTAATCAAATATCTAATTTTTGAAAAAAATATACTACAAATAGCTTTTTCATACCAAACATTCCACTCAATACTGACAAGCAGAAGAAGAACATTCTCACGTTTCCACTCTCATCCACGGGTACCACTAATGGCAATACTATTGTACAACAGGTTGTACGGTGAGCATCATACAACTGTACATTTTAAATTTTAAAGTAGTTCAAGTTTTTGTATTAATTGTTTATATTGATGTAAACTTCGTCTCATCATAACTTCTTCATCTCTCACAATCAAAATTCATTTTATTTAGCTTGTTTTGTAGATCTCTAATCCCTCTATAACTTTCATGTTTACACCTAAGGATGATTCTCAATCGTGTGGAAGATATAAGTGTCTAAAGTTCCCAACTCGATCACATCGGGTTTTTGCCCAGAATTTTTCTAGAAACGAAATGGTAAACTCAGATCTTTATGGATCTATAACTTTCTCCCTAGTTCTTCGTTTTCCATGATTCTTCCACCAATGTTTAGGTATAGTTACATGTCTAGTTTTATTGTGATAGATTTTGTGGATCAAATCTCTCTCAGTTGGTGCAAGTTGACCCGTGAAGTTGACAGCACATAAAATACCGATTTTTTCCAGAAAACGAATTCGATTTGCCTTGCCGGCGCATCTCCGGTACGATTCCGACCAAATTCGACCATCTATGTTACTCGTTTTTGCATTCTCGAACATACCCATCTATCAATTTAACCTATTACGCACTATATTGAGAGAATTTGTCGAAATCGAATTAGACTGATATGAACACTAACTTCGAAAATTTCCCAGATTCGATCTTCCAGTACACTGCATTATAGGTCGTGAAATCGGCACCATTAGTTTCGTTTTTAAATTTCGAATCCAATGAAACAAGAATCACCGAGTTTCGTCCTGTGGATTGAGGGAATCGATCGAATCTCACTCGTAATGTTTTGGGGGTTTTCTGATGAACTACAGCATTATGGGTCGTCCGATCGTAGTTAAGGAGAACGAACGGCCGAGATTAATACGTGGGGGTTAATGGTATTATAAATCAGAATAAATTACAGGAAAATACTCTAACTTGTTGGATTTAGTTAATGATCTTCCCTAATGTATTTTGACACGAAATGTTAACCATAGATTCCTTATAAAATTCAGTTTACTTTCATTTAAATTAATACGGGTTTTGAGTTTTTAAACGTAAGTTATAATTTTTGTAATTTCTGAGTGTTTTGGATTTATTGAGATAATTAACAAAGATATTTTTTATGAAATAAAATTTTTATAATATGTCTAAATATCATAGTTACTATATATTAATTTTGGAGATTTTTATACAAGGGTAAATAGTTCTAAAAATTGTGTTTATGAATTTTTCATAAGTTATCTTATAATATACAATTTTTAATGTAACCAAAAATTAAAGTATAGTTGATTAATGAACTTTTTAGGTTGGGAATAACATAAGAAGACGAAACTAACATTAATACAGAATGTTAATAAGTATTTTGGGTATAAACTTTTAAGTGAGAAAAAATATAGATACATATATTTATATATAAAAGAAACAAATAGTAACTTAGGTTAAATCAAGGAATTAAAATTAGTCTACATTTATATTAACTATATAATATGGAAGTTAATATACTTAATTAAAACTAAGGAAAATACTTTATTTTATAAACCATATATTAGGTGTGGACATGTGTAAAAGTTAATAGAGGTAATTAAATACAATAAAACTACATAAAGAATGTTTTAATAAATCCTAATATAATATATATATATAGATAACAAAAAAATAAATAAATTAAAAAATAAAATACCTTATAGGAAATAGAATATAAAGGAATTAATAAGTTAAATTAAACCTATACATAATACTAATAAAAGAATATTATATGGGGTGATATTAAATTATGGTTATGAAATTTAGCTTAAAAAGTTACCTTTGAATTTCTAAGATTTATATAAACCATATTAAAATACATATATAATATTATTTGTTAATGACTAGAATGTACATCGATAATTGGATTAGGTAACTAATAAGTTAAGACTTAAGAATAAAGGTATTATGCTTAAGAATTATTATTGAGATTCTAAGATTAGTTGAATAATATAAAATGCACTTATGATATAAAGGTCTCAAAAGTCTTGAATGTGAGAATTATGGTTAAGTATTAGTAAGTGGATAAGAGTGGAACCATTAACAAGTGTTAATAAAATACATTCCTTGATCTTACAACCTTGGGCTATACAACCTTCCAAAATAAGTCAAAGGATATACATAACATTTATGCGAGGGCTTAGAAGACAATTGAGACTTATAAATAAGAGTGAGGAATTTATTTAAGTTTAACTTAGTAAGTTATTGATAATAGACTATCTTTAATATTCCTCAGAGTATTATTGGGTATTTGCACGAGTCTACTAGAACTGCTACAACGTTAATCAGGTACGATTTCTCGTATTCAGATACTTTTGCTAACGGACTCTATGGAATGTTTTGGAAAACACCAACTGATCTTGAATGGATTTCAAAAGGAAACTGCTTATGTGACTAACTCAGCTTGATGTGACTAACTGAGCCTTGAATGTACAACTTTCATGATTATTGGTTCCTCCTATCTGGTTGTCTCATTAGATATTAACTGCTGAGGGTTTACGCCTCTGCACTCTGTAGGACTGAGTGTTTTGGTATTGCACTTGTGTAGTTAATAATCTAGTGGGAATATGGGAAAATGTCAATCTTGGTATTGAGTATGGATTCTTTCTATTAAGTGGAGCACACACCTTTCACCGATGACCGAGAACGGGTCGGTGGCAGCGGAGGTCTGTTATACCTCGTCCATGTGGACAACTGACAGCGGAGGTCTGTTTACCTCGTCCTTGTGACAACTGACAGCGGAGGTCTGTTTACCTCGTCCTTGTGACAACTGACTGGTGGTGGGGGCCATCTCTCCCAATGGGTTATATTCCACTCTTGAGTATGTTTGTCTATGGGATTCAACTTTCTAAAATGGTGGAGACATAAACTGTCTACCACGGGTTATGGATATTCATATCATTCCTAGTCCTTTGTGACTACCTGAGTCTTTCTCTTCTTAACCAGAATTGGTTCTAACAATAACGAGGGATGCTTACTAGCTATATGGTGTGACTTCCTAAGTGATCGCTTTGGTTTTAAAGTTGTCTATCTCTATCTTTGTCTTGTTCTCCTTTCTCTATGATTGATTGTTTTAATTTATTGTTTTAGAGAATTGTACCAACCATTCCAGGGAACTGACTCACCCCTCCCGGGTGGGCTGCTTGGTTTCATCTTGCAGGTACGAAATTGTTCATACAGGTGGCCAAGAAGAGTATGAGTGATTGGGCTGGGAATTAGGAATTATGGAGAGTTGCTTTGGTTATTTTAAGTTATGTTTACATTATTTTCTCGAGTTCAGACTGTAACATTTGTAAGTAGTAATCGGTGAGGTATTGTATCGGGTGTTTGGAACCCGATGATCTGTAATCGTCATCAGAGATTTTTATTCCGCTGTATTTACTTTAAATAAGGGTGGTACACATTTATTAAGTCATGTGTTATGTATATTATCCGCTGCTAATGGTTGTTAAGTACATTGTTTATAGTTGGGGTGTTACAAAAGCCTCAACCATCTCAAGAATCTAATGTTATTAGCTTAGCTTTTTTTCTGTTTTAGTTCTTTATTAACTATGCTTACGTGGAAGCCTATGTCGACCAACCTACCAAACTCAATGGATTGAATCAGTAGTGAGATTTCCCGGTATTCCCTGTGGTACCTTAATTTCCCGACACTATTATCCCTCATTTGCACTTCTCTCAAAAGGATGCTTTCACTGGCTTCTGGATAGGAAGTTAACCTGTCGGACAAGACTGACCTCAGTTGTCTTCCATCGAATTAACCCCGACTATGGACTAGGAGACCCACTACGACTTCCTTACACATCGTTACATTATGACAGGATGGTCACCTTAGTGCACCGCACCCTCAGCACGAGCTCTTTTCGATATTAATTCTAATGTCACCTTTAATTATCATCGTCTCCTCTTAACTACTAGACTATGACACCTTAGATTTGTAATCACTTATCTTAATCAAAATCTAATTTTTTTGAAAAAAAATATTACAAATAGCTTTTTCATACCAAACATTCCACTCAATACTGACAAGCAAAAGAGGAACATTCTCACGTTTCCACTCTCATCCACAGGTACGACTAATGTTAAATACTATTGTACAACCAGTTGTACGGTGAGCATCATACAACCGTTCATTTTAAGTTTATAAGTTATTCAAGTTTTTTTTTATTGATTGTTTATATTGATGTAAAAGTTATATGTGTTCTTATGAATGTTATTCAATTTTATCTGATAGTTGTTCAAATTAATTGTGAAGATTGTTAAGGATAAAAATAGCCGGATTGCAAATGCGTAAGATTTCAAATATTTCACCCTAAATATTCATAACCAAAAAATAAATATAAAAATCATGGTATTCACCCGATCCAATCTTGTTGACACCACCGTACCCAGAAAAAACGAAAAGCAAAAGTAAGAAAAAACAAGATAATCAGGCAAGGCAAGGGGATGATGAACGACATCGTTGCGTGGGACGTGCACGTGGGAGTTTACATTACATGTATGAAGTGGGGAGGGTGAGAGTAGGATAGGCTGCGACGCGCCTAGATAGAGAAACAACGCAGTCATCCTTGGGACAAATAGTGGGAACATAAACAATATCATCACAACCGTCCGTCCTGTACCTTTTGAAATCCAACAACGTTGTCAACATAGCAATAAACAACACCAAATGGTTGATAGCATACCTTTGACCCACACACTGATGAGGTCCAGCACCAAAAACTAAAAAGTTGCGTTTATAAACCTTCTCCTCGTCTCTCCCTTCTAGAAACCTTTCGGGTTCAAACCGGTGGGGTCAGGAAAACCTTGGAACGACGACTCCATGACAGACGGAAACACGATGGCACCCTTGGGGATGGTATAGGTTTCAGTAAGGGGAAAGTCCTGAGCGGCTATATGTGTTACAAGTGTAGCCGGAGTACGGATACGGAGAATCTCACGCGCCACTGCTTGTGTGTACTTCATCGACGCTAGCTGTTCGGCGGTGAGGAAGTCGCGGCGGCTGTCCGTTGACCAGATTTGCTCGATCTCGGCTCTTACTTTTCGAAGTACGTCGGGATGAGAGTCTAGATAAGTGATTGCCCAGAGAAGTGAAGAAGTTGACGCATCTTGGGCAGCGAATAGGAAGTCAAAGAGATGACCTCCGATCTCCTTGGTAGTGGGAAGGGGCGGTGAAGGTTTTACACCAGCTGCTGAAGCTGCGTTCTCTTCCCGTAGAGCATCTTGCATCCAGTAGTCGACGAGGCAGGTTGGCTCAGCGACGCCGGAACTGATCTTGGTTTTGCTCTGTTCGACGCAAAGAGAGAGTGTATGGACGAGTCTAGTGACAGCTAGCCGCGCCGATCGGAATGCGAAACCGGGAAGGTCGATGGGAAGTGTCATCAATCCGACGTTGAACAGATTGTAATCATAGTTAAAGTGGTTTCTGGCCTCCTGGTGGAGGTATGGTCCAACAAAGACGGTCTGGGAAGTTTCAAGATTCATGGCCCGAACCAGGTTTCGAAGTGGAATCGGGTTGGTGTTGGAGAGACGCTCCCATTCGATGAGGTGGCGGAGTATAATAGTCTGCTGTATCTTGGCGTAGGTGGATAGGGCTCGAGGGGTAAAGTTAGGGGCGATACGACGTCGCATATCCTTATGGTCTTGCCCCGACATATAGATAAGATTGTGTTCTCCAAAGAGTTTTTTTCCGAAAGGATGACCGATCAGGTGGAAGGCGTCTGGACGGACGTTGGCGAAAACTTTGTGGCTGAGGTCTGTGTTCTGTATGAAAACCATGAACCGGCCGATGACGTAGTTCGCTGACACTCCAAGTGGCGTACGGTTGGCATAGTTAGCCTGGTTGAACCAGAATTGGGTAGGATCGCGAATAAGAGGAGACGGAACCGATGAAGGGAAGGATGATGGTTGGGCCAGGGAGGATGGATTTCTTCTTGAGATAAGTGATCTGTTCGGTAAAAATCCAGAAGGCGAGGATTGAGAACAAGTAAGGGGTGGCACAGGCTAAAGAAACTATCTCCCACCAGTTGGTGAAGCTGGGAAAAGGGAAGAAGTTGTTGTCGACCGAGGTAGTCGAATTCATTGTTTGTTTCGTTAATGTAAGTGGAAAGACAAAGGTAATTCAACTAACTACCTAGTCGGTTTGGATGAGAGAGGAGGGAGTGGACGAGGAGGAGTTGAGGCACCTTGATTTATTTCTTCTGTTTTCGGGCACGGGAGAGAGGAGAGAGATTAAATGTACGACGGACGGGCCGGTCATACACGGTCAACAGGCGATATCTAGTTTGTTCTTCTGGAAGGTGCGAATATCTTTATTTGAAAGGTCGGAAAAGTATGGAAAGGGGTTGAAATTTTGCATATGACATAGATGTTGGCGGCGGTGGGCGGCATGGATGACGGTGGTGGTGGTAGTGTGATCAGACTATCAGGAACTTGCTTCGGGGGTGTGAGTTATGCCGTGGCGGCAAATTGAGGCTTTTACTTTTTGCGCTACTTTCCGCTATCTGTCGTTGCTGCGAGGGTAAATTCTAAATTCAAATGTGGTTCAAACTGATCTAAAAGTTTCATGTGCTCGTTCAACTTCAAATTAATTACGAAGAATATTCAGGCATATACATAAATATAGGTATTTAAGTCAATGTCAATGGCAGTTAGGAAGAGAAATAGCTGAGTTGTCGTGGTTGAGGCCAGTGTTTTGCAATGAGAAAAATGGATTGAAGATTTGTGGGGGCCACGTCTGAGCTGAAATAGTATGGATAACAGGGTATAAGAATATCGTCTTATCCCCCTAAAAAAAAAAAAAAAACGTAACAGAACATAACAACATCGATTGGGACCGGTGACTCTCTCCCACAAAACCACAATTATGGTTGGTTGTACTTGTTGTCAAAAGAATATAAACCATGTTCTTTTGCACAGCTGGATTAATCACCTAAATGTATTCTTTTACAATCAGTTATCAGTCACTATCAGCTAATATCAGTTATTAGCTAGTAGCTATTTAAACTCAAATTGTCTCTCATGTTCAACTAGTTTAATATGTTTGACTGGGTTGACTAGTTCAGCACATTCTTTTACAATCAGCTATCAGTCAATATCAGCTAGTATAAACTGTCAGCTAGATGCAAAAGAATGGGGATTCACTCACCGGCGAACAACTCAACAATTTTGTCAGTCAAAAAATGGCTTAGTGGGCCAAGCATTTCCATCTTCCAAAATGGCTTACGTTATACGCAAATAACAACGGATCTAGGAATTTTGTTTAAGAGATTTTTATTTACGTGGATAACAAAAAAATTCACACACTCATTCCTTAAACTATTATGTTATTTTATTTTAAAATAAAATTTATTAGAGTATTTTATAAATGTTTTTATAATTTTGGGCCCTGCATCCAATGGTTAAAATAAGTTATGTCAAAACGAACATGTGAGCTATATTTACATTTACACACACGGGACTTGATTGTTGTCTTTAGTTGATACTACCAAAACTTGATTGGCTTACCTACATCAGTAGGTCGAGGTTGCGGGTTGTCGGCACCCAACATGGTACAGTCCAATCCATTTGGCTATCCAGTCAGTAACTGACTGGATTATTTTGCTGATTGGGCTGTCTTTTTACTGTATTAACTTTAATTGGTTATAACTTTTAAAATATAAGTCCAAAATGAAAAAATTATATCATTGTTCATCTAAATTCAAGCTCTTCAAAACAAGACCAGACATAGATATGTTTTGACAACTTTAAAGTCTTATATTATTTACATGTATATATCCATATATATCAATGAGACTTATGATTCATAACATCATTTTAGTGTATCATAATATCACTTTTAATGAATCATAATATCAAAATTAATGAATTGTATCTTCATTTTAGTTTACCATCGCAAACATATAAAAATAAATTTTTTTACACAATAATACAACACAAAATAATATTTAGTATGTATGACAAATACGCGATTCACCATATAAGGTGTAAAATACACCATACAACAATAATAATACACTACAAAATAATAATGATTTTCATCAGTTCTAAAGTTTGTTATCTAATTCACCACTTATTAGTTAATGAATCATAATATCAACTTTAATGGATCATAATATTATAATTAGTGAATCATATCTTCATTTTAGTGTATCATCGTAAACATATAAAAATAAAAATTTCAAACAAAATACAATACAAAACAATATTTGGTATGTATGAAAAATACATGATTCATCATACAAGGTTTAAAATACACCATACAACAATAGTAATACTATTATAACCCAAGTTTTGTTACAGAATTTATTTCTTCACAAGTGGCTTATATTGATTTATTTCGGATTCAGGACGAGGATGTCCTTTGGATTTAAGTTAGGGATAGGGAGGTCAATTCCTAATTCTAATTTTTGGTAAGGAAATTAGATGTTAATAATTTATTTATTCCTGACTAGTATTCCCCACTTTCTCACGACGTTATTCACGATTCCATCAGTCAATCCTTTCTCAGTTTGAAACTGCCAAGTGTGCACCTCTCTTTCTCTCTCTCGACATTCTTCACTTCGCCCTCGTTTTGACAAGCGCTGCCATTGTCGTTTGGAATCCAAAGTCTACTTATGGATTACTCCTTCTCTGCATCTCCATGTTCAATCAAGGTAATTTATGTCGGATTTCCTCTCTTCGAATCTACAATTTGAGTACCTTCTGTCCCTAACCGTTCTCTGCAATTCAATGGTGATTCAGCATTAGTCCCTGTATCTCTGTCGTTCTCTTCTATTGTTGGCGTGCTATGCGAATCCGTTGCCAGAATCAGGTATGGGTTGTGATTACGTTTGTCAATGGCAGTTTTCTGGGTTGAGAGTTCTCTATTCTAAGTCGGGTTGTCTCTGCGTTTATTAATGTTGAATCAGAATGTTAGGATTGAGTACCGGATTCTGTTCGTTGGTTAAGTTCTGCGTCGGATTTGGATTCGTCTCTGCTAATTCGAGGTAGGTGGCTCGCGGATTCGATTAGTATGTTTAGCCTTGGGGTATTTGGATTCTAGGTTTTAGATTGACTAAATGCCTCTGTGTTGGTGTTGAATTCTGTCTGATTTATTGTTGTTTCAATGGCTAAAACGCCCAAGGTTGTTTTCTACAAAATATTGTCAATTTGGTGTTGTTTGAGCCTCTTATTCGTGTACAATTTGCCTCTGGAAATTTTGCATTTTGACTTGTCCGGACGTCTGTTCGAACATTGAAGTTTGGACATACCTTGTTATGCCTTTGTTTTTCTGCGTTTTTGACCGTGTCCGAACTTCCGTCTGAACTTTGATGTTCGGACGGGGTGCGAGGACGAGTCTGGCTTGCAACTCTCGGCTGGTGTCCGAACTTGTAAGTCCGGACAGAAGTTCGGACACCCTCTGTTGCTTTCTCTGATTTTGGTTCGACATGCGTCCAAACTTCGATGTCCGGACACATGTTCGGACTTCACCGCGTATCTGATTTCTGGAAACTGTTCGAACATCCTTCCGAGCTTTGATGTTCGGGCACTCCTGATTCTCCCTCTGATTTCAGCTCGACTTGCGTCTGAACTTCGACGTTCAAACACAAGTTCAGACATTCTGGTTTTCTGCCCTATTAAAGTAATTAATATTATGGATATTTCAATCTACCCCCTTAAAAGGACTTCGTCCCGAAGTCGTCTTTCTAGAATAGATTATAATAACTACTACCGAATAACTCATAATGTACATCTATGTGATGTAACATTCACACATAACGTATTGTGCTAATATATATCACATAGCCCTCAATTGTGGCGTTAATTCAAACATATGGATATAGGCGATCCATCCACACCCTTATTTCCTATCAGTTCTACCAATCATGACAACCTCCCCGAGGTGTCCATTGCATTCAACGTTCCACATTTCATTATTCCATAACTATGATCAATTCAGTATCTAAACGATACTTTATGCGAAGGATTCATAAGGAAGCATAAAATATATATGTAACAAGTATCTTAAACAGATGCTACATCCATGAGTAATATATACATCATCATTACAGGTATCTCATAGGATACATAAATACATACAAGTGTGCGATGCACATATAAGCAAACAACGTATGCCCCGCATAACAAACAAACAACAGACAACAATTTATTGGACATCCCACATACTGAATAGGGCAAAAATATGACGAAGACAGAAGAGCTAGGACAATCCAGATCCTGGGCCCTAGACCAGACCCCGGGCCTCCTTCAGGATCCTGTTCAGGCTCCGATTTGGGCACCAAGCACCAAATCCGGGTCTTAGGTCCTATGACTACGTCCCATATCCCGGCCCCACACTTCATGACCGGTCCCGCATTTCGGCCCCGCATTCTATGACCAGGTCTCGTCGGCCCCGCACTCCATGACCGGATACTGCATCCTCCGCTTTTGGACCGGAAGACTTTACAAGGAGAAAAGTGCCTAGTTAGGAGGGTTGCTCCAATAAAGTGATACCACATGTACAAGGGTTAAGAGAAAGACTTCACCCTAGAAAGTCTATAAATAGAGATGGGAGGCTCATTTGTAAAGGGATACATTATTATAAGAGAGAAAACACTAGAAAGCTCCCTAGGATTGTAACACTAAAGAAAGGAATAAAAATTATGTCAAGAAGTGGATGTAGGCCGGATTATTGGCCGAACCACTATAACTCTCGGTGTTCTACTCATTTATGAGATGTGAGGGACCAATTATGCGTTTTCATTTGGCGCCGTCTGTGGGAAAGAAACAACAACCACGATTCAATCAACCCACGGTAGATGAAACAGAAGCTCGCCTCAATTCGGGATCTGACGTCTGTCTCCTTGATGGGTAACAATGCATCCTTGGTCCAGCATGGTATTCTGCTGCTACATTTGAGAGGGAAAATCCTAAAATCTGCTAAGAAACGCGTATGATTAAAGCTATTTGAATTTTCCCTGATTTGTTATTATGCGATGCCTGTATGATATGGATTTTTCAACATAAAATTGCATCTGTTTTGTGCTTCCTGATCAAGGAATTATCTTCCGTTATCTCTGATTAGATTTGCATCAATTTGGCCTTACAAAATTAGCACTCACTCTCTATTTTACTTCACTGTTGCTCTGAGGTAACAAAGAATAGAGGCTTCCATAAGCTTACAGAGTCTTCTGCAGAAAAGTGATAGGCAAACGAAATACTACCATATGTAGCTACTATCAACAGATTCCTCAAAGTAGCCTACCCACCAACCAAAGGTCCAGACAGCGGCACTTTGAAGAATAGATCAGTCAAAAATGCTTCCACGGCCTGAAGAGGATGAAGACCTATTTGGAGAAATTTGACACACCTCAGGCTCAAACAACAGGCTAAACCGGCTGAAAGGCTTCAAACACAAAAGTTATGTATCTATCAAACTCAAATTCTGCCCCGGGGAAAGGGACATTACAGTAAAGGACCGGTCGACATATTAGTGCAGGACCGGACAAAGTTCCCAAATTCATACCACTTTTGTGCAAGCTGCACCAACATTAACCCCAAGCTTCCACTTTGAAATATTTTTATTATTCTGGAGGTCCCAAGAGTGAGGATAGTTGTAAAACTCTATATCAGCAAAAGATCGAAAGTATTATAGAAATCCATGGCGCTTTCACAGGCCCTCTGGTCGTCTCATCGAAGATGAAAATCCATGGTGCTTTCATAGGCCCTCTGGTCCATGGCGCTTTCATAGGCCCTCTGAAAAAAAAACAACACCTACAAGCTATCATGCCTTGAAAGTAACACCCGACCAACGAGCCGCAGGCTATCATGCCTTGAAGTAACACCCGGCCAACGAGCTGCAGGCTATCATGCCTTGAAAGTAACACCTGGTCAACAAGCCGCAGGCTTCATGCCTTGAAAGTAACACCCGGCCAATGAGCCACAGGCTATCATGCCTTGAAAGTAAGACTCGACCAACGAGCCGCAGGCCATCATGTCTTGAAAGTAACAATTTGGGCTAACATGCCCGGCCATCGTGCCAACCCAAAACCCATCTCTGGATCCATCAGGAGCTCTGGTCGCCTGTAATGGGTGAATCATTAGGTGTGGGACGCCACACCGTACCTCGATCCAATACCTTCTAAAAGGAAACACTTGAAGGGTATGATCATAAGTACCCTTCTTTGGCTACCATGAGCAAAATGGGAAACATATATTAAAAGGAAGTGCCATCATTTGGCTAGCATAAGCAAAGATGGGAAAATACATTATCCCTAAGGTAATTATCATCCTTTGGCTAGTATGAGCAAGGATTGGATCATTATATTATCTTAACCCTTCAAAAAGGGAATGATTCTTATTTAAAAGAATCATTGGTCTTCTTTATATAGATCTTGTTATGGATTATTGGATTTCTGGACTTCTAGATTTCTTGCCTTCTTAATTATTGCATATCAGAGAGCAAGGGATCTATTCATCAAGACATATTATCTCGAAGATATATATATATATTCCAGAATCTCCAAATTTACCAGATGCACTTGTGGGACTTTTATTTTACTAATTGTACCAACTTTTTGTAAGTTCATTTTTCATTGTAAAAGTAAAAGAAAAAAAACTTGTGGAACTAGGAGATAGGAGAAAGGAGAAAATAATGTAAATTTCTATCTTTCTTTTTGTAAGTTCCACTTTTTTAAGTGCCAAAAAGTAGAACTTGTGGGACTGATGAAGAGGGCAAAAATATGACGAAGACAGAAGAGCTAGGACGGTCCAGATCCTGGGCCCCAGACCAGACCCCGGGCCTCCTTCAGGATCCTGTTCAGGCTCCGATTTGGACACCAAGCACCAAATATGGGTCCTAGGTCCTATGACTACGTCCCGTATCCCGGCCCCACACTTCATGACCGGGTCCTGCATTCCGGCTCCGCATTCTATGACCGGGTCCCGTACCTCGGCCCCGCACTCAATGACCAGATACTGCATTCTACGCTTTTGGACCAAAAGACTTTACAAGGAGAAAAATGCCAAGTTAGGAGGGTTGCTCCAATGAAGTGATACCACATGTACAAGGGTTAAGAGATAGACTTCACCCTAGAAAGTCTATAAATAGAGATGGGAGGCTCATTTGTAAAGGGACACACAATATTAGAAGAGAGAGAACACTAGAAAGCTCCCTAGGATTGTAACACTAAAGAAAGGAATAAAGATATTGTCAAGAAGTGGATGTAGGCCGGATTATTGGCAGAACCACTATAACTCTCGGTGTTCTATTCATTTATGAGATGTGAGGGACCAATTATGTGTTTTCACATACGACTTGTTAAACTTAGTGCACACACTATGCATGACCAAGAGGCTCTACCCCCCTTAAACATTATCGAGATCTTTTAGTGATCATTAATGTTACTAACAACTTCTTAGGGTTTATTTGAATAATATATTATTTCCCTTTTACTTATTTAAGGAAATTTAATTCATTAATCTCTTATTAATTACTTTTATATAATTAATTCATGGTTAATTAAAGTAATTAATATTAGGGATATTTCATTTAGTTGCCAAATCCACGCCCGTAGGTTGGTCTGCTGAAGCCATTAAGAGCATTTATAATTTAGGTGAGAACCTCAAATAAAAGTATCAACAAACGGAAGGGAGAGTGAAATACTAATATTTTGAAAGTGAAAAACTACTTTAATGCTCTTCCTCACCTTCCTGCTGTAGAGTCCAGTAAGTGTATAGCTGTGCGGTATGTCCAAAATAGCATGAAAGAAGCTACTTTACTTGTTTTCTATTGTGCTTAATTTTCAGTTCGCCTGCAAAGGAAAGTAAAGGACAGCATGGAAGAAGACATAGGCAAGTTATCGATCATCTTAACGCTTAAGCTCGGTCTTGGCATAAACATGGCATATTTGATGGCATAAATACAACAGAAAAGAGTGGTCCCCGTGTAGGTCCTATACTTCCCTTAAACAACATACCGTCACATATAAAATAGCCAGACTAAAACAACCGGAACAAACATACCAAATAGAGCATAATCCTTTACTCATCTGCACACATGGTGATTTTTCTTTGGACATCCATAAATGACATTTTTTATAGCTGGCAAGGCAATTACGGAAAACAGTAAAAGTGTTATTCCAAACAACTTAAGAAAAACGACACTAGCAACAGCAACTTACTGATAATAGTAGAATATTGACCACATCTGATTAACATTCATAGTGTACAATATATAGATGAGTATACAAGTGTAGTTGCCTAAAATATAGGAACTACCGTAGTGGGGAGAGTAGTCGTAAGTAGTGGAGTAGTGGATGAATTTACTAATTCTAACAGCCCCCCGCAGTGTGTGCCGGAGGATTCCGAAGGCATAAACTGTTTCGAAATTCTAAAAAGAGAGTCGTCGGTCGTCCTTTGGTCATGATATCTACAAATTGACTTGTGGTGGGCACATGGAAGACCCGGGCTTGTCCGAGGGTGACCTTTTCACGTACGAAGTGTAGGTCAATTTCTATGTGCTTGGTGCGTTGATGTTGGACCGGATTGGAAGACATGTAGACAGAGCTGACGTTGTCGCAGTAGACAAGAGTGGCCTTGGAGGTGGGAGCATGGAGTTCGTGGAGAAGCTGGCGCAGCCAACAAGACTCGGCAATGGCATTGGCCACAGCCCGGTACTCAGCTTCAGCGCTGGAGCGTGACACCGTTGGTTGACGTTTGGAAGACCAAGAAATTAGGTTCGCTCCGAGATACATGCAATAGCCGGAGGTGGAGCGTCGAGTGTCGGGGCAGCCAACCCAGTCAGCATCAGTGTAGATGGTGAGTTGATCCGATTTTTTAGACAGGATGCTGAGGCCGAGGAACAGAGTTCCTTTGAGATAACGGAGAATACGTTTGAGCGCTTGAAGGTGTGCATCGCGAGGATCGTGCATGTGCAGACAACACTGTTGAACGACATAACTGATGCCGGGCCTGGTGAAGGTGAGGTATTGGAGGGCTCTGGCCAAGGAGCGATATGCAGTGGGGTCGGGGATTGGATTACCAGCGTTGGCACTGAGCTTGGCTGATGTGTCCACAGGTGTTTTGCAGGTGTTGCAGTTGAGCATGCCGGCGCGGGAGAGAATATCTTTGGCGTAAGTGGTTTGGCTGAGGTGAAGGCCATTGTGGTGGCGTGTGACTGCGATGCCGAGGAAGTAGTGAAGGGGACCAAGGTCGGTCATGGAAAATTCACAACTCAGGGCGTGAATGATGCGTCGGAGGAGAGGAGTAGTGGAGGCGGTAAGGATGATATCGTCAACATATACGAGGAGGTGGGCATGATCATGACCGCGGTTGTATACGAATAGGGAGAGATCGGTGCGGCAGCTGACGAAACCGAGATGGGTAATGTAAGTAGCAAACCGTTGGTACCAGGCTCGAGGGGCTTACTTGAGGCCGTACAAGGCTTTGCGTAACTTGCAAACATGATTCGGAAAGCGAGGATGAATGAAGCCTGGAGGTTGCTGGCAATATACATCTTCAGTCAGATCGCCGTGAAGGAATACGTTTTTGACGTCCAGCTGGTGAATGGGCCATTATTTGGATATGGCAAGGGAGAGGATGGTACGGATAGTGGTGGGCTTGACAACAGGTGAGAAGGTCTCCGCAAAGTCAAGGCCTTGTTGTTGGGTGAAGCCTCGGGCGACCCAACGGGATTTGTACCGTGTTAGATTGCCAGCAGCATCGAATTTATGGCGAAAGAGCCACTTGCTGGAAATAATATTAGCGTTGGGCGGACGTGGAACTAGATCCCAAGTTTTGTTCTTCACAAGAGCCTTGAATTCCTCCTTCATAGAGTCGTGCCAGCGTGGATCCTGTAGAGCTTGTTTGTAGGAAGACGGTAAAGAGTGTGTGGTGGTGGATAGGTTGAGAATTTGTCGTGGTTTTGTAATGCCAGAGTTTGAACGTGTAACCATGTGGTGGGTATTCTGGGTAGAGGTAGATGGATCTGTGGGTGGATCGTGCACAGGAGTCAAGTGGTCGAGGCTGTTGGTGACGTGTGGGCTGGGATTGTTGGGCCGAGGAGGACGTGTGTCAGGCGGGGGATATTTACAAGACGTGGTGGGAGGGAGTGTGGGTTGTAGGCAAGGGATTTGAGTGGCACGTGGGGTGAGTGGGGCTGGGTAGGCCTGTGCGAGACGGGGCCGAAGGTGCAGAAGGTTGGGATGGAGTAGTAGGTGGGCCAGAGGAGGTAATGGGCCGCATGGGAGATGGGGGATGTACGGGAGGTGTATCGGGGTGGGAGTTCCGAGAGTCAGGTTGAGTGTGGGTCGTGGATAAGCGGACATTAGGCAGGAGATTGGGAGGTGAGTCTGGGTCGGTGAGGGTGTGGTTGGTGGGCGGCGCATGTGAGGTGGGTGTGGAGTTGTACGGGAACGTGTCTTCTTCAAATATGACGTGTCGTGAGATGATGACTCTATGTGTGTCAAGTCGTAAACAACGGTATCCTCTGTGTTGTGGGGCATAGCCTAAAAAAATGCAACGAGTGGTGTGAGGTTGAAGTTTGTGGGTAGTGGTGGCAGTGAGGTTGGGATAACAAAGGCACCCAAAGGGGCGGAGATGGGTATACGTGGGTTTGGTTTTGAATAATATTTCATGTGGGCTGCGGTTGTGGGTGATAGTGGTGGGGGTTAGATTAAGAAGGTATGTGGCGGTGTTGAGGGCTTCAGCCCAATAGGAGGGTGGTAGGTGGCTTTGAAAAAGGAGGGTGCGAATGGCGTTGGTGACTGTACGGATCATGCGTTCTACGGTGCCGTTTTGTTGGGAGGTGTGGGGGCAAGAGAACCGGTAGAGGGTGACATGGTTTGCAAAATATTGGCATAGGTTGTGGTTGTCAAACTCGCCGCCGTGATCACATTGAACATATTTTATTGTGCGATGAAAGTGTGTGTGAACGTATGCATGAAATTGCTTGAGGACGTCAATAGTGTGAGATTTTAATTTGAGTGGGAAAGTCCATATAAAATGTGAATAGTCATCAATAATAACCAAAAAAATATTTAAAACCTGAAATGCTCAAAACCGGGGATGTCCATACATCACAGTGAATAAGTTCAAAAATATCTAAGTTTTTGTTATGGAATTGGTAAATGGTAACCGTGATTGTTTGCCTAACTGGCAAGCATGACAAAGATGTGTCAATTTATTGAATGAAGCTATTGAATTGGAGTGAACAAGTGCACGGAGAGTAGCTGTGCCAGGATGCGCAAGTCGGAGGTGCCAAGGGGGCGCGGCGGTGGATGTGTGGAGGGCGAAGGTGGTGGTGGGTGGTGGTGCCGCGGATGAGAAAGGGTAGAGATCCCCGTGGCTGTTACATCGGCGGATTACCGTCTTGCTGATAAGATCCTTTATAGAAAAACTAGAGGGGTCAAACTCAATGGAGCAATTATTATCTTTGCTGAATTGTCTAACGGAAACCAAATTTTTAATCAAAGGAGGAGAAACAATAACATTACGCAGAAGAAATGGGTGAAGGGGGGCGGTGCCGACTTTGGTGATAGGAAGGGCAGTACCGTTACCGACAATTATTTTGGAAAAGGATGGAGGCCTCATAGTAGGTGTCGCGCGGACTATACCTGAGTTAGGCGTCATGTGGGACGAAGCCCCGGTGTCCATGTACCAGGAGTTATCAGCAGCGCGAGAGGGATTAGCCAAGTTGTTGATGGTGTTGACCAGGCTTTGCTGGTCCCAATTCGGTGGCGTCTGGTAGTGAAGCATTGCCTGTTGTTGCGGTACGGATGGTGATTGTGGGCGGGGGCCGAGAAGGCCAGGAGAAGACCAGGTGGGTGCGGTCCAAGTGGACTGATTAGCAGCTGCCATAATTGTTGTTGGAGAGACAGCGGTTGTTAGAGCCACGGCCTCGACCACGCCCCCCGCGACCGCGGCAGGATTGACTGCGGGAAGAGGTGCGCTGGGTGTTGGGAGATGAATCGGATGCGCCAGGTGGGGTGGTGTGGGTGTCGGGTGCTGGAGTAGTGGCGGGACTGGGGGGAGTCGCGGTGGTCAGGAGAGCCGAAGCAACAGTCGCGGTGTTCTGGCGACACGTTTCTTCGAGGATGAGGCTGCTCCGAACTTGCTGGAAAGTGGGAAACGGCCTCTGGAATTGTATAATGCTCCGAATGTTGGAATATGAGTCGTTCAGGCCGCTGATGGTTTGGAGAACCAAGTTCTCATCTGAAACGGCGCTGTCGACGTCCGCCAGAGCATCCGCCAAGGACTTGAGCCATGCGCAGTATTCGTGGATCGTGAGGGATCCTTGTTTGAGACCCCGGAATTCCGATTCAAGTTGAATGGCCCACGCCTTCTTATTATCGCGGAAGAGATCCTCTATAGCTGTCCAGATTTCGTAGGCCGTTGCGTTGTTACGCAAGATGAGACTGAAGATGTCGGGGGAGATTGTCGCATAGATCCAAGATAGGATCGTATAATCAAGCAAGGTCCAGCTGTCATCGGCGGAGGGAGGAGAGCCGTCGACATGGTTTAAGAGATTAAACTTCCCCAAGGTGACGAGAAATAAGTGCCTCCACATAGTGTAATTAGGAGGTGACTGGGTGAGTTCGATACGTACGTGATTAGATATGGAATTCACGTGAAGAGCTTGATTAACAGCTATAGCACCAGGGGAGGGGGACGGAGCATGAGTTGGGATATATGGTGGGGAGGTTGGCGGCGTTGGATTATGGGGTGGGGAGTCAGGCATGTGTGGGGGAGAAGCAAGAAGCGTGTGATCGGATGGTGCTGGGGAATGGTTGTCGGCCATGGTGGGAAAAGAGGAACGATGCGCAGCGAGAGGAGAAAGGCAGACAGGGAAGACGCAGAGAGTGTGGTGGGGTAGTACGTTGCGGCGTAGCAGAGAGAGAGAAGGCTAGGAAAGCTGTTGAGATTTGCTGGGGAGAGTATCATGGATCTCAACAGTTTTTGGAAACTGATACCATGATAATAGTAGAATATTGACCACATCTGATTAACATTCATAGTGTACAATATATATATGAGTATACAAGTGTAGTTGCCTAAAATATAGGAACTACCGTAGTGGGGAGAGTAGTCGTAAGTAGTGGAGTACTGGATGAATTTACTAATTCTAACACTTACACTGCCTTCCTCCTTGAACCACTATAGTTTCCTTGTAACTAAACCCCTGAGCGGTACTCACAGAAGACAACGGTCCAAAGAATAAAAACTGAGGTACTAGAATGAAAGAAAATTACTCCTGCGGTGCATCCGCTTCAACTTCCTTCACGCCTTCCACCTTCTCCACCCACATTCAAGATTCTAGACTTAATCAGTTAACGTACTAATGGAAGAGCCAACCGATCATCCTCAATTCTTCCAGGTTATAGTTCAACCGCATCAGTTTCATCACCTGGTATGTATCCCCGCATTTCTCAGTCTTCGTCCTCCCTCTCTTCTATCCAAAACTATTTTTTTTTCATTTTCTAAGGGGACTTTACATGAGTAGCAGAAAACAACATTAAATTTGTAGTAGTAAACTCATCAATTTTTGTCTCTGATTCTTCCCTGCAGTCGATCCCGAAGAAGTTTGTATCGGATTATGGGGATCTGCTCTCCAGTGGCCGGTCCTACATCAGAATACACGCAAGCACTGTGTGCTGGGGCGTGCAGCTTATCAAAAGTGACGGAGAAGCTCGCTTCAAAAGTGGATGGCTAGAGTTCTGCAGTCGGTTCTCGCTAGCTCTTGGTAACTTTGTGGTTTTCGAGTATCTGGGAGATAACAACTTCGTTCTGGTGATATTTAATACCAGTGGTATTGAAATCGATTACCAGAGGAATCTGGATCGCGTCAATGAAGTGGAGATTGACTATATTGATTTAAGTTTAGACAATTTATTAGAACCATCAGATGCTGACCAGGAAACTACAGATGATGGCCAGGAAACAACAGAAGGATTAGATGCGGATGAGAATGATAATAAGCCTCTACCAATATTAGGTCAAGAGAAGAAGCGTTGGTGTTTCTCAACTGAAGAAGGAGCTCCAATTACGGTTGTAAAAGCCATGAAGGGACGCCCAGTCACACGCTCAGCGGTCAATAAACCCGGTAAACGATAGCTCTGCTCGTCTCTGTTCTACACGGTTATTTATTGATAATGTGGAATCATCAGACCAGTTGTCTCTTATAATTGATTTACTGTAAGAGCTACTTCGCATCACATGTTAAGGTAGTGTTTTATCAATTGTCATGATGGTGAGTAGCAACTTAAGATATGAGCATCATGTATGTCAATAAATGGGGTTACCATACCATGTTGCTTTAATAGTATGCGTTTTGGTACTTGGTTAGCACAGGGAAGAGAGGATCCTCTATAATGTATAGTTGGAAACAGATTTATACAAAAAATCAAACAGTCATCCCATCATGTCTAGGATATAGAACTTGCTTCATTCTCTTCCTTTAACATTTTCTCAACTTAAAACTCAGAAAAAAGTGATATCAAAAGCTGTTGGTAATTCGATGAGCATCTTGATAAAATCTCAACAGTCAAGGAAGGATAGAAACTAGGTACTTCATTCTCATTCTCGAAGAAGAAGACAAGCTGTCTAAACAGCACATTACAGAAGACTAGAGGAAAAACAGCTGCCAGAATCAGGAAGTAGGAAGCAACCTAAATAGGTCAATCTCTTGACCAATTTACAGAGTTACCCCTCACTTATCAATGACTAGACTGAACTAAAAACAAAGAATAAAATTACTTAAGGTAGGTCCAAGGCTACTTAATAGAACAAATTACAAATATCCTTAATACGCCCCCTAGGAATTAAGTAGACACTAGGAAAGGGATTGAACTGTGCTGTAGTATTGTGAAACTAACTCGCCTGATCTGATGTGGGTAGGCTCTACCAGGCAGTGACTTAGTCAGCATGTCTGCTAGTTGTCTTTTGGATGAAACAAACTCGACCGAAATCAACCCGACCAGGAGCTTCTGTCTGACAGAATGTATGTCCAGCTCGATGTGCTTCGTTCTTTCATGAAGCCTGTGATTCTTTGCTATATAAATTATTGTCTGGCTATCCGAATTGACCAAGATAGGCTGAATGTCCGCAACCCCCAGCTCACTCAACAATCTCGTAAGCCAGCTCAGCTCAGTTGTGACATAACACATAGCTCGTTACTCTGCCTCTGCTGATGAAAGAGCAACAGTGATTTGTTTCTTTGATTTCCTGGAAAGTGGACTCCCTCATAGCTGGATAAAGTGCCCACTGATGGGCCGCCTCGTGTTAGAACATCCTGTTCAATCAGAATCACAAAACATAGTGAGACTACAACTCTTTTTGTTGTTAAACAGGAGACTACACGTGAGACTTCCCTTAATGTATCTCAAGGTGTGAATGGCAGCCTTATAATGGATATCAGTGGGATGATCATGAAACGGGCTGAGGACTTGAATGGAAAAACATATGCCTGGCCTGCTATGTGATGATAAAAAACTAATTTTCCCCACTAATCTTCTATATAAAACAGGATTTTCCAAAGTTGTTCATTCATTTTTCCTTAACCTTTGGCCAGAATCTAAGGGACTGGCAACAGAATTCTTGTCCCTGCAGTCATATTCAAGAATAAGTTCCTCCTCTACATCAAAACAATACCATCAGAGGTGTGCAAGAACTGCATTCCAAGAAAGAGATTTAGTTTTCCTAAGTCTTTAATCCTAAATCTTCAATTAAGTTTCTGTTTGACTGATTCAATCAAGCAGTATCATCCCCTGTAATTAAAAAATCGTCAACATAAACTTCTAGGGAACAAGATTTCTCATTGGTTTTCTTTGTAAAAAGGGAGTGATCATTTAGGGACTGAACAAAACCCAACTTTCATAAGAAGATACTAAGTTAATAATGCCACTGTCTAGAAGCTTGTTGCAGTTCGTATAATGATTTCTTTAATTAACAGACTTTTCCATAATTTTCATGTGCATGACCCTTGAGGAATATCCATGTAAACGTCTTCGTCCAAGTCACCATGGAGCAAGCGTTATTTATATCCAACTGACAGATATACCACTTCCCCTTAGCAGCTAGAAGAACTAAGGCCTTAATGGTAGTGAATTTAACTACGGGAGAAAAGGTCCATGTAGTCTATCCCAGTTTTTTATGTATAACCTTTGGTGACTAACCTAGCTTTACATCTCTCAAGTGTGCCATCAGCTTTGTATTTAAATTTATATACCCATTTGCACTTGATAGTTTTCTTTCCATGTGGTAAATTAACAAGCTCCCAAGTTATATTTCCATCTAATGCCTCAAATTCCTCATCCATGGGTTTCCTCCACCTAATGTCTTTTACAGCATCATAATGTGTTAGTTCAATTTCCTTTACTTCACTAGACTGTAAACTAAAATGATCAGAATCTTCAATGATAAGAAAACCAATTGAATGTTTCAAATAATCAGAACTGATTATGCAATCTTTGTCATCCCAGCAAAAAGAACTCGTGTTTGAATCACAATCATAAGGATAATTACTACCAACCAATGATTGAAAACATCATTACAATTCTTAGAGCTACTATCAAAATGAAAATCTATGATGTAAAGCCCTCCTATACATTCTCCCAATCTGTTGTTCCTTGGAATTGCAATCATGATAGACACAACATACAAAATCAAAATAATATTTTCAATTCATTTTATCAGATAACTTCATTATGGAAATCAAATTAAAGTTAAAGCTAGGCACGAAAAGCACATCTGTGAGTTCTATCAAATCATTTATCTTGTTGTTACCGATAATCCTTACCGATTGTGGATGGCAGTCAGGCATGGCAACAGTATGATTTTGATAACGAACATAATAGTTACTAAACAGTGATAGATTTCCACACGTCTGGTCCGATGCTCTATAATGAAGAATCCAAGTATTTGAATTAAGGTTATTATTCTTGCAAACATTCAGCATGAAATGAGAAATGTGAAATTTGCAAAGTTGGGGTGAGGTAAGGACAGTATCGACAAAGCCGCAATTTGACTTTGATGCTTGAGATTCTTTTCTGCTAGGTTGGGCCCGACTAATATAGTTGAGCAGTTGACTCACTTGTTCATTAGTTAGGGTTCCGCTGAAGGGGTCCTTGGGATCTTCTTGTTTTTCTTTAACAAAGCTGATGGCGACAACCTTGTTTGCCTTGTAGTTGACTCACTTGTTCATTAGTTAGGGTTCCGCTGAAGGGGTCCTTGGGATCTTCTTGTCTTTCTTCAACAAAGCTGATGACGACAACCTTCTTTGCGTTGCTCACCCTCCAATTTATTGGAAATCCATGCTTTTGATAGCACCTATCTTTTGTATGCCAAGCCTTATTGTTACACTACAGATTCGTGTGTCTGTTCCCAAGAGTTTGACCTCTGTTGTGAGATTTCTTGGTTTGGTCAGCGGAGAAGACCAAAGAGTTGTTGTCGGATACAATATTGGTGTTGAGAGTTCTGTGTCGCTCTTAGGAGAGCGAAAACTTGCTCCACAGAGGGTAATGGGGAAATCATGAGAACATTAATTCCCTCTGATGACAGCATAAAACCCCATTAAGATTCTTATCACTCTGAAAATCCAGCGTTTTTTTTCATCTAGCTATGGTTAACTATGGTTAACCAATAATATGTAGCCACATGAGTTTTGGTGGGGTCTAAAAGTTTGATTGGACTAATAATAATTAGACACATGTCACATATAGCTAGATGAAAGTGTAAAAGCTCCAAAATGAACGGGGCCTCTGTCTTCTGATATACTCCTTGAAGTCGTGAATAGCGAGGCATCACAAGTGCAAACAGGCAGACTATTCGTGAAATCAATCTCATCCCATATCTTTTTAATGTTTTTTTTATTTAAACTTTCCCATATCATTTTTTAATAATTAAGACACATCGTTTACATCATTACATAAGTGAGTATTAGTGATCTGCTGGGTTTTGACCGAGCTTTCCCCACAGGCAAGGGAAACAGTAAGGGGTATTTCTCCCCTTTTCCAAGTCTTCCAGCTAATACCATGATTAAAGAGTTTAGAAACTAGAAAAGCAGGAAATTGTTTGAACATAGCATTACAATCATAAAAACGAATTTGTGACATGTGTCTGAAACCATGAGCTAACTCGGGAAAGTGACTGCTTGACAATTGGGCTCCTTCCTTCACTTCATTGCATATCTTGCTTGTTTGTCTCTGATTCAGTTGGATGTGGATTTTGGTGTAACCTTCTGCTCTTGCCAACTTGATCCCTTCAGTAATAGCCTCAACCTCTATCTCATGTTCTTTTTTTTGGAAAATTTTGGATGTTAAAGGCCATTCTCGGACTGTTGTCATGATCAATAAGAAGCCCTCCTGTGATTGTTGTTTGGTCTCTTAGTCTGAAGCAAGAGGTTACAAGTAAGATCTCATATCTTTTTGATGTTGGTGTACTAAGTGCAGATTCAATCACCTCTTTGCGTTATACTTCCTAATTTCCTTTCAAGAGCGTACATATGTGTACCTCCAGCGAGGGCCGTCTTAACGGTTTTTGGGCCATGTGCTACAATTTAAAATAAAACCTTTTATAAAATTTAATGATGTAAATATAGAAAATGATTAAATTAAAATACACATTTATAGCGGTCATGTTTATAACATTTAAATGTGTCTTAAACATAAAGTTAAAATATGTTCCACAAAATAAATTTAGCCTCTTAAATAATTTTCTTATAACAAAAATCTCAAAAGAGTAAATAAAAAAATGGGTCCCTTCGGTAGGCCTGTTTGCACCGGCTGTTAGCCGGGCTTGCCTCCAGCCTGGTTGTATCGGCCACACGGTTCCTTCTATATTTCCGCCGTCGTGGGGCTAAAATTACAGATTCGGCCATGGTTTTTTTTCCAGTGAGACGAGAATCCAGGCCCTAACCATATTGTTGCAGCAACTCCAAGGCTGAGATTTAACGACATAATCGGTTGGTTTTGGGATAGATCCATCAATAAAGCCAATCTTGTTCTTGGCCGACAATGCGATGCCGATCTGCTGCGTCCAACATGGGAAACTGGTTCCATCGAACTTGCTGGTCAAGACCGATCCTGGTTGGTCGAAGGTGCTGAGATATAATGAATCTCCAGGTTCAATCGAATCGCGGTACCGTTGTTATTTCCTGATGAACCCGAGGTCTTCTCTTAGTAGGTGAATCTTGCCAAGGCATCAAGAATAGGAATAGTCGATAAATTTCTAAATGTGGAAAAGGGGAAAACAAATTGACAGCGTATTGGCAGAAATCGACAGATAAAGAACCAAGGAAAAGGAAAAAAATTGCAGAAGAAGAGACGAGCAACCAGTCCACAAAATTGGTGCTCTAGTATCATGAAAAAAATCTCAACAATCAAGGAAGGAATGATAGAAACTAGGAACTCCATTTTCTCACTCTAATGAAGAAGACAAGCTATCTAAACAGGACACTAAGACTAGAGGAAAAAACAGAAGCCAGAATCAGGAAATAGGAAGCAACCTAAATAGGTCAATCTTTTGACCAATTTACAGAGTTACCCCTCACTTATCAATGACTAGACTAAATTAAAGACAAAGTGTAATGACCCCAAAACTATCCTAGTTCTAAGGTCGAAATACGCCGCACTTTTTACCTAAGATACGTAAGGCTGCTAAAAGAAACCCCAAAACTGAAACAAATAACTTTTATAGTAAACAATCAGGAGTTTACAAAGCTTGTTCTCACAATTTACAAATAAAAAACTAGCAAAAAGAAGAGCAAGCTCCAATGCTCAATTACAACCAGAACTCTAGGTTACCAATTGCTAACGCAACTCTAAAGCTAAGGAAAAAGAAAGCAGAAAACCCTCAACCAGTCAACTCAAGCAACCTGCAAATCAGATGGTAAATATATAGGGGTGAGCAAACCATAGCTTAGTAAGTGATAAACTTCATCAGCATAAGCATGCTCAAAACGCTTTTACAGAACATAGCTTATATGGATATAAGTTAGTAAATCATAATCAAAACCAAACAGAAGCACCTCAAAACGATATGAATTCAAATGCAAAGCAGAGCGAAACAGAGGTCACAAAGGTAACTTAACAGTAGAAGAATTTTACAGAAACCATAAAGCTTTTCAGAAATCGTAAGTCACATATAGACTATTTGAAGAAGGAAACAGAACAGAAACATAGTTTCTTTACAAAGCTCACTTGCAATACAGATCTTAATCTTTACAAAACGGAAACCATAAGCCAAGGTTGACAAAACAGAGGAAACAAAACAAAGTTGAAGCCACACTCTTAAAATGAGACAAAGCACAAAGCAAGGTCTCATATTAGAAGCTACCAACGCTCAAAACTAATCAGAAGCAAAAATCATAATACATTTAACAGAGCTTATCATAATTCACAAATAAAAACGTTCACAAATCTGAGTGGGACACTAGCTCAAAGTACACACAGAAATGGTCAAAGACCAAAGGATTAGAAGATCCTCGACAACGCAGAAAGGTCGAAGACCCATGGATAAAAAGATCCTCGACAACACAGAAATGGCCCAAAGACTAATGGACCCGTCGATCCTAGAATAGAAACGGGGAGAGTGCCCGTGTACAGAATAAAAGACGTCATACGCAGTGTACTACGGGATAATTTGACCCAGTCATCCACGGCTTAGAAGACAATTAACTAGGTCCCAAACCAAAATTACAAAAATCATAACTAAAGGTCTGATTCAGAATGGCATTATATACCAATTGATGTATAAATTGATGAACTCCCACGAAAACATAAATACAAAATCCATACAGTTTAATAGTTTATTATAAATTACAGTTATATATATATAATAAGTTTTAGGCTTATAACTATTATATTGTATACCATAAAATAATGAGAACATAAAGAAAACAAATTTAATAGTGTCAGAATGTATATGATAAAATAGATATTTTCCGATGCTAAACGAAAGCGCAGAAAAGAGGTGGAACTATACGTATAAATTATATAAGAATTAATCATAAAATGTGTGTGTATATATGTATCACAAATTTAAATCCCAAGACTAAACTATAATTCGTACATGTATGTAAATGTATACACGTACTACATAAAAGTATTTATATATATAGAGAGAGAGATGAAATCGATTGCATCATTAACAGAACACTATGTAATAGTGATAATCACATAAATGATAATTTAATAACTTATTTTTATGGAAATAGAAGTCGAACAAGTGTATACCGGTCACATGTGAGTCAAACTCTATAAATTCCAAAAATAATAAACAACGAAACTCTTAAAATAAGTACCTTTGGCAATGGAAGGCATATGTCTTTCTATATAAAAGTAAAGTGATAAGCACGTAGCAATGCACGGTGACAATAATCGAAGGTAAGTAGTAAAATTTATGTTTACTGCTGTTAGCAGTGAAACAAAATCGGAACCGAACACCAAATCTTTGTCTCAGTAAGAATTCTCTTTAAATTAAACTACGAGTTTATCAAATTAAACATCGATAAAACATATATGGAAGAGTTTTAAGTTTTGGGGTGAACGTAGTAAAATCCTCTCAATTTATCACCTATATATATATATATATAATTTTGGAAAACCACTGAACATATATATATACGATTTGTATATAAAATGCCGTAAAGAAAAAGAAATCATTTTCAATTGAATACTCAAAAGAGGATATCAAAATCTTGGCTATCCTGCTTTCATAGAAGATACTTATAAATATAAGATTTAAGAAACCAGAACATACTCACATATTCATTCCAACCAAGGATTTGTTATTGGAGTAGATAGAAACTTTCATCAGACATTTTATTTTCCAATGGATTTTGTGCAGTGAGTAATAGGCTCTGGTTGGTCGCTGTTCAAGAATTCTTGTTTATATATATATTCATCGAATCGAAGTAAGACTTGTATATAATTTTTAAGATATTCACAACCATGATACAACATTGATGTATGTAACCGGACGCATATTATAATAAGAAATCACTACAGATGTTTAAGATCTTAACTTCAAAATAGAATTAACAAAACAAAGTTTCATAAACTTATTCAAATAATAAATACGACCCACACAACCATTACGGAAATGTGATAACTATCGTATGTATAAAATAAGATTAAGTAATCACTAACAGGATATGTAGATCCAATACAGTAGTTGCCACTCGGAAAACACTGAATTATATATATAGTATGAACGTCAACAAGGAAACAAAATCGGAACGGGAGTAGCAGCAAACCACTATATCAATAAGCATTCTCGCCGAATTAAGAGTACTAGTTTGTCAAAATTATAATTAACATATCACTTTCCATCATCAAAGTAGGCAATCAAACACAATACTATTGGGTTTAAGCGGAGCGAAAACGTAATTCAAAACCAATCCAGATTCACATTGAAACTAAAGATCAAAGCAAACACATTCAGAAATGAAATAAGACCTAGAATCCCCATGGTTGGACACACCCATACCGAATTCATCTACCACCTACCTCACATCCAACGCAAAGCACACCTCTACGAAACTCCACACACCAGACTCCTCGAATATCCAGTCGCATCGATGAACAGAATAATCCCAGAATCCAAAACAAAATCAGAAAATGAAGGAGGCAAACCCAAACGAAACTAATGAATTCATGACACACAAACCTAAGGGACGATCAACAAACGGACATAACTCCCGAGTAGAATAATCTCAGCAATTAATCAAAAGAGAGAAGAAGGAGATGAAGGGGAGAGAGGAAAAGTTAAGAAGGAGAAGCACGGCGGATGTTGAGAGCGCAGAAGAATGAACGTGAAAAGAAAATCAAGAATGAGAGGAAATAAACAATAAATAATTAATAATTCCTTATCCTGGCTGCAATAAAACCATACAAAAGACCCTTCTTTCCAAAACTGATATCATAAAAATCAGAAATGTTTTTTAAACTCCCTTTGTGAGTCAGAAATAAAAGAAAAAAATTGGGGCACGACATTATACCCTTCTTTAAGAAGAATTTCGTCCTCAAAATTTGATGAAACTCGGAATACGAACAAATTTAGTTCAAGTGCGAGAATACTACGAACACTAATACACACAGAAGGAATCTCACACATCTTAGAAGCTCGAACCTCACAAGGAGCTATCACTCAACTTACTGACAAAAGAAACATAGCAGAAGATTACTAAAGGCTCGGCCTCAAGAGTAGAAACTCTTAGAAGACGTCCTTATCCAAAGGACAAAACACACCTCCCGACCACACATCACATAGCTTAGAACTCACAGCCCAAACTCATCTTAACTCACACACAACACAGCACACAAACACACCGCAGAAGTTCACACCTGAACTTTCAAACTACATCCTTTCCCAAAGAACCCGACTCCCTCAAACTCACACTCAGAACATAACACGCACATATAGACGGACTCTACGCTTTCGCTGCGCTACTCTGATAGCGAACAACCACAGAGCAGACACACACAACAGACACTAGATAACAGTAAAATCAAACAGCAGATAGCACATAACAAATAACAGACAATGACCCAAAAGCATAGACACACATACACTCGACAATCCCAACAAAAGCCAAACCTGGCTCCGATACCATAAAATGTAACGACCCCAAAATCACCCTAGTTCTAAGGCCGAAACATGTCATGCACTTATTACCTAAGATACGTAAGGCTGCTAAAACGAAGCCCCAAAACTGAAACAAATAACTCATATAGTAAACAATCAGGAGTTTACGAAGCTTGTTCATACAATTTACAAATCAAAAACTAGCAAAAAGAAGAGCAAGCTCCAATGCTCAATTACAAATAGAACTCTAGGTCACCAATTGCTAACGTAACTCGAAAGCTAAGGAAAAAGAAAGTATAAAACCCTCAAGCAGTCAACTCAAGAAACCTGCAAACTAGATGGTAAATATATAGGGGTGAGCAAACCATAGCTCAGTAAGTGATAAACTTGATCAGCATAAGTATGCTCAAAACGCATTTACAGTACATAGCTTATATAGATATAAGTTAGCCAATCAGAATCAAAACCAAACAGAAGCACCTCAAAACGATACGAAGTCCAATGCAAAGCAGAGCAAAACAGAGGTCATAAAGGTAACTTAACAGCGGAAGACTAATACAGAAACCATAAATCTTTTCAAAAATCATAAGTCACATATAGACTATTAGAAAAAGGAAACAGAATAGAAAATAGATTCTTCACAAAGCTCACTTGCAATACAGATCTTAATCTTTGCAAAACAGAAACCATAAGCCAAGGCTGGCAAAACAGTGGAGACAAAGTGAAGATGAAGCCACACTCTCAGAATGAGATAAAGCACAAAGCAGGGTCTCATATTAGAAGCTACCAACGCTCAAAACTAATCAGAAGCAAAAGTCAGAATACATTTAACAGAGCTTATCATAATTCACAAATTAGAACTGTAACACCCCAACCATGAACGTCATACTTAATAACTAATCGCAGCGGAAAATACGACATAAACCCTAACTTAATAAATTGGTGTTACACGCCGTTAACCACCCACATGGCTAACGAGGCTAATACTTACATAACGTACCGGTCTGATGGACAAGATTCCCGAGCATAAGTTATAACATTCTAACATACTTCCATATTTACACTAAACCGAGTGACAGTGTACAAAAGACTACAATCTGGTTCCAATGCTACTATAATATACGACCACGAGTGTACAGGCACATCTCGGGTTAAGTATCCAACAATAAACAAAAGAGTCCCATTTGCTCCTTAGCTAAAGCGAGTCTGCTTCTTCGATCATCCTCTTGAAATATATTGGAGGTGCCCCAAAGGGCTCAACAACCCTTGGATGGTATGATTAACGGGCAACCCGCCGGCTACCGGGATACACGCAACTAATTCTCATAATATACATGGGATTAATTATAATAATCATCATACATGAATATAACAACGTTCATCACATAACAACATACATACAACATAACTCAGGAACGAATCACATGAGGAATCAAACCAAAATAAGAGTTAGTCAATTTTGTAGAGCCTAGAGAACGAATTGATTCTCATGTCGAGCTCGTTACACAACATGTTACCGCTCTGTTTATCGAATGTATAACTTACAACAAGATGCATTAGATATAGTAGATCCAAGCACACCACACATAGTTTCCCCCTAACCCCGAACATAAGTCAAGGCGGGAGAGCCATTTAAAAGACTCGTGGGAGATTGAATCCCAAGCAGGAAAACAACCATACATGAAGAAAGTCAAATCTGATCCAGATATCAACTTTCGTACGTACACGCGCGACCGGACACCCGAATTTCTCACCCCAGGTTAAACACCGGTTAGAAGCTCCATTCATGCAAACTTATCATATCATGTCACATTATAGTTGTTCAAGTCCAGTTAGGCACATAGGGGTGGTAAGACACATTCGCACACAACAGTCCACAAGTAACACATGGTAATTCGTAGTTAGAACGTTCCCGAGTGTTGGAACGTTAACTTCGAATACTGATCTCTTATGTGATCCTAGAGTTGGTCAGGTAACGAGGTAAGCACATTCTCGAGGTTAAACGACATCAAAAAGCAAAACACGCCACATAAGTCAAATACTGTAAACTCATTACATGATTTATCTTATAAGGTGGTAAACGTCCATAAAAATAAATAACACAAGCCGGTGTAAACCGGTAGCAAACAAGTTGCAAGAAAACCATACCTCGGTACTTGCTGTGTTCGTTGCCCCCCGAAAGCAGCTCCTATAAATAATTAATCATGTCAGTTAATTACCGTACTTACCCTCTGATTAACTAATTACTTCTCCTTATGGTTTTGTGTACTCTCACACTTAAACTTATAATTGTTCACCTTTCTAATGGTCATTACATGTCATTAAACAACTCATCAAACCAATATATAACCTATACATTCATTCCCATTCATTTTAAAATCATAAACATACTCACGACTGATTTTTAGTGTTGGTCCGAGACCTTGTCCGGGTCCTAACTCCCGGACCAACACTGGTGGGGAATTCTCGGCAGATAATTTAGGGTGGTCCTGGACTTGACCCTTACCCTAAGTCCCAGACCAATGTTGCAGGGTAATTCACGACATGTTTTAAGTAGTGGTCCGGGACTTGTTTGCAGGACTTAAGTCCCGTACCAGTCTAGGCAAGATATTCTCGGCTCTCTTTTAGTGGTGGTCTGGGACTTGTTACAAGACTTAAGTCCTGGACCAAGCATTATTATGTAGGATTTTGACAGTTTCTTTTGTTATCCTAGCTTCTTCATTTGTCAATTTCTTTTCCAACCTTTCCACATATATACTAACATGTTCTAACATCATTTTAACACTCTAAATCCTCCTAATTCCTTGACCAAACTCACCACTTAGTTCCTTCATTATATTACACAACTTATAGCCTTTTTACACATCTTTCATCTTCTTTCTCAAGTCTAGTCATTCTCATGACAATTTACATCATTTTTCACTCAAGTTCTACAGTCAAAACACTTGGTTTTTAAACAGATTTTGCCATAACTTCTCTACTATATTCTTATGCCCAAATGCATAGTTTTCCTTCCTAATCAAGTTAAGCTAATCAAAACCTTGCTAAACATTCCTAACACACAATTTTAACTTACATAACAGCAATTCACATCACAATGCCTAATCTTAAATTGCTTGGCTCTTAGGCCCTTAAATGACATGGCTCATAGGTCATTAAATAATATAATTTAAACACTGAATTTCCAACATTTAGAGCTATCAACCTACACTAACACAACACATCCAAGATACTCTGTTTTGTACCAATGTATACATAATTTCCTAAGGCAATTAAACTACATTAAGGTAAGTTATTTACCTTGATTTTTTCAAGCCTTTTTCTTTCTTATTTCTTGTACCTCTGATTGAAACATCCAAGGGGGGTTTTACTTGCTAAAATTCTTCCCAATAATCAAATTAAAGTAATAAGTGCTAGGTAAAATACTTAGACTCATGGAAACACTCTAGATTATAAGAAGAGTGCTTAATGCACCAAAATAAGTGTTTACCTTATAAAACCTAGGAAGGTTATCCTGTAGAGAATCAAAGTAAAACTTGAACTAAGCCATTGAAACTTGAATAAAGGCTAATATCATGAAAGAAACAGAGTACAATAATGAGCTATTTTCGGTCAAGTAAGAGATGAAGGAAAAGATGTGTTTTTAAGTTTATTTTTACCTTGAATCAAATAGAATACAAACTAGCTCCCGAAACTGAAATTTTCTCCTCAAATGGAGCTTCTTCAATGGAGTCCAACTTCAGATTTTGGAATTTTGAAAGGAGTAAAAGAGAGCTCTTGACTCAACTAGCAAGAATCTATCTTTGGTTTTTGATTTGGAGTTGTGTAACAACTTGGGCAAGCAATTGAAGTTGAGAAACCAAGAGAGCTGCTATGTTTAACAAGGGGAAGAAGGAGAAGAATTGTAAACCGGCTGGGAGGGAAGGAAATACAAGAGAGAGAGAGAGTTTGCTTTTCACTTTATGAAGTGATAAAGTAGAATAAGGGAAATAAGGTAGGAAGCTATCTTATATAAATCTGGCTGGCAACATAAAGGTGGTGACTCACCTTAGTAAAAACCGGCCCCTTATAATACATCAGGGAGGGGTAGTTTCGTCTTTTGGCAAGAAACGCTCATAAATCCCCGTTTTGGTACTATTCATCAATCAGAGCCACATTCGGGAAATTTTTTTTGTTTTTATTTTTTTGATTGGTTCAAGACCTTCATTAATATTAAATAATAGTGTATACAACAACTAAAGTCCACAAAAGTCAATTAAACTACTTAAAATCACATTTCGGGATTTTTCTCGAAAACATGCGCTAAAACTTGTTATGTCTCGTTAAATCGTATTAAAATCTATTTAGGATCCTATTTAAGGTCACATGCCTCCTATGGATCCTAAAAATGTATTTTTGCAATCTGCGTCTTTAACGCGTATTTTGCTTTCTTTTGGTTTTAAAAAGTTTACAAATGTTCTTAAGAACTTAATTAGCCTTAGAAAATCATAATTGCATAATTTATTAACACATCTAAGTTTGGGGTATTTCAATCATTCACAAATCTGAGTGGGACACTAGCTCAAAGCACACATATAAATGGTCAAAGACCAACTGATAAGCCGCAGACTTATCATATTTATAGAGATTATTGAAGTAAATAAGGTTAAATAGTTAGTATTTATGTTGTATTATGTATAAAATGTATTATTTGTTCAGACTTATGTTTTTATATGTTTTTCATGCAAAGAACAAATTTCTAACCAAAAGACCGAGTGATGCCGGATATGATGCTGAGAGTCTTCTGCGCAGCATGAGTATGGAGCAGATACAAGTAATTGCCAGATCTAGTGCCGGGTACTTACTGTTGATGTTTAAGAATGATTCTTCACAGCTAACTGCCCATGTTATAACCATAACATTAATATAAAGATTAAATGTAACAGATTAATCAAACAAGTTTTTTACAAGTACCTGCATGTATTGCAATACCTGTGCAAAATGTCATAGAATTTATGTGCTAACTGTTACGTGATATAAAACCAAAACTAATATTAGATGCCATGAGTATCTCAATAAACTTCACTTACCCACTGTCAACTACGTGATTTTTCTAAGAAAGAAGAGAATGGTGTCATAACTAGAGAAATGAAATTTCATGAAATGGAGTTATACAAGGTGTGCCAATACGAACCTCCTCATAAGCTTAAAAGTTGTAAGCAGACACAAGACGAGGACAAAGAGCCTTAGCATCCCTGACAAACATGCTTGCTCTTACCCCTATTATAATTGTTCAAAAGACCAACAACAGTTGTTCCAGCACTTCTTTAAGATCATCGCACGAAAATTATAACATCGCCAATGCTAAAAATAAGCAGTAAAGAAATATACCCCCACCTCTTCTAAAAAAAAAGAAAAAAAAGACTGAGCACAACCCTTTACCACAGTAGCACAGTGAGGGAACATCCAGTCATGAGGACAATTATCCAATAAGTATATGAAGTCCTCATGCTCAGCCACTGAATGGGAACAAGAACATATGTTGACCAAGCCCCAGGTTTTGAGACACAATAAGGAAAGGGCATGGTACTTAAACTCGACAAAGCTCTTTATGGGCTCAAACAAGCTCCAAGATCATGGTATGATCGTGGTTCTTCCTATCTCTTGGAAAACCAATTCGAAAGGGGAAAGGTGGATAAAATCTTGTTTGTGTACAACAACAAAAGGGATTTCCTAATTGTGCAAGTATATGTTGATGATATAATCTTTGGGGCCTCTGATGAGAAATATTGCAAAAAGTTTGAAGCATTAATGAAAAAGGAATTTGAGATGAGTGATCTAGGAGAATTGAAGTTCTTTCTAGGACTTTAAGTTAAGCGAAATGACAAAGGGACTATCATATCCCAAAAGAAGTATGTAAAGGATTTGCTAAAAAGATTTGGAATGGAGGAATGTAAGATGTTTGACACGCCAATGGCAGTCGGCACCAAGATGGGCATCATGACTGGTGACCGACCGGTCGACCAGCAATCATACAGAGAGATGATTGGTTCTCTACTATATTTGACTACTAGTAGACCTGACATTGTGTATAGTGTTTGTTTATGTGCTAGGTTTCAAGCAGATCCAAGAGAAAGTCACCTCACAGCTGTAACAAGAATCATGTGTTACTTAAAAGGAACCATGAATCTTGGTCTCTTTTATCCTAAGTTGACTAACTGTAACATTGTAGGATTTTCAGATGCAGACTATGGAGGATCTATCACTGATAGAAAGAGAACATCGGGGACAACATTCTTTGTTGGGTCTTGTCTGATTGCATGGGCATCAAAGAAACAACAAAGTGTTACAATCTTAACAGCTGAATCTGAATACATTGCTGCGGCAAGCTGCTGTGCTCAACTCCTATGGCTTAAATAACAAGTTGGTGATTATGGCATTAAAACAGGTATTTTACCAATCATGTGTGATAATACAAGTGCCATCTCTATTTACAAAAATCCTGTGCATCATTCTCGTACCAAAAATATTGACATTAGACATCACTTTCTTAGAGATTGTTGTGAAAAAGAATTAGTTGGTTTAAAGTATATTTCTACTGAGGACCAACTAGCTGACATCTTTACTAAGCCGTTAAGTGGAGAAAGGTTTACTAAGATTGTTCATGATCTTGGAATGATATTCACTGATCACATTTAAACCGTCTCTTATTTCCCACAATCGGTCACTGACATGTGAGCAACACCTGTTATATTGTCGTTTAGAAGTCAATGATCAGTTTAATGCATAGAAATTATGTCAAACAACTACTTGAAACATATTTGTCATTTTCCACAGAGTGAGATTAGTTTAGAGATAGTTCAACGGTTAGAAACAGGAAAATCGCCAACTATCAATGACAGACTGTCATTGAAATACCCCTAACATTCAAATAATTAAAAAAATGATAAATAAGTATTATTTATGGGATTATTAAACCCTAAAGGAAGTATATAAACATTTAGGCGTTAAAACGCACCTAAACTCCTTAAGGTCAGAAACGTGCGTTAAAGCCCGACCTTAAGTTAAACAAGTTATATAAGCTATAAACTTCATGTAAAGTTAATCAAGGATCATTGTATGACCCTTAGAACACAGGACCTCATCTAAGACTGAGTGAAAATACAAAATGCTAGGGAGTTCCCTTAAAGGCCCTTAAGGCCCGAAAGTCTCGAAAATACATTATAGGATGAAGTAAAGCATTACTATTCATTCCAAATACACCAAAACACTTTATTAAACATATAAGATGAATTCCTTAAGCTAAATTCTCAGTTAAAGACAAAGTGCTCGGAGGTTCCCGATGGGGGCCCCATAAACCCCCGGGAGTGCCCCGGAGTGGTACCGAAGTGGCACAAACTCCAATATAAATTATTCTAAGAGTTCCTAACATCATTATTCAACATTCTTAAGAGAATGCTCGAGCCAATTCCTAAAAAATAAACAAAGTGCTCGGACGAATTTCTTAACGCTCCTTTTTGCCCCGGTTAGCCCAGGAGTTGTGTTTCGAGTTGATATAACCCCATATAACTCAATCTAACACCTTAAAATATTATTATTGGCTATAAACAATGTCAATAAACACTTGGAACTCATAGAGACTACTTAGTTTTCAGAAAATCCTTAAAGCACAAAAATGCACCTTCGGGTGTCACAAAAATGCGTTCAACGCAATTGCCTTGAAGTTTTTGAGGAGCCATGAGTTGATAATATTAAAACGGGATAAATTGACCATCTAAATAAATTAATTCCAAAGCAAAAATCATAGCACAACCAGGGCCGATTTTTGAGACAAAAAGGTACCTAAAATCAGCATTTTTACCTTAAAACTTTCATCTTTTACCATAGTATAAATGTACCAAATAAATGCTGGAACCTATTACACATATTAGTATGGTCTTAGTACAATATAGTGTAACAAAAATCAAATTAAAAATCAACCCCATTTGACCTCCATGTTAGGCGCCATTTTAGGTGTTTTTAAGCTAGAATTGAACTTGTAAATTGTCTTATGGATGATGATTCACCTTATCACATGCCATGTTGTATTGTGTAAAATTATTCAGTCAAATGGGAGACTACATTACCAATTTTTCCTGCAATAAAACAACAAGGATAAGTTAGAGAAAAAGCCATGGAAATTAAATACACAAAAGTAACATCCTAGATCTAGCTTTATTCCATGTGCAACTACAAACAAAACAGCCCATGTTCTAACATGGTGGCTGCCGATTTTGATATGTAAAAGAGGGATTGATTGCCTCATTAACTAGTCAAAAGAATACCCTACCTAACTAAGCATAATTCCTAGTCAAATATAGACAAAATCAATTGTCTTGTACAACACATTAGTGCCGATTTCAAGCAAAGAAAGAGGCTTAAATTGCCTTATAAAAATTGAACTAAGAAGCCTACCTACCTAGCCATGTTCTAATGTTTTTAATCATCAAAAATCAAATGCTATACTACAGCCCATGTTACCGTAAAATACAAGAAGACGGAAGACAAATTGACATGGCATTCTACTTAGAAAATTCAAAAGAAAACACATACCTACCTTGCCTTTGTCTTCTAGTTTCAATTATCAATCAAGGCCTCCATTATGCCTTGTCAATCAACCGAAAATATGCTTGAAACATGGGCATTTATTGAGCCAAACAAGCAAATAATAAATAAGAAAAAGATTAGTAGAATTTGACATTTAATTATCAAAAAAAAATTCCTTCCATTCTCACATATTTCCTTACGTGAGACTTCATTCTCTTCCTTGCCTTGTGGCCGAATTGGTAAGCTACCTCTCTTCTCCTTTCATCTTCTTCCTTTGAAGCTCTTAAGTCCATTAATGGAGGTTTAACTTCTATCTTCATTTCTAAGGTAATTTCCTAGCATTTCTTATCAAGTCTTGAAGCAAAAACCTTCCTAGGACATCTACAAGATTTCGGCATCAATTAGTATACCAAGGAGGTTGTCATAAATCTACATTAATCCAAGGAGCATCCAAGATCATCTTAAGGTATTTTTCATGCATGAAAATCCTTAAGACACATTTTATGTGTATCCAAAATTCTACATCTTCTAAAGCTATTTTCTTCATCAATTTCATGAAGGAAAATTAATGCTCCTTCCCTCCTAGGTGTGCCAAAAATTTAAGAAGAAAAGCCTAAGGTAAATCCTTGGAAAACTACTTATAAATCTACTTAAGGTCTTTGTTAAGATCTAACTCCTAAACCCCTTCCTCTCTTGCATAAAAACCGAAGAGGAACACCATTTACCATTGGAGGAAGCTTGGGAATTCAAGAGGAATTCAAGCACTTAGTCATCCTTTATTAAGAGTAAGTTTACTAAGCAAATCTTTATTATTTTAAGCTAGTTTAAGCTTTTAAAAATTGTACAAAAATTATGTACACCTTCTTAGGAGTCTAATACCGAAACCAGATGGTAACATATACCAAAAATATAATTTATAACATATATGGAAAATATTTACCTTAAGACACATTTTAGTGTTACAAAAGTTACCTAGGCTAAATATTTATTCATACCGAATTGTCTTGGACTAATGTGCTCTATTTTGAGATAAAAATATATCTAAGACATTACAATAATTTTTACATGGGTTATATGACTCATATGTATTTATGTATAATTAGTATAAGTTATAAATCAAGTTTTAGAAATTATATGGTGGCATATTATTATTGCCGAATTCAAATGGTGAATAATAGTTTTAATGAGCTATATATGTATATTAATACATACTATGAATTTTGAGTAAGTTAAAAATAATTACTAGTGTTTAAATGACTAGTTTAATAAGTTATGTGGTGAAAATATAATTTTTAGAAAGTTTGGGGAACATAAGGTAATTACCGAGAATAAAAGGTGTCCTTGACATAATTATAATATAATATGGTGTGAGAATTAATATTATGAATTTTGGTTGAATTAAATAAGTGTTTAGTAGTTAAAATAACAATTTATAAAGTTTTGGGGCTATTTTGTAATTTTTGGAAATATTGGTGTAAAACCGAGAATCATATAAGTTTATGGGTATATTAATGTATTAAGTATGAAATTAGACTTTGGTCAAAGTGTTGACCAAAAACTTTGGGTTAAAATGAGTTATGACATGAAATATTAAGTTTATAAAAGTTTTGGGGTGAATATGTAATTTATAAGAGTTTAAATATAAAACCGGATTTTATATGGGGTGAAAGCATAATTTGTAGAAATATAAGTGTCCACTTGTTATTAAGGAAATTAAGTATTAAAACTATAGTTTATAAGTGAATATATAATTTATATAAAGTTTTAGGGGTTAAAATGTAATTACAAGAAATTATATGGCAAAGCTGAAATTTAATGTGGCTAATTGGTGATTTATAAAAGTTAAGGTGTTCAAATGATAATTACCGAATTTATAGTGGTGGTTTAGTGAATTAATTAATTAAGGAAATGAAACTATGTAATATAATGTATTTTGGTGCATAATGTAAAATTTATGAAATAAATAAGGTTATAATAAAATAACCGAAAAGTATGATGTATTTATGGGAATAAAAATATTTGTAGGTCCTATATGGATATTTAGGAAATTTAGAAAAGAAAATTATGATTTAAGGATTTATGAAATTAAAACTATATGATATACAAGTACAAGTAATTTACTTGTAAAAGAAATAATATCATTTGGGATTAGTCGTAATTAATAAAAGATATGGGGAAAATATGTCCATGCGTGACATGTAAATATAATTTGAGAATTTATTTAGTGGTTACGTCCTTTAGATAATTATGTATAAGTATCATAAATAATACATGTGTATAAAACTTATACAGTTAAGATTTTCAAGTAAATCAAAAAGAAAATGAGTATAAGGAATTATGGAATTAAAACTATGGTTATATAATATAGTTATAAGGAATTTAATTGTAACCAATAAATACTAATTATGGTTAAGGGGAGAATAACAAAAATTATAAGAATATTATGACCATGTGTGACATATAAATATATTGGGGAAATTATGAAGTTGTTATGTCATTTAGACAACTGTAAAACATGTAACATAAATGGTACATGAATATATAGTTATGTACATTAAAGGATTTTAAAATAAATCAAAAGAGATAACAAATAAATTATACATTAAATCATAAGGTAATTAAAAAAAATTACCACACCATGTAAGTTTTATAAATTAGGAATACATGATTTGAGAATATATAAATACCTTAAACATAAATAAGGTTAAGAGGTTAACAGAAATTATTTAAGTGTTAAAAATAAACCTCACATGAAATAACGAATACGAGGACCTTTCATGATACAATAAAATTATTATATGAGAGTAACTTAAATTAACACTCTCAGTTAATCCTATTTTAGGACATTGTTTGACCAGATGTTGACCGGGAACTAAATGAGTACAGTCTACGGTGAACGGTATGGGATTCTTGCAACCTGTTTGCTACCGGATTACACCGGCTTGTGTGCTATCTGTTGTTTGAAATAACGACCATGATAATTATTGTAAAATAATGTTTTACTCTTGTGCACTGTTGTGTTACTTTATGTGCGTGATGCTACTAACTATAACGTGTATGTCCCACACATACAACACTACATTACCAGTGGATTAAATACCTGTGTTTTATTATACCGAGAACTTGTACTCAAGTTTCTCACTAACTTCACTTTATAACAAATGTCGTTATCCTAAAACGTGATAACTGACAATACACATTGTGTTACTATCTAATGTCCTTGGTTGACACTTAACAATTCTATACTACGAGAACGAGGAGCCCAGTTGGATCTGGCCATGCATGCTACAAGAGTTGTACCTGTCTCAGGTCGTCACCTATTCAATTTACGTCGCGATGGGAGTTTTGGGTGCACTCTATGTCCACTCACCGGCTGCGTACCGGAACATTTCAAGTTGGGAGGAAGACTTTATTTCTCTCGAGGGTACGATACCCACCTCTTTTAAGTACAGGAGTTAACTACGTTATCTTCTGAGGGACTCATTACCCACCTCTTTTAACATGGTCACTATACCTTCACTATATTGACATACTCTTATACACCTGTCACTCCCATTGTGTGAACCCGACAACTATTAAAAGATTACAGATCATCTAACTCGACCTTCTGAAGTCTTGTTCTATGTGACATTGTTGTCCTTGTATGGATACATGTGATAATCATGTTATGCTTGTTTACAGCTTTATAAAAATGAACTGCATGTATTCGACCAAGTAGTTGGTGTGGCCCAGTAGCCGATGGGCTGCACGTTTTCCATACCAGCATTGTTTGCTGAGCCCCTTTGGGGGCACCCCCATTTTTCAGGTACCTGAAGAAAGAAGAGATTACCCGACCGAGTGTAGGTGGGGTAGAATTAAGACAGAGGATTATTATTAACGGAATCATATTACAAGTACTGTACTTTTATTATTGACTTTTGTTGTTTTATGAGGTTTGTATTCAGCGCTCAGACCGTATCATTTGTAAGTTGTAGTGGAGTTAGCCTTGTTAGTCACATGGGTGACTAGCGGCGTTGTAGCACCACCGGTTTTATGTTTTTATTCCGCTGCAATTTTAGTTGAAGTTGGGAGCTATCATCGTTCAGGTTATGGAGTTTCGGGTTGGGGTGTTACAAAAAGTGGTATCAGAGCGTAGTTGCGCTCTGAGATCTGAATACAACCGAAATTAACCTTGGGATACAAGGTGTGTGATAGAACAGTGAGGAGTAGAAAGTTAGTTTTTACTTGGTCCGCCGAAGGGCGTTAACAACTGTTCAAACTTACAGTAACTACAAACTATGACCTGCCTAAATAACGAGCAGATGTCATGAAAAGGAATACATTAATTAACACAAATACTTAAGACTGCTTGAATTGGCGAAAGGGTTTGTTGAAGACCGTACGACACCAACTGTCATCCACACGTGAAGCGGACGACGATTAACAGTGATGCCATACCGATGATAACCAGAAAGGATGAAAATACCGCCAAGTATACAGTGATGATGGAGTAAAAATATATCTCAATGGACATACACAACATGATGATCCAACCTGCATGGCGCACTTGCTACAACAAGTGCTGCTCCAGTAAACCAAATAAAGGAGAGTGAAGACCTACACGTAAAGAACAAACACTGAATTTTGTGGGATACCCAGGCATTGAGCTTACTGCCCAGTGCGGGACTGGAAGATCTTACAATTCCTTATTAACCTCGTGAGAAAATCGTGCGAAACCTTGAAATATGACTATCAGCATAGTCTTACAAACATAACCAATGATAATATCAGGAAAAGCAGAACAAAATCTCACTATATATAACTAAACATCCAACATAAATAAACACAAGATGTAATACCTGCTCAAATACCTAGGGTCTCAGCTAGTATTATTACAGTGACAATGCTGGACTCCTAATAAATAGTGAGAAGAGAACAAACTTTAAATTTATATTTTCAGAAGTCAGGAAAAATACTTATTTAGTGATGCCAAGTGCTACATATATATATACATATAATTGGGAGGTTATTAACGTAAAACTTTTGAGGAGTATTGATATATTTCAGAGGGATAAGTATCATAAAATATACCTACCCTATTTTGAGGCACATGTCCTACTCTATCCTTATGGATTTATACAAGCATATGTCTTCTATGACAGCTCAATTTGGGAATGTAAGTAAAGAACGCATGAGAACAAATAAAGTTACCTCCCAATGTAATATAAATTTATATGATCAAAGTAACAAATAACTCTCTATAGAGGTAGTGTAAGCTATACTAAGAGTTTGAATTCGGATATACACCAAAGGTGATGGGAAGTTAAACTTAAAAGCGGGAGAACATACCCCTTGACTTGTAACAAGCGTTTTACACGTGAACTTTCCTAACAATGTATATCAATCTCTATGATTATAAATCCCCTTATTTATACACCTAAACAACCTATTCTTGGAAGCCATTGAGTTTGTGGATTAACCACGTTTCTAAGAGATAGAAACGAACCCTAAGTTTTGATTGTCTTGTCACCAAACCGTAAGATTCAAACTGGGAACCCCTAGTTTGGAATGGTACTAATATTAAAATATATTTAACCTAGGTTGAACATACGATTCACCTGATCCATGGAGTTTAAATGTAACAAGAAAAGGCCAAGCTTTAAGGTGGAGGGATTAATACTTTAGGGAATATTAATTGTAGAATGAGTTATAAAAACTTTTTCTTGGAGTCTTATTCCAAATTTAGTAATAACTATGTCTGTCTTTGCTCCAAGTGATGATAAGCAAAGTATAGGTAATGATCAAGCCTGATAAGTTAAATACTAGAAAGGCCTTTTAAAGAAAATAGTGTATTCTAGGGTATCCAAGTCCATAATTGAATTTAATGCTTGTATGATGGGTCTAAGAGTCAAATGATTGCTGAATACACTTATTAGACAGTGTGTGTCTAGATGTTTTAACAAGAATTTATCTTTTATGCCAAGAGGAAAAACTGGCTTCCCCGCTTGATGATTTGATCAAAGGAATTTAATTCCGGGGATTAAGGAATACACTAGCTTAAGTGTAAGTTACAACGGTTACTAGAGTAGTTGTATAACAGTCAAGGAAGAATGTTGTGAACACCACGTCACAAAGTCTTGATAAGATAAAATTTGGAAATTTGCAATCATGTGGTTGTTTGATATTTGACGTGGGAGGTCGAACTTGATCCTGGTCAGATCAAGGGAAAACCAAACACAAAATGGGATGGAGGGATAGTTCAACACTGACGCTGACCCCGTCAGGGTTGGATGATTCCTGAGACTCCCTACAAGTGGTCACAAATATTTCTGTGGTAAGTAGATATGTATTCTTAATTTTAATATAAAATTCGACTAATAAAGTTTATGAGATGTAGAGGGCGTAAGTTAAGAGTTAAATTATCCAGGTTAACCTAAAGAGATTTAAATAGCAAAACAACTCCGCGTATGTCGGAAAATAGTCAACTGTGAGGGAAATACTAACTGTTATTATACCATGAACCATGTGAATAAGTTAAATATTAGATCAAGAGACAATTACCTATAATAGGAGTATTCTCAAGTTACCTTCTAAGTTATGGCCATATTACCATCTGAAGGGAAGGATCGACTTCCAGTCTTTCTTTATGAAATCAAACCCAACATATTTAGTGGGAACCTACCTATAATCTTGGTAGAATATAAAGAGTAGAAACATTATATTAATACTCACATGAGTTAATTCATAAACCACGGAAACATGTGGAATTGGGAGAAATCTGTACCTTGTTAGAAACCCTAACGGGAACCCTACCGTGGTATACTTAATGAACAGACAATAAAAGATCGGATATGTACTACCGACAATTGGTGAATCGATAATAATAGGAAATCTTCTATACTATAAACAAGATGCACGGCTCGACCGTAGCTCATACTCTATATTGAGAATGGAAACCGAATATGGTAACAGTAAACTAAAATACCAGAATCACAAGATGATGACCTGAAGACCAAGGAGAGGAACTTTAATATACCCTAGTATTATACAAGACCCAAACACCGACGATTACAACTACAGGAGGCGATGAATAGAAGAAAAATTTAAAACCGACAAGAATACTGCAACCTTACAGCTACAACAACTGAACCACCGAATGCATCAGCAACACCGACGAAGATGATAAACCCCACTATCAGGACGCTACCACTATCAATGAAGAATCTATACAGTACACCAATCGGGTAAGGACCCATGGAAGGAAGAATGCTTCAACTAAACGTGCAGAGCTTATGGACTTGACAAGGAATAATCCTAAATTGGACAGGTAAGTGGTAACATACCAAGAAGATACCCCACATCCGAAGGCAACTAGCAAGAGGAACACAAGAAAGAATCAACTCTGATAAAGAGCGAGACGCCTCAGTAATATTGACGAGAAGAATCTTAGTGGAATCACCGTCATACGCAGCTATCAGAAATAAGCATACATGCACAAAACAATCAAGTGAAACTCGAGAAGAACTCAATGATGAAAAATCAAATGGAAGGCGAACAGTATTACAGTATATGCCACGTAGAGGAAGAACCTCGTAGTAGAATTGCCTAAAAAGGATAATGGAAGATACATGACATGTGCATGAGCATCACAGGATGGGCAAACCTTACAATATTATTGGAAGCCCGACGTACAGTAATAAGATATACAATGAAGAATACCAAGCAATGCTACAGCTAACAGTTACTTAGAGACAAAATAATGGGAGCAGTGGCATAACGCGGCACATCGATCCGACAGTCTAAACAAGACATGGAATAATATCGGCAACAAATAAGATGGTAAATCACCTTCACCCATACATACGGGATTCAAATATAAAAGCATCATAATGCAAAATAGAACATGTCAGAGAATGCATGGATTCATAGGGGCAATACCCCGTAAAAGGACAAAAGTCCAGTCAGAATCAACAGTGACGATCAAACGAAAATAATGATGAACACAACTAACCAACCCAACATGTGAACATAAAGGAACTTAAATATACCACCTATGAAGCGCATTTAAGACTATTCCAAAATGATTGAACATTATTTAATCAGAGTCGCGCAACGGAAGTAGGTGGTCCCATCAGTTAAAATTATCTACTGAGCTCAAGGGAAATGCACAACGTATTTAACGTATCTTAACCAAAAATATGTGTCATACCCACCAAAAATCTTACAGCCGGGAGGCTATCTTTTTAACTAATCATAAGTTTCAAATAAGGGTGAAGATTGCTCACTATTTACAGACAAGTTATGCTAGTCTAGGGTACGTGGGCGTACCCCTCTTTTAAGGGGGGGAGAGCCTACTGCGTTTTAGCATTTTTAGCGTGGAAGTACACTTTCGATGTACTGTTGCACCGTGATTTGTATGTGTACATGCGTGACTTTGTGATTCTATGAATTTCACTTACTAATGTGTACTACGTTACACTAGCATGAATGGATTATGTGTACTACGTTACACTACATTGAAGTTACTTTGTTACTACATGATTATGTGTACTACGTTACACTATGTTGGAATTACTCTGTGTGTGCATGATCTGTACTGTACTACACTACTATGAATGAATTACGTGCACTACGTTGCACTGCACTAAAGTTATTTTTGGTGATGACCTTTCATGCTCATTATACTGTATGTTATGATTGAATATACACTACGAAATGAAAAGTAGTGTAACTTGGGACTTGATCCCTAAAATAGAATTGAGTTATGGATGCTTAGTGGAACTTGATTCCCCACAACCATTTGAACTTAGATATGAGACTTCGGGGCGAAGTCCTTTTAAGGGGGGTAGATTGAAATACCCCTAACATTCAAATAATTAAACAATGATAAATAAGTATTATTTAGAGGATTATTAAACCCTAAAGGAAGTATATAAACATTTAGGCGTTAAAATGCACCTAAACTCCTTAAGGTCAGAAACGTGCGTTAAAGCCCGACCTTAAGTTAAACAAGTTATATAAGCTATAAACTTCATGTAAAGTTAATCAAGGATCATTGTATGACCCTTAGAACACAGGACCTCATCTAAGACTGAGTGAAAATACAAAATGCCCGGGAGTTCCCTTAAAGGCCCTTAAGGCCCGAAAGTCTCAGAAATACATTATAGGATGAAGTAAAGCATTACTATTCATTCCAAATAACCACAACACTTTATTAAACATATAAGATGAAGTCCTCAAACTAATTCTCAGTTAAAGACAAAGTGCTTGGAGGTTCCCGATGGGGGCCCCATAAACCCCCGGGAGTGCCCCGAAGTGGTACCGAAGTGGCACAAACTCCAATATAAATTATTCTAAGAGTTCCTAACATCATTATTCAACATTATAAAGAGAATTCTTAAGCCAATTCCTCAAAAATAAACAAAGTGCTCGGACGAATTTCTTAACGCTCATTTTTGCCCCGGTTAGCCCAGGAGTTGTGTTTCGAGTTGATATAACCCCATATAACTCAATGTAACAACTTAACATATTATTATGGACTATAAAAATGTCAATAAACACTTGGAACTCATAGCAACTACTTATTTTTCAGAAAATCCTTAAAGCACAAAAATACACCTTCGGGTGTCACAAAAATGCGTTCTATGCAATTGCCTTGAAGTTTTTGAGGAGCCACGAGTTGATAATCTTAAAAGGGGATAAATTGAACATCTAAATCAATTAATTCCAAAGCTAAAATCATAGCACAACCAGGGCCGATTTTTGAGACAAAAAGGTACCTAAAATCAGCATTTTTACCTTAAAACTTTCATCTTTTACCATAGTATAAATGTACCAAATAAATGCTGGAACCTATTACACATATTAGTATGGTCTTAGTACAATATAGTGTAACAAAAATCAAATTAAAAATCAACCCCATTTGACCTCCATGTTAGGCGCCATTTTAGGTATTTTTAAGCTAGAATTGAACTTGTAAATTGTCTTATGGATGATGACTCACCTTATCACATGCCATGTTGTATTGTGTCAAATTATTCAGTCAAATGGGAGACTACATTACCGATTTTTCCTGCAATAAAACAACAAGGATAAGTTAGAGAAAAAGCCATGGAAATTAAATACACAAAAGTAACATCCTAGATCTAGCTTTATTCCATGTGCAACTACAAACAAAACAGCCCATGTTCTAACATGGTGGCTGCCGATTTTGATATGTAAAAGAGGGATTGATTGCCTCATTAACTAGTCAAAAGAATACCCTACCTAACTAAGCATAATTCCTAGTCAAATATAGACAAAATCAATTGTCTTGTACAGCACATTAGTGCCGATTTCAAGCAAGGAAAGAGGCTTAAATTGCCTTATAAAAATTGAACTAAGAAGCCTACCTACCTAGCCATGTTCTAATGTTTTTAATCATCAAAAATCAAATGCTATACTACAGCCCATGTTACCGTAAAATACAAGAAGACGGAAGACAAATTGACATGGCATTCTACTTAGAAAATTCAAAAGAAAACACATACCTACCTTGCCTTTGTCTTCTAGTTTCAATTATCAATCAAGGCCTCCATTATGCCTTGTCAATCAACTGAAAATATTCTTGAAACATGGGCATTTATTGAGCCAAACAAACAAATAATAAACAAGAAAAAGATTAGTCAAATTTGACATTTAATTATCAAAAGAAAAATTCCTTCCATTCTCACATATTTCCTTACGTGAGACTTCATTCTCTTCCTTGCCTTGTGGCCGAATTGGTAAGCTACCTCTCTTCTCATTTCATCTTCTTCCTTTGAAGCTCTTAAGTCCATTAATGGAGGTTTAACTTCTATCTTCATTTCTAAGGTAATTTCCTAGCATTTCTTATCAAGTCTTGAAGCAAAAACCTTCCTAGGACATCTACAATATTTCGGCATCAATTAATACACCAAGGAGGTTGTCTTAAATCAACATTAATCCAAGGAGCATCCAAGATCATCTTAAGGTATTTTTCATACATGAAAATCCTTAAGACACATTTTATGTGTATCCAAAATTCTACATCTTCTAAAGCTATTTTCTTCAACAATTTCATGAAGGAAAATTAATGCTCCATCCCTCCTAGGTGTGCCGAAAATTTAAGAAGAAAAGCCTAAGGTAAATCCTTGGAAAACTACTTATAAATCTACTTAAGGTCTTTGGTAAGATCTAACTCCTAAACCCCTTCCTCTCTTGCATAAAAACCGAAGAGGAACACCATTTACCATTGGAGGAAGCTTGGGAATTCAAGAGGAATTCAAGCACTTAATCATCCTTTATTAAGAGTAAGTTTACTAAGCAAATCTTTATTATTTTAAGCTTGTTTAAGCTTTTAAAAATTGTACAAAAATTATGTACACCTTCTTAGGAGTCTAAAACCGAAACCAGATGGTAACATATACATATACCAACAATATAATTTATAACATATATGGAAAATATTTACCTTAAGACACATTTTAGTGTTACAAAAGTTACCTAGGCTAAATATTTATTCATACCGAATTGTCTTGGACTAATGTGGTCTATTTTGAGATAAAAATATACTAAGACATTACAATAATTTTTACATGGGTTATATGACTCATATGTATTTATGTATAATTAGTATAAGTTATAAATCAAGTTTTAGAAATTATATGGTGGCATATTATATTGCTGAATTCAAATGGTGAATAATAGTTTTAATGAGCTATATATGTATATAATACATACTATGAATTTTGGTAAGTTAAAAATAATTACTAGTGTTTAAATGACTAGTTTAATAAGTTATGTGGTGAAAATATAATTTTTAGAAAGTTTGGGGAACATAAGGTAATTACCGAGAATAAAAGGTGTCCTTGACATAATTATAATATAATATGGTGTGAGAATTAATATTATGAATTTTGGTTGAATTAAATAAGTGTTTAGTAGTTAAAATAACAATTTATAAAGTTTTGGGGCTATTTTGTAATTTTTGGAAATATTGGTGTAAAACCGAGAATCATATAAGTTTATGGGTATATTAATGTATTAAGTATGAAATTAGACTTTGGTCAAAGTGTTGACCAAAAACGTTGGGTTAAAATGAGTTATGACATGAAATATTAAGTTTATAAAAGTTTTGGGGTGAATATGTAATTTATAAGAGTTTAAATATAAAACCGGATTTTATATGGGGTGAAAGCATAATTTGTAGAAATATAAGTGTCCACTTGGTTATTAAGGAAATTAAGTATTAAAACTATAGTTTATAAGTGAATATATAATTTATATAAAGTTTTTGGGGTTAAAATGTAATTACAAGAAATTATATGGCAAAGCCGAAATTTAATGTGGCTAATTGGTGATTTATAAATGTTAAGGTGTTCAAATGATAATTACCGAATTTATAGTGGTGGTTTAGTGAATTAATTAATTAAGGAAATGAAACTATGTAATATAATGTATTTTGGTGCATAATGTAAAGTTTATGAAATAAATAAGGTTATAATAAAATAACTGAAAAGTATGATGTATTTATAGGATTAAAAATATTTGTAGGTCCTATATGGATATTTAGGAAATTTAGAAATGAAAATTATGACCTTAGGATTTATGAAATTAAAACTATATGATATACAAGTACAAGTAATTTACTTGTAAAAGAAATAATATCATTTGGGATTAGTTTGTAATTAATAAAAGATATGGGGAAAATATGTCCATGCGTGACATGTAAATATAATTTGAGAATTTATTAAGTGGTTATGTCCTTTAGACAATTATGTATAAGTATCATAAATAATACATGTGTATAAAACTTATACAGTTAAGATTTTCAAGTAAATCAAAAAGAAAATGAGTATAAGGAATTATGGAATTAAAACTATGGGTTATATAGTTATAAGGAATTTAATTGTAACCAATAAATACTAATTATGGTTAAGGGGAGAATAACAAAAATTATAAGAATATTATGTCCATGTGTGACATATAAATATATTGGGGAAATTATGAAGTTGTTATGTCATTTAGACAACTGTAAAACATGTAACATAAATGGTACATGAATATATAGTTATGTACATTAAAGGATTTTAAAATAAATCAAAAGAGATAACAAATAAATTATACATTAAATCATATGGTAATTAAAAGAAATTACCACACCATGTAAGTTTTATAAATTAGGAATACATGATTTGAGAATATATAAATACCTTAAACATAAATAAGGTTAAGAGGTTAAAAGAAATTATTTAAGTGTTAAAAATAAACCTCACATGAAATAACGAATACGAGGACCTTTCATGATACAATAAAATTATTATATGAGAGTAACTTAAATTAACACTCTCAGTTAATTCTATTTTAGGACATTGTTTGACCAGACGTTGACCGGGAACTAAACGAGTACAGTCTACGGTGAACGGTATGGGATTCTTGCAACCTGTTTGCTACCGGATTACACCGGCTTGTGTGCTATCTGTTGTTTGAAATAACGACCAAGATAATTATTGTAAAATAATGTTTTACTCTTGTGCACTGTTGTGTTACTTTATGTGCGTGATGCTACTAACTATAACGTGTATGTCCCACGCATACAACACTACATTACCAGTGGATTAAATACCTGTGTTTTATTATACCGAGAACTTGTACTCAAGTTTCTCACTATCTTCACTTTATAACAAACGTCGTTATCCTAAAACGTGATAACTGACAATACACATTGTGTTACTATCTAACGTCCTTGGTTGACACTTAACAATTCTATACTACGAGAACGAGGAGCCCAGTTGGATCTGGCCATGCATGCTACAGGAGTTGTGCCTGTCTCAGGTCGTCTCCTATTCAATTTACGTCGCGACAGGAGTTTTGGGTGCACTCTATGTCCACTCACCGGCTGCGTACCGGAACATTTCAAGTTAGGAGGAAGACTTTATTTCTCTCGAGGGTACGATACCTACCTCTTTTAAGTACATGAGTTAACTACGTTATCTTCTGAGGGACTCATTACCCACCTCTTTTAACAAGGTCACTATACCTTCACTATATTGACATACTCTTATACACCTGTCAGTCCCATTGTGTGGACCCAACAACTATTAAAAGATTACAGATCATCTAACTCGACGTTCTGAAGTCTTGTTCTATGTGACATTGTTGTCCTTGTATGGATACTTGTGATAATCATGTTATGCTTGTTTACAGCTTTATAAAAATGAACTGCATGTATTCGACCAAGTAGTTGGTGTGGCCCAGTAGCCGATGGGCTGTACGTTTTCCATACCAGCATTGTTTGTTGAGCCCCTTTGGGGGCACCCCCATTTTTCAGGTACCTGAAGAAAGAAGAGATTACCCGACCGAGTGTAGGTGGGGTAGAATTAAGACAGGGGATTACTATTACCGGAATCATTTTACAAGTACTGTACTTTTGTTATTGACTTTTGTTGTTTTAAGAGGTTTATATTCAGCGCTCAGACCGTATCATTTGTAAGTTGTATTGGAGTTAGCCTTGTTAGTCACATGGGTGACTTGCGGCGTTGTAGCACCACCCGTTTTATGCATTTATTCCGCTGCATTTCCAGTTGAAGTTGGGAGCTATCATCGTTCAGGTTATGGAGTTTCGGGTTGGGGTGTTACAGTCATGACCGCTGCCCGTTATGAATAGTACGGTTAGGACATGTCAGCGAGCGGACGAGGAGCTGTCATCGACCGTTACTCGATATCTATAAAAAGGCGACGATAGTTCCTCTCTTGTTATACTATTGCCCTCACTCTCTCTAATCTCTCTAAGCACTCAGAACATTTTCTCTTTTCTCTTACAAACAAATTTGTCAGATCAGTGCAAAGAACTTCGCCTCACAGCAACTCTAAAGATCACTCTAGCAAAAGGTTCACAAGAAACTCCATAAATCCTTCGACTAACAATGGCACCAAAATCCTCTATCTGCAAAGCTGCACTCAGAGAATCTTCCTTAGGAAAAGTGGCCGACAAGAGATCGACAGAAGCTCACAGAGAATTGTTGCCCCCTCGCCTTTCCAAAGATTTAGAAGATCAACTTGTGCATAGGGTAACTGACGAAGGCGAACTTCTACAAGAAGAGGTACACTATTTAAACCACCATTTTCCCAAGCTTCATCATCTTATTCAAACTGAAATCATCAAGCCAAAAATACTCCAAATTCCTACCACCACAAAAAACCAATAATGTCATCTCAAAATCCTTCACCAAAGATCACCAGTAAACACTCCAAAGCTAAAAATCCTAAGAACCTTTCTACTGCCACAACGAGTCATATCACTTGTGTGACTTGTGCCTCTCAACGTGTCAAAGATCAACAAAAGCTCCATAGAAAGCCCATTCCACACCAGAGAAGGCAACTCGAAGATTGCACTTCTGTGATGAAGAAGAAGCCACTCCTTCAGCTGTTGCACGAGTCCAGCAGCTGTAGAAGATGAAGCTCAAAGTGATGAAAAGTCACAAGAGGAGGTCTTGCCAACAGAAAATACACATGAAGAAGGTGTGATGGCACCAGATTCTGAAGAAGAAACTAGTATCATCCCCCAGACAATAATACCAGTCAACGACAGGTCACCGACGCCTCAGCGACAGTCTCAAGAAAAGGGAAGCGACACAGAGTCGATGTCCCTAGTCATCTATATGCTTCAGGAGCCCGAGCATCTGAAAAAGGCAAAAGGCAAGGAGTAGATGGCTACATCACCACAACCTCTAGAGCTCGAAGAGCTCTTTCAAGATGTTGCCAGACCTTCATCACCTCAAACCTCACATCTGAGGAAACTGAAGGAACCAGAATCGACATTGATCAAGGCAGAGAATGTCAACGACAGGTCCTGCCCTGTCTTACCAAAGACGTTGGACCTGGAATGGATGTACAAGATGGGTTTAGGAGAGATCCAAAAGCTGTTAGAATACCAAGGACGGGTAGATTTCTTTCAAGAACCCATCGCCGTCTACACAGAACTGCTCAAGGAGCACATGCGCTGTCTTGGACCACTTCAAAGTGACGACGACGACTATATCATCTCACGGGTTCAAGACCCCATAATCACCATCTCCAAGTCTTAGATCTCCGAGACTCTTGCCTTAAAATCAGAAGGATTGATCATTCCAAAAGAAACATCATGGAATGACCTTGGACATCTGGGAGGAAGAATGGTAAACTTGCTCAAAAATGGAGCAACAATGAAGAACTTTCCTGCAGCTAAAATGTCAATACACGACAGAGTTCTCTTCAGTCTGCTCACCCACTACATCACTCCACGAAATCAACAAACCCACATTGTCAACGCGAGAGACGTAAGGTTACTCTACGCTCTCAAGACCAAGGAGAAGATTGACCTTCTCGCCATGATTTTCCTCACTCTTGATGAAAGCATACATGTCAACCAAGGGTTAGTACATTGGGGAGTAGTAACAAAGGCTCTACTGGAACAGGGAGTGGACACCGACGGGGTCCACGAATGTACACGAACCGCTCAAGACAGCATCTGCTTGGAAATGTTGTCAAAATTGGGTATAAAAACTAAGGGAAATCAGTTAGTGGTTGTCCAAAAGCAAAACAAGAGAGACGGTTCAAGGTCAAAACCTCGTCCAACGGCAAGAGCATCAGCACTCAAGAGGAAGAGAAGTCTCTCACCGGTCCACAACACGTCGGGGACCAGTCTGGATACCTCAACTACAGATATTCTGAAGAGGGTGAGAGTTACTCTCACAGTTGTACAAGCTGTCTCCTATGAACCAAGTGTTTATAACATGGTTCAAGGAGAAATAGATTTTATAGATTCTCACATAACCTGAGTGTTCATTGTCTCATAGAGACTCGAGTGAAACTGTGAGAGTTAGAGTTAGGATTAGATTTTTTCTTTTCCATCAAATGTTTTATTTTGACTTTGACTATCTATTTTAAAGTAACCATTTCGATATCAATGAAAATGCAACTGGTTTTTGTATACTTAAATGCTTATGATAGGTACGGAATAATTTATTGTATTGGCTGCTTCTTCCTTGATTAAAAAGTACAAAATGATCTGAGATATTTAGTCTCATCCATTCCACTAATCTAATCTCAGACCTTGACACCTAAAAAGCCTACAAACATAGCCCACAAGACGTAGCACCTCATTTATTACCACTCACCGATCAGTCATTGAGCATATCCAAAGTGTCTATAAAACTTGCTCACTCCATCTGCCACTCACACTTAGTCTTTCACATCTCACGAAATGGCTCATACACCACAAAGCTCATCTAGCTCGAATGAGCAAACCATTCACTCCACCATTCGCAAGTTTATGGCCACTAAACATTCAAAGAAATACGTCGCCCAAAGCTATGTTCAACCAAACTCCGACTCCTTTACAGCTTGGTCTATCACCTGAAGTGTCACTCTATCACATACACGTTCTCCACACTTGCATGGAGTTCACAATAGATTCTGATGAGTCCGACCTTTCCACCACAGCTGAATCACTTTTGATCAATCCTACCAAAAGACCATCTTGGATCAAAGCTTCATTCTCAGAGGATGAACCATTTGGCCCATAAGATTATGAATGTGATACCCAAACCCGTCACTCCTATTTTGTTGTATGACAAAGGGGGAAAGAAAACGTATATGTACTTGTGAGACTATGTCTATCGTCCTTGTATTATGTATGAATGAAAACTTTTATAACATAAAAAGCTATCACTTATTGTGCATAAAAGCTATCACTTATTGCTATCATTCGTTAAAGTTTTTCATTCTTAAAACCCTTAACAAACTCAGGGGGAATCCCTCTCAGGGGAATCTTTCAATTTTTGAATTGCCAAATACATATAAGTGTATAGGTTTCCATCATCAAAAAGGGGGAAATATAGAAAACATATATGTACTTGTGAGACTATGTCTATCGTCCTTGTATTATGTATCATCTGAATGAAAACTTTTATAACATAAAAGCTGTCATTTATTGTACATAAAAGTTGTCACTTATTACTACCATTCGTTAAAATTTTTCATTCTTAAAACCCTTAAAAACTCAAGGGGAATCCCTCTCAGGGGGAATCTCTCAATTTTTGAATTGCCAAGTACATATAGGTGTATAGGTTGCCATCATCAAAAAAGGGGAAATTATTAAGACAAGATCCTTCAGTTTTGATGATAGCAAACCTTGTCTTGTCTATCAAATGTGTTTGTCAAGATTCATGATTTAGATAGACAGGTGAATAAGTGGCTTAGCACGCAAGGTTACAAGCACACTTAGGTCATGAGTGGCTTAGCATGCAAGGTTGCAAGCGCGCTCAATCCACGACATGTGCCCAACCAGTAGGGCACCTGTCTACGAGAGCTCCGTAGAACTTCTAGCACAGACAACCAGTTAGACACCGCACGAAGATATCTCTCATGCTTAAAAATGAAAATCCAAGACAGAAGACTGCAAGGGATCGACACATTCAGATAAAACTAATGGTGGCCATCGGGTCCGGTTGGCGGTTCCGAATACGAATACATGTTTTGAGATTCGGGCCCGAACCGGGCCCGGAACCGGAACCACCTAGAACCGCCTGGAACCGCCTGGAACCGTCGTCGGATTCGGAACCGGGAACCGGAACCGTAACCGGAACCGCCCTGGAACCGGTTGAAGTTACCGTTGGTTATGTTAAGGAATATGTACAAAAGGTTAATATAGCGTTGAAAAAGCTACACGATGAATATACTTCAAAGTATCGTCCGGGGGAACTTTCTTCTACTAGTGGTAGTGGTTCCTCTTCTAAACCACCACGCCCTGGTAGCAAAAGCAGTTCCTTGATTTCTAGTATTTTGAAAAGACCAAGATCAGTTCAATCGGGTTCCAGATTTTGTACATATGATGATTATATTAACTTTACATTTATTTTTGTTGATGATGATGGTGATATAGATGTTCTTAAGTGGTGGCAAGCACATGAAGCCAAGTTTCCAATCCTTTCAAAGATAGCCAGAGATGTGCTAGGAATTCCAGCATCAACCATGGCTTCAGAGTCGGCGTTTAGTGCGGGCAAACGAGTATTGGATGAAAAGAGATCAAGCCTTGCACCAGACTCAATCAAGGTTTGTGTTCAGAAGTATGATTGGGACTTAGCCGAGCTTAGATCCCAAGCAAGTGCATTGCAATATGAAGGCCAACATGATGATTGGTATGAGATGAATGGGGATAACACCACTTAGGACTTCTATCTTGTAATATTTTAGAATGTATTAGTAATTTAGTATTACTTTCTTTCCATGTAATCTTTTTTTTAAGACTTGCAAATTGAAATCATGTAACCTCGTAGTAGTTGTACTCTTTTTCCTTATTAGGGTTTTCCCAATGGGTTTTTACCTAATAAGGTTTTAATGAGGCAGTGAATCATATAATAAAATTCTCTTTGTTCCTTATTTTTTGTAAATTCAATAACAATTCCTAAGTCTTTGTTTCTTACACATTTAAGATTATAAACTTGAAGAATAACCTATCTAGGAGTAATGTGGATGAAAAGAGCAACGTGTGTGCTCAAACGGATCTCAAATCGGAGCTAAAACAAAGCAACTGGAGCCAATCGAATCTTTCCGGAACCGCTTCGGAACCGGTCGGAACCGATCAGATTCGGAACCGGAACCGGAACAGCCGGAACCGGTCGGAACCGGTTTTTTGACCGAATCCGAAGCGAATCCAGGTTTCAGAACCGGAATCGGAACCGGAACCGGAACCGCCCAGACCGGTTCCGAATACGAATACACATTTTCCGGAACCGGAACCGGCGGAACCGGAACCGGAACCGGTGGAACCGGACCCGTGGCCACCATTAGATAAAATACATACATCCACTTCGGTAACTTGTTCAAGACAAGATCAGACAAAAGGAGTAGTTCATTAATGCACAAGATATCAAAGCTATAAATGAACATCATTACATAGATGTAATGAATTCAAAAGAGGGAATTTATGAGCATTTAATGAGCCAGAAAGAATCAAGCAAGTGGGCGCACAAGTGGTGATCGACCTATCAAGAGGGCTGCCGCCAACTTGACCAACCATGAGGTGACACATAGTCCATGCCTCCAGATCAAGTTGAAGAATCTCTGCAAGTCTAGTGTGGCTGCTATGTGAATAATCGAAGTTGTAGTCGACTCCTAGAAGTCTAGGGATTAATAGGATGGTAGTTACACCCTAACAACCGTGTATATATACTTGCATTAATTCCATATGTAAGCAAGCCTGTATGAGAGAAAAGAAAGAGATAATATGGGCAAGTGTGGATCAGACTAAGGAGTGTATGTAAGTGCTAGAGAGTTGGTGAGCTAGATAGGACTGGGTTAGAGTATCAATACATTGGGTATTTGATAGAACGACAGGTCGGGGAACGGTCGATGAACCGTAGGCCAATAGTCAGGAGAGGGTTAACGACTTTAGGGGTAAAGTCGAAACTGTCCCGGGAGTCCGTGTGTGGGGCAAGGGAGGTTGAGTGAATTTCGTGTGTGTAAATTCTCAATCGAAATGTGTTTTCCAGTTTAAGTTTATCTCACGTCCATTCCTAAACTATCAAGTATTATTAGAGTCCATGATACGCCCACGACACGTCGGGGACACGTCAGGAGCGCTTGCTGGTTTCACTGGGGATCAACATCATTACAGATTGCGGACAGCAGTGCACCGAGAAACCAATCTTGGAGGCAAAGTAACCCCTCTAGTCAGAACCACATCAGGAGTACCTCTCGGGGGACATTAACAACGGGGAAAACGAAACTCGTATTTTGGATGGAAACGTTCTAAAAAAGAAGTAATCTATAAACAAGCTCCGGAAGCATCACGAGATAAGTTTTTGATCATCACGTAGCAGTCTTTCGATTTCATCATGCCTGATTTACAAGTTTTAACCTCAATAATATCTGAAAACAAACTAAAGCATCTAAATAGGAAGTTTTCAGTAGTTAGAAAAGTATATCTGTTTCTCATCAATACTCTTGCCTAGTTTTTATCCTGATTATAACCATTGAGACAATGCGAATTCACTTTGCCACCATTCTTGAACTGTAAAGAGCTTCATTTGGCATTGATCCTAATTACAATGAAGTAGTACACATGTTTCGACTAGGATTAACCCAAAGGTGTAATACAAATGTGGCCGATCTCTCGACTTTAGGCGTATGCAGTATATATCTTTTGTATGTTGCTTTGTGATAATTTAATTTCTAAAACTTCTATCTGATTCAGCTTCTATGAATTCTTCTATTTTCAAACTTTAGTGACCATGTACAGTTGTTTTCAAAATTCAGGACAATACTTAAGCCTGGTTTAAACTTCGATGCCTTCTAAAAAATTATTTTTTAATAAACTTCTGATCATGATCCTTGCTTCCGCTAAGACTGATTGTCGCCTTTGCTTATATACCTCAGTATGTGTATGCTTTCATCTAATTTTGTCCAGGCCTGATAAAACACATCTAAATTGTTATAACCCAACTCATTGTATCAAGTTAAGGGAATGCCTGCTAAATTTGTTTAGCTATTTCAATGTTTTATTGTCAAAATCCTACCCTGCTATTTCACTACTTTCTGAAACTCCTCATTCTTAAGTTGTAAAGTCATTTGGTCGTTGATTGATTGATGTTATAAGTTCACCTAATTGTTTTTACAGCATGCCAACAGAATATAAAATGCACTGTTATGCATAACGTTTAATACTTCTAAGTTGTTATAAACTTTGAGCCAGATAGAGTTTAATCTGTTTAAGGTTTGATTCTGTGAGCTTTGTTTGTGTGTGTTTATAAACTAAGAAGCATAGTGGTATACAAAGTTCTAAGACGCCTTAATAATGCCAGTTGAGGTGGCATAAACTTTTGATGAATGTTTTCTCCTCTGATCATGCTGTTATGATGATGAAGCATAATATGAGTGCACAATATGGTAATTTTGCTTGGACTCTTTCTTTTTTTTTTTTAAGGAGGGCCTATATTCAGCTCTCATTGCTCAACCATGTGCCAAATCTCTGCAACCGTCACGGTTTAGACAAAACTGTCTTAAGCTTTAATACCAATACAACATGCTATGGACCAGTTGAAGTAGGCATTTCTTTGCTGCCACATAAGAAAATAGATGTCGATTTCCAAATATTTCATATCAATTTAAACTAAAATGTTACCCTGATCTTGTCTCTATATATTACTGCTACCATAGTCAAGTTTGAATTATATCTTTTACCCAGCTTCCTCCCTATTTAAAGCTTCAAACATGAGCATATTGCACCCGGTTTTGTTTATATTTACTCTAGTTTGATTAACTTCTGTCATAGGTAAAAGAATATGGCACTCTGCAAATCTCTGGTAACTTCCAAAAGAAAAAAATGAAGCCTCGTCTATAACAAATGAGGATAACGCCCAGAGGACATTTTTCTTCGGGAGAATTGTCAACACAAATAGACAGAGGAACTAACTACCGGAGGCTTGGTGTGGCAACATGAAGAATAAGATTCCGGTAGAAATGAGTTCTTGAGAGATTCAGGATTTGGAAGGTAGTGCATACCGGTGTGAGATGGATAGTTGGCAGCAGAATAAGAGAGTAAGAAGGGAAATTTACAAAAGTGCTGTCCGCTAAAGGTGTTCAACCTTCTGCGTATTGCTGGGATGACCACCGAAAGTTCACGGAGCAATCATCTCTCATAAAACATTTTACCCGAAGAAATTTTCATCAAAAAATCTACCAGACTGAACATGGTCTAAAATCTACCGGAGAGTATCCTCCTTTGTCAGTGACCGGTGAAACATCTCAGTAATGCAGACCACACCGGAAAACTTCAAAACCTTTCCAAACAAAGGACTATCCAAATGTAAATCTGTTGAGGTGCAGGAAGTTCGCCACTTTAAATTCCAGGAGATGAGATCACGAAGGCAAAAATTTATCCCGGTAGGAGAGTGCAGACTTCACCGTAGGAAAGTACATGTTTCACTGAAAATCACTACTCCGTTAAAGAACCTGCCTCTGGAAGATGAAATTTGAAGATAAAGTAAAATCAATGAAGATGGTAGTTTTCTGCCAAGATTTTTGGGATATTCGTGTTTTACTGGAGGGCTACCGCTGGAAGTATCGGGATGGCAAAACAGCTTCCTCCCGGTAGCATTCCCAACCGAAAGTATTGCTACTAACTGATGGTAATTAGTTTTACCAGGAGGCATCATCATATCCAACTCCCTCGAGTGAAGCCGTTTTCTATGACCGGAAGCGCCACCGTATTTCATCCCCGTTGTTACCAGTAGAAGCACTGAGCTATAGGCGCAGAAGTATGTCACCATGGAGGCTGAAAATTCATCGGAGTTTATTCATGGATTGTGGCCAGGAATCTGAAGACGATTCAAAACCCTAGACTCAACCACAGTCGACAATAATCATTCGATCACGAGTGGTGAGACCATTTGTATGATCGATCACTATACATGAGAAGTTGAGGTCAAGAAACAAATTAAAAGGCAAAGACGAATGATCTTGGATGAGAAAGAGTATACTTCAATCTCAAGTGACGGCCGAATTCAGCTCTAGGAGGTATTTAACTTTAGACAGTAACTTTGGAATGCATCGTAGCTCAAACTCAGACTGGCAGAAGGAAAAATAGAGAAAGCCGATCCAATAGAGTTTTGAACTATGGGCTTCCGGTAAAAAATTGATACTTTTACCGGTACCAACTTCTCTTCACTTCCGGTAACAAATTGATACTTTCACCGGTGCCAAATTCTCGTCGCTTCCAGTAACAACTTGGAATCCCCACCGGAAGCAACTTATCATTTTTACCGGTAGGAATCTACCATTTTGACCGTTCGCCAGTTCCTAGACATTATTCCCCGCAACAATTTTTGATACCAAGAATATCAAAGACCTCGAAGGATCTACAAACCATCATTTACAAATTAATATCTTGATGGTTTCATGGCACCGGTACCACCACTATTATGCTCTCTGGAAGTAAAATCCCACATGGTCTCCCAGTACTGTGGCTACCGAACTAAAATTAGTCTACCGGTGAGAAATTGGAATCTACCGGTAAAAGATTTTTAGGTGACAGTGTAACACCCCATCCAAAGACAATCGTGGTTATCGCAAAACTGAACACTTAAACGAATATGTCGCAGCGGAGATAATAAACACCTGGACCTTGCCACGGTCTGATCGTTAGAATATACCGGCTTTAACATTTACAATACTTAACCAAAATACTTATCCAACCCATAACATCACCATCCATAATGCCACAACCAACCGAGTACAAATATCTTAGACATAATCACAACCTTACATCAGTATAAATATAAACAGTCGGGTGCACAGGCGTAACCCGAACTCAAAATAAACATCCCACCCTAAGTCTAACCGCTCCTACTCTCGTAGTGCGTCCTCATGGGTCTCTTACCTGCAAGTGTAAAAATAGCCCCCGAGGGGGTCAGCACGAATGCTGGTACACCCTCTCATGGCCCCCAAGCTAACGGGGCTACGACGACTAATTGTCGATAGCATGGAAATTGATTACATACACAAGCATAATATGAAGTGCAATAACAATAACCACAGATGAACACATATAGTTCACAAACAATGAACGACTCAAGCGTTCCCTTATCAAGTGGGTTAGTAACCCCCTCCTTAGTCCTCATTTCCTTAATCTCAGTTCCTTACCTTAATCTCAATCTTAACTTATTCTCAGTATACAAACCGTTCCTGGAAGGGAATGGTTGTAGCTTAATTCGAACCTGGGATTTAGGTGATCCCACCGCACCATCTTAATGCCTCATACTCTGGACGGGAGTCTAGCGTAGCTGAGCCGGCAACCGGCCCTAGGCTACAAGTCTGACGACAAGTCCTTAAGCGGAGGGCGGATCTGATTCAGATACCGTCCCCCTTTTTCCTTAGCATGCATGACCGGAGATCGGTCCCGGGTTTCCTCACTCAAGTTCCAGTTAGTAGACATCTTAATCACCATGTGCTAGCTAAGCCCTAACGGGCATTAACCAACGACCACCAAACTTAACTCTTATTCTTAACTCAGTAAGTACTAAACTTGGTTAGTAACCATCTCAAGTCTCGCGGGTTAGTGTAAAGATAACACAAACACAACGAGAATAAATATAACCGGTTGCATGCTTTATCTTGTTTTAGTCATAGCAATTAAACAGATAGCACACAAGCCGAGGGACACCTCGTTAGCAAGCAGGTCACAAGAAGGATTGTACCGTTCACCGTCGATCGTTGTTTGTTTAACCTTCTCCGGGGTCCCAATTCACAAACCTAAAACATTCATTCATTTTTAGGTCATTAGTTATTTGCACCTTACTTAACTCACTTAGTCCCTAAGGATTCCCATTCAATAACCTCTCAAGTCTTTGCCACTTAGCTTACAAACTTAACTTTAAACATTAAAATTTATACTTATCTTAACTTAACTTAATCCCTTAAGTTCTTAGGGTCCCAATCATTACCACCCTACCAAAGGTATACCTTATTACCTATTACCATTCTTAGAATTTAAAATTTCTTTTTTTTTTTTAGGCTCGACCGAACTTCCGACCGACCTTACTTAAGGTCGGTCCATTCCAGAACACTTCACTGTTTGAAAATTCCACCCCGACCGACCTTGCAAGTCCGGTCCCCAAGGTCGGTCCATTCCCGAGAGTTTCCCCGAGGGAAATTTAAGCTCGACCGAACTTGCCAAGTCTGGTCCCATGTTCGGTCGATTCCAGAGACTTATTACCGTACAAAATACATGCCCGACCGACCTTGCAAGCCCGGTCCCAAGGTCGGTCCATTCCAGAGACTTAATTCCTTCACAAAATACATGCCCGACCGAACTTGTAAGTCCGGTCCTATGTTCGGTCGATTCCAGAAACTTTCTCCGGTAGTGTAAACTGAGCTCGACCGACCTTGCAGGTCCGGTCCTAAGGTCGGTCGGCTCCAGAACCTTGTTTCTAAATTCTCTTTTAACTCCAAACGTCTCCTCATATATCCTAATATGTTATAACCTCATTTGGGCACCTCAAATACACCTTAAGCCCTCCTCTAAACACATGAAATCATTCACCAAGATTCACCTTAGTCATTATGCATTTTCCTTGTAATAATGCTAACACTTGTAATGTTTTCCACTAGGTTTCTAGGTGGTGGTTCATACCTAATGTAACCACTATGCCAAATGTTTTCCTCACCACTATAACATCATCTCCCAAGCATCTTTCACCATCTAAAATTCTTTTATGCCTTTACTTAAAGTTCCTTCACAAACTTAAACTTCCATCCATCAACACATTATTTCCTTCCTAGTTGTTTACCAACATTTGCCTAAGTCCTAAATACTCAAATACATTCTCTTGATTCCTAAATCCTTCATGGTGATACCTAAGTCATTATAAGTCATTAGAACACCTTAATCTCACCCTTTTTCATCAAGACAACCTCTAGAGCTTCTAGTACTTCCTTAGTCATTAAATCCCCTTAGAATATCTTAAACACTTAAGTTCTCCTTTAAATTTTGCCATGGGTTCTCTAGTACATAGCACATCCTAACACATGGTTTTTCTCCATCAAACAACCAATACCACTCAAATTCTCATCACAACACCTTAACACACAATTTACACCAAAACTACACCACATCATCTTATAGTGCATAAACTTAAATGCTTGGCACTTAGTCCCTTAAATGACAATAATCTTAACCACTGAATTTCCACATATATTTGCCTTCAACCTGCGAATACACACAACAAGGCTCCCATTGAAATAAAATGCTTCTTGTAATTCATCTCAACATTGTTTTAACTATCTCTTCTTCTCATTTGCTCTTTAGTCACAAGTTCACAAGTATAGTCATTGTTTCTCCTAGGTTTTATATAACCCTTTTCTAATGTAAACTCTACACTAAACTCATCACATATCTAAATCTCATTCCCTTAAACAATAAAACACCTTAAGGTAAGTAATTTACCTTGTTATTTTACAAGCTTTAAAAGCTTTCTTCCTTAGGTTTTCCTTTGCTCAATCTTGGTCACCAATATATATCTCCTTGCCAATGTTCTAACCAATATCCAATGACTCCAATGAGTACTAGATAATTCATTAACCCTAAGGAACAAACCCTAGGTTAAAAATGTGCTTTAAGGTATTAAGGTGATTGTTTTACCTTGGTTTCTCAAGACAAGCTTGGATATGAAGCAAGAAGGACCTCCTCAACCCTTTGAAGAGTAGAAAACAAGCTAGAACAAGGCATAAACATGGAGTCCCATGAGTGCAAATTTTCGGACAAGGAAGAAAATGATGGAAACCTAGATTTTCTTACACTTTCTTTACCTTAAGAGAATGGAGAAGCCAATGGAGTCTCCAAACTTGAATTTCCTCCTCTAATGGTGGTTTGACTTGGCACCAAAATGAAGCTCTTGAAGTTTTGAAAAGATAGAAAGAGAGAGCTTGAGCTAACTAAGGAGAATATGTAATTTGTTTTGGTTTTGGAGCTAAAATGAGTGAGTTGTGTGCAAGGCTAGATGAAGCTAGCATGGAGGTATGCTTCACGTTAATGGAGAAGGGAAAGAGAGCAAGAAACCGTGGGAAACAAGGGAGAATGAAGAAGTGAGGAGAGAGAACTACTAAAGTGTGATATTTATGTTAAAAGATGAATAGTACTTTTGCTTTATTAATCTTTATTTGCTTAATGAGTCATGAAGGTGGTGACTCACCTTATGAGAAACCGGCCCCCATTAGTAACAAGGGGTACTTAAGTCTTTGTTGACCAAATATCTCACTTATATTGACTTATGTTATAAACTAGCTTAATTAATTTACTATTCACAAAACAAGGCACATTGTTGTGAAATTTTGATTTCCCATTGATATAGACTTACAAATGTGATACTATAGTACACATGTTAATTAAAGAGTAATGATGGACATTTAGCCATTCAAAACTCATTTACAAGACAATTTTTCAAAAATGTGCTTTAAGACTCCTTAAAGCACATTTTGTGTTTTAACTTGTTTTCAAGCTTGGTTTTCTTTGGTAATTGATTTAAAATGACCATTAGGATATCACTAAGGTCTTAGAACAATATTTGGGTACTCTCCCAAGTCTCTCCAAGCTTAGAGCATGTTTTTGCTTAAACTGCTCTTTTGGTGTTTCCTTATATTTTCTTTGATTATAAATGTTTCTTAATGTTTCTAAGGCATTATTTAGCCTCCTTATATCTTAGTTTATCATTTAAACACCATATCTAAGTTTGGGGTATTTCAATCTACCCCCCTTAAAAAAACTTTGTCCTCAAAGTTCACATATGTGCTTAATCATTCACGGTACTCAATTCCCTTAATCTTAACACCACATCTTATATTCACATTCACACATCTCAAGACTCAAAGGTCAATCTCAAATACAATACATAAGTATTATACATAACTCAAACTTAACACCAAAGTGTAGCAACTTACACAAATTCACATCTTAAACAACCAAACAAACGACAAACATGATCATTTCCTAACTCAAAAGCGAGGAAGCTCTACCCCCCCTTAAAAAGGGGTACGCCCCGTACCCTATACAGACGATCTAGTCAGTAAACAAAGAAGGGTACTTCACCCTCATCTTATCCTCTAATTCCCACGTGGCCTCTTCGACATCCTAGTTAGACCAGAGAACCTTCACCAGTCGCACTGACTTGTGGCGAGTGTCCCTAGTCTTACTGTCCAAGATTCTCGGAGGAGTCTCCACGGATCTCATATTTGGTTCTAATGTCAACCTCTCAGGTTCTAACACATGGGAGGGGTGGTGCATGTATTTCTTTAGCTGTGAAACATGAAAAACATCATGCATTTTACCCAGCTCAGCAGGTAAATTTAACCTGTAAGCAACCGGGCCCACCCGCTCCGTAATCTCATAAGGACCAACAAATTTCGGGCTTAATTTGCCCTTCTGCCCAAACCTGAATACACCTTTCATCGGTGAAACTCGCAGAAATACCTGGTCGCCCACTGCGAACTCCAGGTCCCGTCGTCGAACATCAGCATACGACTTCTTCCTATCTTGAGCAGCTTTCATGTTCTCCCTGATTTGCTGAACTTCAGCCTTAACTTGTTCTAAGTACTCTGGTTCTATAATGACCGTCTCACTCGGCTCATCCCAGCAGAGCGGTGTACGACATGGTCTACCGTACAATGCTTGAAAAGGTGCCATCTTGATCGAAGCGTGATAGCTGTTGTTGTATGAAAACTCGATCAGATGCAATCTGTCAATCCAACTGCCCTGGAAGTCTAAGGCACTGCTCTCAGCAGTCCTCTAGTGTCTGAATAGTACGCTCAGTCTGACCATCTGTCTAGGATGGAACGCGGTACTCAGCTTGAGTTCTATACCCAACGCTTCTCTGGTAGCTCTCCAGTACCTCGAAAGGAATCTGGTATCTCTATCTGACACTATGGTCTTTGGTATCCCGTGATGTCTCATGATTTCTTTCTCAAATAACTCAGCTAATTTGGTCACCTTCCAAGTATCCTTCATCGGTATGAATCGGGCTACTTTGGTAAGGCGATCCACCACCACCCAATCATGTTGAGACCTCCCCTAGCAGGTGGAAGCCCAACTACGAAGTCCATGGAGATATCATGGAACTTCCACTCCGTAACTGGCATCGACTGTACCATTCCGCCCGGTCGTCGGTGCTCGAATTTCACCTTCTGGCATGTGAGACACCTCAAGACGAACTCGGTAACATCTGTCTTCATCCCCGACCACCAGAAGTATCTCTTCATGTCTTTATACATTTTAGAGGCTCCCGGATGGATGGAAACTGAAGAATAGTGTGATTCTCTAAGTATACGGTCTTTCAGATCCGTGTTGCCCCGTGGTATGCATAACCGGCCCTTAAGTCTGATCAGATCATCATCATGAAGTCTGAAGTCGTATTTCTGACTCTCAAAGGTACCATCTGTCAGCTTCTGTCTGACCTCTCTCATGTAATCATCTGTCCTCTGAGCCTCTCGCACCTCATCAACCAAGCTGGAGAAAGAAACTAGCGAATGGAGTGAGTGTGCTCGACGGCTCAGGGCATCTGCTAAACATTGGCCTTCCCCTCTTTGTATTGGAGGTCAATGTCATAGTCTTTCAGAAACTCTAACCATCTCCTATGTTGAAGATTTAACTCCTTCTGAGTGGAATATGTATCTCAAACTCTTGTGATCGGTGCAGATCGTGACACTAACCCCATATAAGTAGTGGCGCCATATCTTCAAAGCGAAGACTACAGCTCCCAGCTCTAAATCATGTGTGGGGTAGTTCTCCTCATGTTTCTTCAACTGGCGTGAGGCATATGCCACCACCTTGCCATGTTGCATGAGCACGCAACCCAGCCCTCTGCCGGATGCATCACAATAAACCTCAAAGCCCTCTGTACCGTCTGGAATGGTCAGAACCGGTGCAGTGGTCAGTGAGTCCTTTAAGCGCTGAAATGATCTCTCACAGTCAACTGTCCACAAGAACGGTGCATCCTTCTTCATCAGACTGGTCATCGGTTTCGCGACCTTGCTGAAATCCCTAACAAACCTCCTGTAGTAACCTGCCAGACCGAGAAAGCTCCGGATGTCGGTAACAGTCTTCGGCCTTGGCCAGGTACGTACGGCATCAATCTTTGCTGGATCCACTGTGATCCCAGCATCTGAGATGACATGACCTAGGAAAGAGACCTGGTCAAGCCAAAACTCACATTTGGAGAACTTAGCATATAGCTGGTTCTCCCTCAGTATTTCCAGTACCCTCCTCAGATGTTCCTCATGTTCAACCTTAGACTTCGAGTATATCAAAATGTCGTCAATAAACACCACAACCGACTTGTCCAGCTGCTCCCGGAACAAGCGGTTCATCAGATCCATAAACTTCGCCGGTGCGTTCGACAAACCGAACGGCATCACTGTAAACTCATAGTGGCTGTATCGTGTTTGGAATGCCGTCTTCTCAATGTCTCCCTCCTTAATGGCTATCTGATGATACCCCGATCTGAGATCAATCTTGGAGAACACAGATGCTCCCTTCAACTGATCGAACAGATCATCAATGCGGGGTAGTGGGTACTTATTCTTCACTGTCACTGCATTCACCTCTCTGTAGTCGATGTAGAGGCGGAGACTACCATCCTTCTTCTTCACGAAGAGGACTGGCGCTCCCCATGGTGACACACTTGGTCTAATGAATCCCTTATCCAACAAGTCTTTCAGTTGTTCTTTTAACTCAGTCATTTCTGCCGGAGCCATACGGTATGGTGCTTTAGCTATCGGTCCGGTACCAGGTAGCAGCTCGATGGTGAACTCTACCTCCCGAGTGGGTGGCATGCCGGGCAGTTCCCGTGGAAACAGGTCGGGGAACTCCGACACTACCGGTAAGTCGGGGTCGAACTCAGGGTCTCTCTCTATGTCCTGTACATAGCAGAGGTACACTTCTTCCTTTCTCCTTAATTCTTTATACATTGCCATGGCGGTGATGATCCTAGTCGAAGGCTCTCTGGGCCTCTGGCGGTATGATATTGTTACCCCAGACGGACTCCTGAGCAGCAATCTATGCTCGGCGCAGAGGATACGTCCCTTGTGCCGCTCCAACCAGTTCATCCCGAAGATAACATCAAATCCTAGCTTACTGAACTCAATGAAACTGACTGGAAAGTCTTCTCCCTTAATTCTGACAATGGCACCTCGGTAGTAGCGAGTGCAACGAACCTTCTCCTTAGACGGGAGTGTAACTGTGAAGTCGGGTAGCTCATCAGCGTCTAGCCCCAACCTGCTCGGGAATGATGCCGAGACAAAGGTATGCGAGGCCCCTGAGTCGAAGAGAACTGATGCCTCAATCCCATTAATCGGAAAGGTGCCGGTGAGGATAGTACCGCTGGCGTCGGCCTGTGCCTCTGTAAGTATGCTCAGTGCACCTTCCGTACCGAGTCCATAACCTAATTGTGTTCACAAGCTTCATGAGTATTGATGGTATAACAAGAGTCGTAACAATTTATATGAACAACACTGTTATTTTATTCATGACCATCCTGTTTACAACATGTGCTTCAATCTTACATCTCATTCCTCATCTCATTCTAACATTACATGGCTAATATTGTCTAAAGGTTAGGTTTAATCTCCCAGGTCTCATGTGTGTCGCATTGATCACTGCTGACGGTGCTGTATTCAGCTTGATTCTCTTAATCCCATGGTATAACATCCTTGATTCTCCTCCCATAATTAACACATCACCTGACTTAAGTACCAACTTATTTGCACGGTCCGCACGCTTCTGCTCGCCGTATAAAAACTCCGCATCATCCCCAATGGACAAAGACACTACGGGTATCCCTCTTTCGAGAGACTCCGTTGTCTCGTCCTTATCCTGGTGTAGTCCCAGCTTCCCATCCTTCTCGTAGAAGTTTACAATGCAAATGTCTGCCTGGATGTCTGGAATCGGTTCAGCTTCCAGCTGCTGAGCGATTTCCACGACTTGTGTAATCACTGGATGGAACTCTTCGGGTATTCCCGGTGGTGAGACTCCATCTTGCACCCTCATGGTTTGGTAATTCTTGGCATACGGATTCCAATCCTTGCCCAAGCTCATCATCTTTAATTTCATCCTTGCTCCCCCTGGGTACTGGTGTGTGTAAAAACCTCCCGGTCCCATTCCTAGTTGATTGCATTCTGATGATGGCTATTTGTGCTTTGGGTGTCAGGTATCCCCTTAATAAGATCATACCTGGGCGGATAACCTGACATTGTTCGGTTGGAAAGTCTATGGTTTCGATGTCGGTGTGCTCCGGGTTAAGTGTAGATGGTATTGGGTAGCAGATGTTGAATCTTCCTAAAGTGGTAGTAGGTTATATCTTACTTAAGTTCTATTCTCATCTTATTCTTACTTAACTTAGTTATTCACCAAACATGCATGATAATGCGGTAAGCAGGTAGTTTTTATCACTAAATGGTTATAGCGGTACCTGGCCTCGATGAGGGTTCAGGCTCATCGTCCCGGTCCACCATGTGTAAAGTGGGTCCCGACTTCTGGGTCACCCGTGGGTTCTTGTCCGCCGCCTGCTGCACCTTCCTCTGACCGTCAGATCCAGCTCCCTGATCGGTCTTGCCCTTGCCCCTGGTATCGGGCCTATAGGCTCTGCTAGCAGGGTTCCGGTAACACTCATATGCCCGGTGTCCATACACTCCACAAAAGTTGCACTCCACCTTATTCCCTTTACAATCGAGCCCGGGGTGGTCCTTGTGACACCACCTACAGATGAAGTGTCGCTGGTAGCCACCACCGGCTCCCTTCTCAGTCTCAGATCCTGACGATTCATAATGTCAATTCTCATATCTCAAACGGTTACTAATTTGTTTCTTAACTCATTCAATATCAATTCCTTACCCTTTGGCGCCCTAGAGCGCAGGGGTGTAGCTGCAATAGCATACGTCAACTTCAATGGCTCTTCCGGAGTCTTCTCTTTTTCCTCCTTCCCCTTTGGGTTCTGATTTTTCTGGGCCTGAGGCTGGTACTTTTGTTTCTTGTACCCTCCTTGCCCTTGACTCTCTAAGCTCTTACCAGCACTCTTCCTCTTAGCATTCTCCTCGTCCCTCAGCTGGACGGTTATCTCAACCTTAGCAGCGGCATGATAGCACTCCTGCTTTTCCATAGTATTAGTCACTCTTATTTCTCATAATCTAAATCTTACTCATTACTTACTCAAATCACAATTATTCTTATTACCTGCAAGGTAGTGTAACTCGTCGGCCCCATGCCGTAGCGGAGTCGATGGCTAAGCCCGCCGTAGAAGCGGTCCACCAGGATCTGGTCAGAATATCCAAGACCTGGCAGAAGACGGAGCAAGGCAGTGAACTCTGAGTAATACTCGTCCACTGTCATCTTGTCCGTCTACTTAAGCGCATCCAACTGTAAGCGCTTCTTCATCTGGACATGGGCGGGGTAGTACTTTGCTCGTAGCAAGGCGGTGTACTGCTCCCAGCCGAACTCTGGATTGGCCACATGCTCGGCCCTCACCAGCTACCACCAATCGCCTGCCGCCCCCTTCAGATAGAAAGCTGCTAGACGCACCTTGATCCCAGCAGGGACATCAAGGGTCTCGAAGGCGGTCTCCAGCTCGGAGATGTACGCCTCAAGCTTGGCGGGATCGGTCTCCCCCTTAAAGTGCGCGGGTCGAAGATCTGCAAGACTCTTCACCCAGTTTGGTTCCCTAGGTTGTGGCGGTGGAGGTGGTGCACCCACACCAGGCTGGTAGCCCATATGCCCTAATGCGGCAGCTACGATCTCTGCGATCGTCTGCCCTCCCGGTATTCCTGAAGTATCCTCACCCTGGCCGCGACCTCGGCTTCCCCTAGGACGTCCTGCCATCTGAACAAGCATAACTGACATTAGATTCGTATTCACCACCGTTTCGGTTAGTGAATTTATAACGTCCGTAGACGGTAAAGACGATCCACACTTATTAGTGGTCATCTGACTCTACTCACTCTAACTTCTCACACCCTTAACCCATCACTTATTCCTTAACTTATATCCTAACTCGGTGGTTACTCATGTCCGGTATTTCTTGATCAGAGCGTAACTACGCTCTGATACCACTTTTTATAACACCCCATCCAAAGCCAATCGTGGTTATCGCAAAACTGAACACTTAAACGAATATGTCGCAGCGGAGATAATAAACACCTGGACCTTGCCACGGTCTGATCGTTAGAATATACCGGCTTTAACATTTACAATACTTAACCAAAATACTTATCCAACCCATAACATCACCATCCATAATGCCACAACCAACCGAGTACAAATATCTTAGACATAATCACAACCTTACATCAGTTTAAATATAAACAGTCGGGTGCACAGGCGCAACCCGAACTCAAAATAAACATCCCACCCCAAGTCTAACCGCTCCTACTCTCGTAGTGCGTCCTCATGGGTCTCTTACCTGCAAGTGTAAAAATAGCCCCTGAGGGGGTCAGCACGAATGCTGGTACACCCTCTCATGGCCCCCAAGCTAACGGGGCTACGACGACTAATTGTCGATAGCATGGAAATGATTACATACACAAGCATAATATGAAGTGCAATAACAATAACCACAGATGAACACATATAGTTCACAAACAATGAACGACTCAAGCGTTCCCTTATCAAGTGGTTTAGTAACCCCCTCCTTAGTCCTCATTTCCTTAATCTCTGTTCCTTACCTTAATCTCAATCTTAACTTATTCTCAGTATACAAACCGTTCCTGGAAGGGAATGGTTGTAGCTTAATTCGAACCTGGGATTTAGGTGATCCCACCGCACCATCTTAATGCCTCCTACTCTGGACGGGAGTCTAGCGTAGCTGAGCCGGCAACCGGCCCTAGGCTACAAGTCTGACGACAAGTCCTTAAGCGGAGGGCGGATCTGATTCAGATACCGTCCCCCTTTTTCCTTAGCATGCATGACCGGAGATCGGTCCCGGGTTTCCTCACTCAAGTTCCAGTTAGTAGACATCTTAATCACCATGTGCTAGCTAAGCCCTAACGGGCATTAACCAACGACCACCAAACTTAACCCTTATTCTTAACTCAGCAAGTACTAAACTTGGTTAGTAACCATCTCAAGTCTCGCGGGTTAGTGTAAAGATAACACAAACACAACGAGAATAAATATAACCGGTTGCATGCTTTATCTTGTTTTAGTCATAGCAATTAAACAGATAGCACACAAGCCGAGGGACACCTCGTTAGCAAGCAGGTCACAAGAAGGATTGTACCGTTCACCGTCGATCGTTGTTTGTTTAACCTTCTCCGGGGTCCCAATTCACAAACCTAAAACATTCATTCATTTTTAGGTCATTAGTTATTTGCACCTTACTTAACTCACTTAGCCCTAAGGATTCCCATTCAATAACCTCTCAAGTCTTTGCCACTTAGCTTACAAACTTAACTTTAAACATTAAAATTTATACTTATCTTAACTTAACTTAATCCCTTAAGTTCTTAGGGTCCCAATCATTACCACCCTACCAAAGGTATACCTTATTACCTATTACCATTCTTAGAATTTAAAATTTCTTTTTTTTTTTAGGCTCGACCGAACTTCCGACCGACCTTACTTAAGGTCGGTCCATTCCAGAACACTTCACCGTTTGAAAATTCTACCCCGACCGACCTTGCAAGTCCGGTCCCCAAGGTCGGTCCATTCCCAAGAGTTTCCCCGAGGGAAATTTAAGCTCGACCGAACTTGCCAAGTCCGGTCCCATGTTCGGTCGATTCCAGAGACTTATTACCGTACAAAATACATGCCCCCGACCGACCTTGCAAGTCCGGTCCCAAGGTCGGTCCATTCCAGAGACTTAATTCCTTCACAAAAACATGCCCGACCGAACTTGTAAGTCCGGTCCTATGTTCGGTCGATTCCAGAAACTTTCTCCGGTGTAGTGTAAACTGAGCTCGACCGACCTTGCAGGTCCGGTCCTAAGATCGGTCGGCTCCAGAACCTTGTTTCTAAATTCTCTTTTAACTCCAAACTTCTCCTCATATATCCTAATATGTTATAACCTCATTTGGGCACCTCAAATACACCTTAAGCCCTCCTCTAAACACATGAAATCATAAACCAAGATTCACCTTAGTCATTATGCATTTTCCTTGTAATAATGCTAACACTTGTAATGCTTTCCACTATCTAGGTGGTGGTTCATTCCTAATGTAACCACTATGCCAAATGTTTTCCTCACCACTATAACATCATCTCCCAAGCATCTTTCACCAGCTAAAATTCTTTTATGCCTTTACTTAAAGTTCCTTCACAAACTTAAACTTCCATCCATCAACACATTATTTCCTTCCTAGTTGTTTACCAACATTTGCCTAAGCCCTAAATACTCAAATACATTCTTTTGATTCCTAAATCCTTCATGGTGATACCTAAATCATTATAAGTCATTATAACACCTTAATCTCACCCTTTTTCATCAAGACAACCTCTAGAGCTTCTAGTACTTCCTTAGTCATTAAATCCCCTTAGAATATCTTAAACACTTAAGTTCTCCTTTAAATTTTGCCATGGGTTCTGAAATACCCCAAACCTAAGTATGCTAAGTAAACATCAAATCATGATGTAGAAAGGCTAAAATATGCCTTAGAAAGATTGGTAGACAATTTAAACCAAGGAAAACACAAGAAAATGCCTTAAGGGCAATTAGGGCAAAAATGTGCTCTAAGCTTGGAGAGACTTGGGTGAGTACCCAAATATCATGATAAGACCTTAGTAATATTCTAATGGTCATTTTAAATCAATTATCAAAGAAAACCAAGCTTGAAAACAAGTTTAAACACAAAATGTGCTTTAAGAAGTCTTAAAGCACATTTTTGAGAAATTGTCTTAGAATTGAGTTTTGAGTGGCTAGATGTCCATCATTACTCTTTAATCAACATGTGTACTAATTATTATCACATTAGGAAGTCTAAATCAATGGGAAACCAAAAATTTCCTGAATATGTGCACTAATTAGTGAATAGTACTCAAATAGTGCTAGTTTTGACTTAAGTCAACTTTAATTAGCCAAATGGCCAAACAAGGCCTTATGTATCTTGTATACCAAGGGGGGGGGACGGTTTTAATGGTGACTCACCATTAGTAGCCAGCACATTAAAGGAAATGAGAGGAAAAGTAGTAAGTTCACTATTCACCCTTTTATAAGATAAATATCTTCTTTAGCTTACCTCTCTACTCTCTTCTTCATTTCCCTTCTTCTTCCACGGTTTTCTTCTTATTCTCTCTGTTCTAAACCGTTCCCAAGCAGCCCCATTGTTGCCTCACCTTGCCTTGTCCATAACTTGCTCATTTTAGCTCCAAATCAAAAACTAAGCATAGATTTCTCTTTGTTAGACCAAGGCCTTGCTTCCTATCTTTTCAAAATTTGAAAAGCCTCATTTTGGAGCCATGGGAAATCGCCATTGAAGGGGGAAAATAAGTTTGAAGAGCTCATTAGCTTCTCCATTCTCTTAAGGTAAAGAATATGTAAGAAAAACTAGGTTTCCACCATTCTTCTCCATTACCGAAAATTTATACTCACGGGGCTTCATTTTTATGCCTTGTTCTAGCTTGTTTTCTATTATCCAAGGGCTAGAGGAGGTCCTTCTTGATTCATATCCAAGCCTACCTTAAGACTTCAAGGTAAAATATTCATTATAAGACCTTAAAACACATTTTTAACCTAGGTTTTTATTCCTTGAGGTTGGTGTATTGTTTAGTACTCATATGAGTCATTGAATATTGATTAGAACATTGGCAAGGGGAATTTAAGTGGTGGCCGCGATTCATGCAAGAAGAAGGTCTAAGGAGGAAGTTAAGATAAGCTTGAGAAAACAAGGTAAAATGCTTACCTAATGGTGGTTTAAGTTTTAAGGGATGAGATTTAGATAAGTACTAATGTGGCTTTAAAGCTTACATTATGTAATTGGTTATATAACCTAAGAAAAGAACTTAAACAAGCTTATGAACTTGTGACTAAGGAGCCAAAGGAAATGAGTTAGTAATATAAGTTTAAGATGAGTTTTAAGAACATTATGACTACTATGAGATTGATGGGTGTATTTGCAGGTTGAAATCTTTTATATGTGGGAAATTCAGTGTTTAAGTTAAGTTATTTAAGGGCCTAAGAGCCATGTCATTTAAGAGCCTTAGTGCTATGCAATTTAAGATTATTGCAATATATTGGGTTTGTTGTGAATGAGATGGTTGAGTGAGGAAAATAAGCATTTGGGCATGATAAGATACTAGGGAAGCTATGGCGAAATTTGAGTAGAAAACAAAGTGTTTAAGTGGTAGTGTGAGTTAATATGCCCTAGGGTTTACTAGGGAGCATGAAAAGAAAAATTGGGTGGGAATGAGTTAACTAAGGAGTTCTTGAGGTTAGAGTGACCTAGAGATGTCTAGGAGGAATTAGGGATTGGCGAGTGTACTAAACACACCAAAATCATGATATGAGGAATGTAAGACTTGTGCATAAGTTTTAAGGAAAGGTGTATAATGCCTTAAGGAGATTTAGGTATGAACTAGAGAGTAAGACAATGAGAGTTTTGAGAACCTTGTGTAAGTGTGATGATGTTAGTGGTGGACTAGTAAGGTTTAGTTGAATGGTAATGTGTGGACTTGGGTGATGGAAGTGAAAAAGGTAGGAGGATGTTGTAAGTCATCAAGGAAATGACTAGGAATGTAAAAGAGCGTATGATCGATTGAATGGTGAGTAAGTGAGTAAAAGGAGGTGGAAATGTCCAAGGAGGGTGTAGTATAGTTAAGGTAAAGAAGAACAAGGTTAAGGTGCTAAGAGGATGACAAGAAATGTTTAGGTATGCCCAAGAGTTTAGGAATGATGAGTAACAAATGGAAAAGAGAGGAATTTGTGCATGGTTATGCAAGATGACTTGAGGAAGTTTTGGTAAATGAATGAAGATGGAAAATAATGTTTATGAAGTGCCCAAACTGTTAAGGAGGGAAACACTTGGGTTGGTTGAAGTTTTGGTAAAGATACAAGTTGGTAATGTAAGGATGATATGATTAAGTGTTAGGAGTGTTTGTAAGAATTGAGCAAATGATTGAGAAATCTTTGGAAGTTGTTTTAATGAGTTTGGTGGAGGTTATAGGTGTGTTTGATGTGCCAAATGATGTCTAGAACACATTAGAAGGCTTGAGGAAAAATTTGGAGAAAGTTTGACAATGTATGGGAAGTTTTCTGCAGCCGACCTACCCAGGGGACCGACCCCAGTCTGGTCGGTCGGGCTGAAACTGTGAAGTTTGATGTTCTCTGCAGCCGACCTACCCAGGGGTGGGTCGGTGGGGGTCGTCGGACCATAAAAAAAAAGAAAGAAACCCTAAGAGAGTTTAGTGGTATTAATGGTACCCCATTAAGGGGGGCAATGATGATTAGAGGTATAAAGACCTAAGGGATTAAGTTAAGAATAAGCTTAAAAGTTTAAGATAAGTTTGTAAGATTAAGTTGTAAGACTTAAGAGGTGTTAGGTGGGGATCATTAAGGGTTAAGTAAGTTGAATTAAGTTAAGTGATTAACAACCTAAAACTGAATGAATGTTTTAGGACTTGGGAGTTTGGACTCCGGAGAGAGAGTAAGCAGCGACACGACCAACGGTGAATGGTACAGTCTCTTGTGACCTGCTGCTAACGAGGTGTCCCTCGGCTTGTGTGCTATTTGTTTTTGTGTGCTCACTAAACAAGATAAAGCATGCAACCGGAATATATATATTTCTTGTATTGTTGTGTGATGTTTGAAAACTAACACAACATACCGTGAGAACTTACAACCAATGTTTAGTAAGGAATTGAGTGAGACTAAGGAACGCCCTAATAAGGGACGATATGAACCGAAAGAGGTTAACCAAACAAATATGGTCTTGAGATTACTACTAACTGGAACTTGAGTGAGGAAACCCGGGACCGATCTCCGGTCATGCATGCTAAGGAAAAAGGGGACGGTATCTGAATCAGATCCGCCCTCCGCTTAAGGACTTGTCTTCGGACTTGTAGCCTAGGGCCGGTTGCCGGCTCAGCTGCGCTGGACTCCCGTCCAGAGTAGGTGGCATTAAGATGGTGCGGTGGGATCACCTAAATCCCAGGTTCGAATTAAGCTACAACCATTCCTTCCAGGAACGGTTTGTATTGTTAAGTTTAAGATTAAGGTAAGGTTAAGATGAGTTGCAACCATTCCTCCTTAAAGGATGGTTTGTGTTATTAAGATTAAGATAAGCTACATCCACTCTTATTAAAGGATGGTTGTTCCTAAGATTAAGATAAGATTAAGATTGAGGTGAGATAAGGATGGACTAAGACTAAGAGGAAACATAACTTAAGGAGTTAATAATAACTAACTCTCTAATTAAGGGAACGCATTTAAGTCGTTCATTGTGTGTGAACTTGATTGTTCATATTTGGATGTTGTTTACAGCATTTACTATTATGTTGTGCATCTAATCAACCTCCATGCTATCGACAATTAGTCGTCGTAGCCACGTTAGCTTGGGGGCCATGAGGGGATCGTACCAGCATTCGTGCTGACCCCCTTTGGGGGCTGTTTTTACTACACAGGTACATCAGGAGGGGAAGCGGCTGTGAGAGTAAGAAGGGGTACAAGTGTTACGGGTTAAGTGTGGCCTACGAGTTGTGCATGTACACTCGTATGGCAATTTGAGTTAGTAAGATGTATAGGATGTGAGGGGGTTGTAAGAAGGATATGTAAATGGTTAAGATTGTTGTACTAATGTTCGGTATATTCTGTAGTCAGACCGTGGCAAGGTCCTGGATTGTAAAGAATTCGACGCTTGTGTGACAGGTATGTATATATATGCTAAGTTACGAGACCACATCGGATTAAGTTGGGGTGTTACAAAAGTGGTATCAGAGCGTAGTTACGCTCTGAAGACAAGAAATTCCGAACTTAGGAGAATGATGAGGTTGAGATTGGTTATGGGTTTAAGGGTTGAGAGATAGAGTGAGAGGTGCGTTAGTAGGACTTCCCGGTGTTTACGGATATCCATACTACCTAGGCCCGCCCTCCACATCCCTAACCCTAAATATGTGGAACAAACGCCAGAGAGAAGAAAAGCCTTCTCTTACTCGGGGAAACCCGATCTGGCAGTTAGCTAACAGTAAGCGATACAAGACATCTGTTGCCACAATGTATGGAGAACTTGGAGGTTTTAATGGAGCGTAGCTGAGAAACAGGCGCTACCTATGGAATACTATCAGTAAGGGAACGGAAATTACCGGAATGGGTCGATGCTACGCAGCGAATAAACCTATCAGGTAAGGGAAGCAACGCCGTGCAATGGATAAGGAAATGATAAGAGACATGAGTACCGGACAGCGGTCCGAGTGAGCATAACAGTGGATAATACAAGCATGAGGATTGAGATACTGGAAAGTCCAGTTAGAAACGGAACTCCAAACCCATACATGAAAAAGGTTACAAACCTGGCCAACATAATGCGGACGACGATAGGAACTTATATAAATTGTTGTACCGAAATAGACTACGATTGCTGTAGTGCTTAGAGGAGAACCATTACTGAGTAACCACAACAAAATGTGTGGAGACAGGAGCGAGGATTAAGACACAAGAGGATATTAAGGGATTCCCTCAGAAAGAGGAATGCTCCTAATAGATGACAGTACTGTCAAACAACAAGGAAACTGCCGGAGGGTTAGTTATCCAAAAATAAGATATTATGGAGGAGTCCCAGAGGACTACAAATTACATGGAAATTAGAAAAAGTATCGCTACAACGTACCTTGACCAATAGACCATCCTGCATGGCGCACTTGCCATAGCAAGTGCTACCACGGTTAAGCTACACGGAAAGCCATCATGGCAAGATAGATAGGAGAACGCTACAGTTGAAACGCATATTAATACCGGATTGTAAATCCATGAGAATAGAAAAATAAGACCTTGGAAAGGCCCGACGGCCTGACCATGATGAGATAAGGTAACCACACCAGTCAGCCGGGAGCGGGACTTGGACATAATATTAGACCATATGGATGTTAGCAACAGTGCACCGTACTACGACAACAGCAACCGACAGTGCGGTAGGTAAGAAACACCAAACCCGGATCTCAAAGGGAAAGAACCTAATAGATCGCTCGGAAATGCGAGCAAAAACACTATATAAGCAATGATATAAAGGGATGTTGTAAGATACTATTGAGACTGTTGAGCATCGACTTACAACGAAAAACGGATAAGACTCCCAGAGTGACCATTAAGGATACCAATTAACAACATTCTTCGATTGAGATGTTGGAAAACCCAAAAACAAGGATAAAAAGAAATAAACATAGCTATAACTGCTAAGGGTACTAAGATTGTACACCCTGGAAAAGGAAAGCCCGAAGAACGAACCCCACAGAACGGGCATAGTCGAGCCGAGCAAAATGATGACATGAAGTTATATACTGTTTGTTTAACTCATTAACACCCAAGTGGATTGGATCATCAACGGGTGGCATAGCCAACGGAAGTTGAACGAGCGTTGATGAAAAAGTATAAGATGTCAGGATGATATCCAACTTGGACACCTTAAGGCAAACGCCTAATCGAACCTAACCTTGACTATTAAAAGACATAAGTCTAGTAGAATGACAGCATTGTCAAGAACCATTAAGTAACCTCAGATCACCTGAACAAACTTCCATAGCAGGAAGTTGATACAGCAAACTTATCATGAAACCCGAGCTACTACATTTAGTATGTAACTAACGGTAGAGTGTTCAAGGAACGAAAACCTTAGGAATAACTACAGATGAGTAAGAGTACAAATAATGAACTGAGGACATTAAGTACTAAGAGCCTGCGAGCCAAGGATGTTAACCACTTCAGAGCCACGAGGAGCAGAAGTTAAAGAGAGCTTGTTTAAGCCACGAAGGGACTACAATTTGTAGATATGAAACGGTTACCAAACCTATAAACTAGATTGGGAAGAACATTACAACAGAAGGGTACCAATGAGAATATTGAGATAATGATAAGGACAGCTGAGGAAACGAAACCATGCCTTTTAGGGGGGATACCTCTCCTTGTTGTGAGGCATGAGTGGGAATGAACCCCTAAAAGGGCTTTCACATATTAGAGATAAAATATACTTTATTTAGAAAAATGGAAACTATGTGAACCTTGAGATTACCTTAGAACATACCAGATACACTTGAGAATAAGGAAGGTTTGCCACAGATAGACCCCTTCCAACACCCAGGATGTAAGAATTAATAATGGTCAGGGATAAACATTGTGACTGCACATTATGCACATAATTAATCAACGCTCAGAAGAGCTTGTGATTCAGGTGGATGATTCTTCAAGTAACCAGTAAATACATGGTAGATAACATCACTAAGGATGTGAAAGAAAAGCGAAATAAATTAGCCTACTTACGAATCTGAGATTGGAGCACGGAACATCTTCATATCAAGAGACAACTATTTTACAACACGGTAGACGACCGCCAATACCGGAATGAGAGAACTCCCATGTGTTTACACCAAGAAGGGATTGAGTATAAGGTAAGGCATTAGAACAAGTAATAAGAGGTTGCACCATTAATGGGCAACATGGTAAGGGCCAACTACCACGGTAGTAGTGGTCGTGAGTACAATAGTTAGATAAGTGGATTAAGTCATGGTACGCGGTAAGGCGACCATTATGTATGAGCCGTCAAATATTGACACTGAGGCAATTAGATTTATGAGTTAAGACCAGTATAAGTAAGGAAATAAGATGGTAGACGAACTGAGCATTGATGCAGTAGTCTGGACCTGGTTAGGTAAGATTTCACAGGAAGCACACTACCCATTCCTTAAGGAACTGGAAGTGCATTCCTAGTAGCATAAATATGAGGAACAAGATAAGAGGCTCTACGAAGAGACCTCAATTATTAAGAGACCGAATCAGTACGGAATACAGAAAGGAGCTGGAGCATACCATACCAAGGACACAGTAAATGGACTTCCCTTGATTAACTTCAAGAAGAACAATAAATGTTATTATGGAACGATGAAAGAGGAGATCGACAACAGAATACTTCATAATTAGCAATAGCTAAACGTGTGACGGACACTATGAGTTTACTAAAACGAGACGTGGGACGACTGCACCCCACAGGGGCTTGCAGGCCTGACCGCTCATTTATGAGTTAGTTGGGTAAGTAGTAATGTACCAGTAAGGTACCCCATGCATGTAGACGAGTGGTGTAAGGAACACGGGAGGTAGTCGACTCCGTACCACGGACAACGACGCAAGATCACAGAGAGCAGCTACTACCACAACAGTCAAAGAGAAGAATTCAGTTGAACCAGCAACACAGAGGAACCAGAGAACAGATAATTAAGGACTATGAAGTGCGAAGAGCACGGATTGTTAAGTACAGACATTGGACATGTCTTAAGATGTAAGGAATTAAGACTGTAAAGTGCGATATGCACTAAACAGTAGTTTCAGACTAAGAATCATCCTCATACCAAAGGTCAGTTGGGGAGAACAATTTAGACATTCGAGAAAATACTAAGAGTATGAGCATAAGATCTTCAAGGAGAATAGATAGACGAGTTACAACTCATTAAGGCCGTGTATATATAAAGATAACACGTGTCCATTGAGAGACCAATATACCTAAACTGTAAGGAGGCAGGAGGATATACAATGCCATAAAAAGATAAGTGAAGCAGTTAAGCCTAAGAACATCAGAGTGGTGCAGCGGAAGCTAGCAGATCACTACCTTTGAGATTAGACCAAACTAAGTTAAGAATATGGTATAAGTACCGTTAAGAATCCTCGATACAGAGACTAAGTCATTTCTGATCGAATTATAAGCAAGATAGATGACATGGAAGCTAGAATGCTTGGTAAGAATTAGACATCTTGAACTTATGTTCAAGGATGATATAATGTTGATTACGTGGGCGTAATCCATTTTAAGGGGGGGTAGAGCGAAAACCGCTTAGCGTATGTTTGTGTACTGAGTACATAAACTACGGTGTGCATAGCACAAAATAATTTGAGAATATGTTTTACATAAACATTTTGAGATAAATCATGGTTATTGCACACAGAAGATGTGAATACCATATATATTAAGTACCTATCTTGTTAACTCCGGTGTGAGTACAAGTTAAGAGAATTAAGGAGGAGGTTTAAGGAGACTTAAGAAATAAGGAATATATGAGGTATGAGTCGATATGAGACTAGGTGTGAGATAAGAATTAGATAACACTATGAGATATCATTTGATATGAGTATGAGGAAGGAAATTGTAATTCTATGAGATATAAGATGGTGAGAATTGGTATGGGACAGTTATAGAACTTAGTAGGAATTTAAGTCTTGGGGTAATTACTAAGAGACGAATTGGGTATGTCGACGGACTGAGTCCACACTTTGGAGATGTATTGATTATGATTAGAAGAACTAAAAAGATAGAAAAGTGGACATGAGTGAATTATCTGATGTTTGAAAATGACGTGGGAGGTGGAACTTGATTTTCTAGGGATCAAGGGAAACCGAACACAAATTGGAGTGGAAGGATAGTTCGACACTGATGCTGATCACATCAGGGTTGGATGATTCCTGAAACTCCCTACCAGTGGTCGCAATTAAATCACACTATGGATAGAGGCCTTAGGATAAAATGGAATTGGAGTTGGTTGTATTTTTAATTAGAGGAATTATTCCTCACATGACCTCGTAAAAAGGATTACCTTTTTACTGAGTCTCGCCCATGAAGTCGAGGACGCACGAGCCTTTGTCTTCGGACCGGTGACATGGGGAGAGCAGCGTGTTTTGTATTCTGGCCCATGGTGACGAGGACGAATGAGCCATTGTCTACGGACCGGTGACATGGGAGAATACGTGGAAGTTATGTGAATGTTTTAATCATCAAAAAGGAACAAAAGAATTTTGAGTGCTATACATGCGTAAGCATATTGTGTGATATTTAAGAATAAGCAAATGGTGGACTTAAGGATTCAATGATTTTAAGTATACATAAGTATGGTCTATATGATCTGAGGAATGAGGTGATACATGTATTCTAATGAGATAAGATGCATGGGAACTTTGGGGACAAAGTCCTTTTACGGGGGGTAGATTGAAATACCCCAAACCTAAGTATGCTAAGTAAACATCAAATCATGATGTAGAAAGGCTAAAATATGCCTTAGAAAGATTGGTAGACAATTTAAACCAAGGAAAACACAAGAAAATGCCTTAAGGGCAATTAGGGCAAAAATGTGCTCTAAGCTTGGAGAGACTTGGGTGAGTACCCAAATATCATGATAAGACCTTAGTAATATTCTAATGGTCATTTTAAATCAATTAGCAAAGAAAACCAAGCTTGAAAACAAGTTTAAGCACAAAATGTGCTTTAAGAAGTCTTAAAGCACATTTTTGAGAAATTGTCTTAGAATTGAGTTTTGAGTGGCTAGATGTCCATCATTACTCTTTAATCAACATGTGTACTGATTAGTATCACATTAGGAAGTCTAAATCAATGGGAAACCAAAAATTTCCCGAATATGTGCACTAATTAGTGAATAGTACTCAAATAGTGCTAGTTTTGACTTAAGTCAACTTTAATTAGCCAAATGGCCAAACAAGGCCTTATGTATCTTGTATACCAAGGGGGGGACGGTTTTAATGGTGACTCACCATTAGTAGCCAGCACATTAAAGGAAATGAGAGGAAAAGTAGTAAGTTCACTATTCACCCTTTTATAAGATAAATATCTTCTTTAGCTTACCTCTCTCCTCTCTTCTTCATTTCCCTTCTTCTTCCACGGTTTTCTTCTTATTCTCTCTGTTCTAAACCGTTCCCAAGCAGCCCCATTGTTGCCTCACCTTGCCTTGTCCATAACTTGCTCATTTTAGCTCCAAATCAAAAACTAAGCATAGATTTCTCTTAGTTAGACCAAGGCCTTGCTTCCTATCTTTTCAAAATTTGAAAAGCCTCATTTTGGAGCCATGGGAAATCGCCATTGAAGGGGGAAAAATAAGTTTGAAGAGCTCATTAGCTTCTCCATTCTCTTAAGGTAAAGAATATGTAAGAAAAACTAGGTTTCCACCATTCTTCTCCATTACCGAAAATTTATACTCATGGGGCTTCATTTTTATGCCTTGTTCTAGCTTGTTTTCTATTCTCCAAGGGCTAGAGGAGGTCCTTCTTGATTCATATCCAAGCCTACCTTAAGACTTCAAGGTAAAATATTCATTATAAGACCTTAACACACATTTTTAACCTAGGTTTTTTTTCCTTGAGGTTGGTGTATTGTTTAGTACTCATATGAGTCATTGAATATTGATTAGAACATTGGCAAGGGGAATTTAAGTGGTGGCCGAGATTCATGCAAGAAGAAGGTCTAAGGAGGAAGTTAAGATAAGCTTGAGAAAACAAGGTAAAATGCTTACCTAATGGTGGTTTAAGTTTTAAGGGATGAGATTTAGATAAGTACTAATGTGGCTTAAGCTTACATTATGTAATTGGTTATATAACCTAAGAAAAGAACTTAAACAAGCTTATGAACTTGTGACTAAGGAGCCAAAGGAAATGAGTTAGTAATTAAGTTTAAGATGAGTTTTAAGAACATTATGACTACTATGAGATTGATGGGTGTATTTGCAGGTTGAAAGCTTTTATATGTGGGAAATTTAGTTTAAGTTTAAGTTATTTAAGGGCCTAAGAGCCATGTCATTTAAGAGCCTTAGTGCTATGCAATTTAAGATTATTGTAATATATTGAGTTTGTTGTGAATGAGATGGTTGAGTGAGGAAAATAATGCATTTGGGCATGATAAGATACTAGGGAAGCTATGGCGAAATTTGAGTAGAAAACAAAGTGTTTAAGTGGTAGTGGTGAGTTAATATGCCCTAGGGTTTACTAGGGAGCATGAAAAGAAAAATTGGGTGGGAATGAGTTAACTAAGGAGTTCTTGAGGTTTAGAGTGACCTAGAGATGTCTAGGAGGAATTAGAGGATTGGCGAGTGTACTAAACACACCAAAATCATGATATGAGGAATGTAAGACTTGTGCATAAGTTTTAAGGAAAGGTGTATAATGCCTTAAGGAGATTTAGGTATGAACTAGAGAGTAAGACAATGAGAGTTTTGAGAACCTTGTGTAAGTGTGATGATGTTAGTGGTGGACTAGTAAGGTTTAGTTGAATGGTAATGTGTGGACTTGGGTGATGGAAGTGAAAAAGGTAGGAGGATGTTGTAAGTCATCAAGGAAAATGACTAGGAATGTAAAAGAGCGTATGATCGTGATAATGGTGAGTAAGTGAGTAAAAGGAGGTGGAAATGTCCAAGGGGGTGTAGTATAGTTAAGGTAAAGAAGAACAAGGTTATGGTGCTAAGAGGATGACAAGAAATGTTTAGGTATGCCCAAGAGTTTAGGAATGATGAGTAACAAATGGAAAAGAGAGGAATTTGTGCATGGTTATGCAAGATGACTTGAGGAAGTTTTGGTAAATGAACTGAAGATGGAAAATAATGTTTATGAAGTGCCCAAACTGTTAAGGAGGGAACACTTGGGTTGGTTGAAGTTTTGGTAAAGATACAAGTTGGTAATGTAAGGAATTATATGATAAGTGTTAGGAGTGTTTGTAAGAATTGAGCAAATGATTGAGAAGATCTTTGGAAGTTGTTTTAATGAGTTTGGTGGAGGTTATAAGGTGTGTTTGATGTGCCAAATGATGTTAGAACACATTAGGAGGCTTGAGGAAAATTTGGAGAAAGTTTGACAATGTATGGGAAGTTTCTGCAGCCGACCTACCCAGGGGACCGACCCCAGTCTGGTCGGTCGGGCTGAAACTGTGAAGTTGATGTTCTCTGCAGCCGACCTACCCAGGGGTGGGTCGGTCGGTGGGTCGGTCGGACCATAAAAAAAAAAGAAAGAAACCCTAAGAGAGAGTTTAGTGGTATTAATGGTACCCCATTAAGGGGGCAATGATGATTAGAGGTATAAAGACCTAAGGGATTAGTTAAGAAGAATAAGCTTAAAAGTTTAAGATTAAGTTTGTAAGATTAAGTTGTAAGACTTAAGAGGTGTTAGGGGGGATCATTAAGGGTTAAGTAAGTTGAATTAAGTTAAGTGATTAACAACTAAAACTGAATGAATGTTTTAGGACTTGGGAGTTTGGACTCCGGAAGAGAGTAAGCAGTGAACGACCAACGGTGAACGGTACAGTTCTCTTGTGACCTGCTTGCTAACGAGGTGTCCCTCGGCTTGTGTGCTATTTGTTTTTGTGTGCTCACTAAACAAGATAAAGCATGCAACCGGAATATATTATATTTCTTGTATTGTTGTGTGATGTTTGAAAACTAACACAACATACCGTGAGAACTTACAAACCAATGTTTAGTAAGGAATTGAGTGAGACTAAGGAACGCCCCTAATAAGGGACGATATGAACCGAAAGAGGTTAACCAACAAATATGGTCTTGAGATTACTACTAACTGGAACTTGAGTGAGGGGTCCCGGGACCGATCTCCGGTCATGCATGCTAAGGAAAAAGGGGGACGGTATCTGAATCAGATCCGCCCTCCGCTTAAGGACTTGTCTTCGGACTTGTAGCCTAGGGCCGGTTGCCGGCTCAGCTGCGCTGGACTCCCGTCCAGAGTAGGTGGCATTAAGATGGTGCGGTGGGATCACCTAAATCCCAGGTTCAAATTAAGCTACAACCATTCCCTTCCAGGAACGGTTTGTATTGTTAAGTTTAAGATTAAGGTAAGGTTAAGATGAGTTGCAACCATTCCTCCTTAAAGGATGGTTTGTGTTATTAAGATTAAGATAAGCTACATCCACTCCTTATTAAAGGATGGTTGTTCCTAAGATTACGATAAGATTAAGATTGAGGTGAGATAAGGATGGACTAAGACTAAGAGGAAACATAACTTAAGGAGTTAAATAACTAACTCTCTAATTAAGGGAACGCATTTAAGTCGTTCATTGTGTGTGAACTTGATTGTTCATATTTGGATTGTTGTTTACAGCATTACTATTAGTTGTGCATCTAATCAACCTCCATGCTATCGACAATTAGTCGTCGTAGCCACGTTAGCTTGGGGGCCATGAGGGGATCGTACCAGCATTCGTGCTGACCCCCTTTGGGGCTGTTTTTACTACACAGGTACATCAGGAAGCGGCTGTCGCGAGAGTAAGAAGGGGTACAAGTGTTACGGGTTAAGTGTGGCCTACGAGTTGTGCATGTACACTCGTATGGCAATTTGAGTTAGTAAGATGTATAGGATGTGGGGGTTGTAAGAAGGATATGTAAATGGCTAAGATTGTTGTACTAATGTTCGGTATATTCTGTAGTCAGACCGTGGCAAGGTCCTGGATTGTAAAGAATTCCGCTGTGACATGTATATATATATGCTGTTAAGTTACGAGATCACATCTGGATTAAGTTGGGGTGTTACAGGTTCTCTAGTACATAGCACATCCTAACACATGGTTTTCTCCATCAAACAACCAATACCACTCGAATTCTCACAAACACCTTAACACACAATTTACACCAAAACTACACCACATCATCTTATAGTGCATAAACTTAAATGCTTGGCACTTAGGCCCTTAAATGACAATAATCTTAACCACTGAATTTCCACATATATTTGCCTTCAACCTGCGAATACACACAACAAGGCTCCCATTGAAATAAAATGCTTCTTGTAATTCATCTCAACATTGTTTTAACTATTCTTCTTCTCATTGTCTTTAGTCACAAGTTTCACAAGTATAGTCATTGTTTCTCCTAGGTTTTATATAACCCTTTTCTAATGTAAACTCTACACTAACTCATCACATACTAAATCCCATTCCTTAAACAATAAAACACCTTAAGGTAAGTAATTACCTTGTTTTTTACAAGCTTTAAAAGCTTTCTTCCTTAGGTTTTCCTTTGCTCAATCTCGGTCACCAATATAATCTCCTTGCCAATGTTCTAACCAATATCCAATGACTCCAATGAGTACTAGTAATACATTAACCCTAAGGAACAAACCCTAGGTTAAAAATGTGCTTTAAGGTATAAGGTGATTGTTTTACCTTGGGTTCTAAAGACAAGCTGTGGATATGAAGCAACGCAAGAAGGACCTCCCAACCTTTGAAGAGTAGAAAACAAGCTAGAACAAGGCATAAACATGGAGTCCCATGAGTGCAAATTTTTGGACAAGGAAGAAAATGATGGAAACCTAGATTTTCTTACACTTTCTTTACCTTAAGAGAATGGAGAAGCCAATGGAGTCTCCAAACTTGAATTTCCTCCTCTAATGGTGGTTTGACTTGGCACCAAAATGAAGCTCTTGAAGTTTTGAAAAGATAGAAAGAGAGAGCTTGAGCTAACTAAGGAGAATATGTAATGGTCATAACCAATAAAACCAATAAAACGAGAAAATAGTGAAAACTGTCAAAAACAGGAAGTTGTGGGGTGAGAGTGCAAATAAACAAACTTAGTGTGTCCACTTTGAGAATAAAAATCAAAAGCTGGTAGTGTGTGTGAGTACTGGCCGGCTCAATCACTCCCTCCTCTCTTAATTTCCCTTCTTTATTTGTCTTTAGTAACAAAAGGACAAGAGAATAAGTAAAAAGCAAAATAACACTCTCTCTCCTCTACGCATTCCTCTCTCTCACATTTTCCCCCCCAACCTGCACTCTCTCTTCCCCCTTGAGCTGCTAATGGCAATTTAGAACTCTTCACATGGCAGCCAGCTTCTCTCCCATTTTTGAAGGCTCAAACCTTGTCCAAAAATCATAAAAACCATACCATTGGAATCCGCTTGCAAAGGAGAACACTTCCATCTTTCCAAAAATCGAAAACAACCACTTTCATTTCCATGGGTATTCTCCATTTGAAGATTTGAGTCCACCATTGGAAGCACCTTCACCTCCTTGTTATTTTGAGGTAAAAAGAAGTTTGAAAATCCATCATGTCTAGCCCTTGTTTGCATTATAAGGATTTCAGATTTTGAACTCTTTGTTCCTTCTTGCTCCAGCCGATTTTGGCTTCTCCTTTAGGCTAGAAATCTCACTCTCTTGCTAACCAAGGACCTCATTCATTGGTTGGAAGGTAACACTCTTTTCTAAACCCTAAAACATCTAAATTCTAGGGTTAGTTTAAAGTGAATGCTAAATAGTTGGTGTGTATTGGTATGGTGGCTGTAGCATTGTGTATTGAGTAAGGAAGAACAAGGGAGAAGGAAAGAAGGAAGAAGAAGGCAAGAAAGAAAAGAAAAACTAGAAACACAAGGTAATTACCCTTACCTTGAGCTAGTTTTGTATGTAGTATTGTAACAGATTTTGAGTAGTAAAATTAGTAATGTATTTGAGTAATGAGTAGTAAGTATGTTGTAGTGTAATGAGGAAAGGTAATACACAAACGGGAAGTCTTCTGACTTCGACTGACCTTGGGGACCGAACTTGCAAGGTCGGTCGAGTCATAATTTGCGAAGACCAGAAGTCCACTGGAATGGACCGAACTTGGGCAAGGTCGGTCGAGTCCAGAAACTCGAACCCAGAACACACTGGAACGGACCGACCTTGGGACCGGACTTGCAAGGTCGGTCAGGCCTGAAATTTTCACGTAAGTAACCCACGGGAATGGACCGACCTTGGGACCGGACTTGCAAGGTCGGTCGAGCCTGGAATTTTGCCGTTAAGTAACACACTGACTTCGACCGACCTTGGGACCGACCTGGGGCAAGGTCGGTCGAGTCAAAACAAAAAAAAAGATTTATTATATGGTTATAGTAATCATATGTATATATATGTGCCTATATACACATATGCATATATATGTAGAGGTACATTATAAATGAAGTAGTAAAGGTAAGAAAGTAAGTACATGAGTAAGAAGCAAGTTTAAGAAGTAATAAGGAAAGAATGAGTATCATAATCATGTATGAATGTAAAGGAGTAGTGAGTATACATAAGGAGTATTAATGAAAGAATGAGTTGGATCAATAATAGACCACTGATCATACAACTTCATGAATGTATAGGAACCGAATAGTCGAACACCGAAGGAACCCGGTAGTACCTTACGACGGTGAACGGTATGATTTCTTCATGCCCTGTATCCTAACTTGGTTACCCCGATTTGTGTGCTTATGTGATCACCAATAAGATAAATGCACGAATCGGACTTATATTGCACTTAACTGTGTTTGAACTATTTTGTTCTGGTGTATCTTCTTGAACATTTAGTTTGTATAATTCATGAAATGTATGAATGGAAATGAAGAGTATGTGTAAGTAATGTGTACTTGTGTATTGTATGGATGTATGGAAATGAAGTACTGACTTCTACTAATTCCTAACAATCTAACTCCTAACATGAGTAATGAGTAAATGGAATGAGTAGAAGTCCGATATAGTTTCGGCCACGCGTGAGGATAAGGAAACACAAGAGGTTGGATCCGAATCCTGGCTGTAACCGTTTCCATGGACCAAATCCCTTGAATGGGTAGCATCTTGGATTAGTGGGCCACCCTAAAGCCCGGTGGTGGGATGTAGTAATCCCTGCCCGCAGGTCATACCGACTTAACTGGAGTAAAGTATGTAAGAAGTAAGTATTGTATGTGTATCGGTCTCGACTATTGTAAGTCATCGACCTTGAGTAAAATCGTATTGAACACCTAATTAACCCGGGTGTGTAATGAAGCTAACATGACTTCTGTATGAAATGGGGAATTGTATCTCCGTAATGCGGTGAGTAAACGGTAAGTATGAATGGGTGACTTGTAATGTCTTCCTTGTATGTATTGAATGTATGTATGCTTGTGAATTGAATGTACTGAATTGAATTGTGTAAGCATGTATGTATGTATGAATGAAACGAACCGCATGTATTCGACCAAATAGTTGGCGTACCCTCGCTAGTACGCGGGGTATGCGGTTATGATATTCAGCGTAAGCTGACCCCCTAGGGGGAATGTTTTTATTCTACAGGTACCCGCGAGGCGTGATGTTGGAGTAAGGGCAAGACCGAATTCTTTTTGGGATAGTTAGTAGATTTGGAAGGTGTACCGAGTTGTACACGGCTAAGGCCTTTTGAGTAGCCGTTGTACCATGTGGTACACCTTTTTGGGTAAAGAATTGTGATTGGATAGAAATGAGTAGATGTAGAAACTCTTTATTTTTGGGAAGTAGTCTTGGAATGCAATTCGTATATTTTGGATACTCGGTAATCAAATGTAAGTAAGTATTTGGCGTTGTAAAGTAAGTAGTATGTTTTCGGTGTATTCTAATCATCAGACCGTTACTGTATGTAGTAGTAGCCTTGTTAGTCTTGGATGGCTAACGGCGTTGTATCACCCGCCGGGAGTAAGTAAGTAAGTAAGTTTCCGCTGCAAGTAAGGTAATCACGAGTATGATTAGAGGATAATGAAGGGATTAGCGGTTGGGGGTGTTACAAAAAGTGGTATCAGAGCGAAGTCTCGCTCTGATGATTAGAATGCCGGATGTAGTGATTACCGAGTTAGGTTATCAACCGTTTTACAATGGAGAATTAGAAGCCTAACTAGGAATTACCGTTAGCAATAACGGATACCCTTGACGTCTGTAAGACGATACCATTGTTTGAATCAAGACCATGTGGTCATAGTTTCACCGTATCTAATGTAATCCACACTTGTTCAGATGTCAGGACGAGGTCGAGGTCGTCCTAGAGGAGAGACATCTGATGGACCAGGCGCGTAGACGATAGTTGAAATCGTCGCCGCCACGGTAGCACAGATGCTACCACAAGTAATCACCGCTGTACAACAAACATAGCAAAACCAGCAGCAACAGCAGCCCGACCTGCCTCAACCCCGTGAAACGAATTGGGTAAAGGCCGTCGCCGACCTTCGACCTCCATGCTTTAGAGGCGAGAGCGACCCCGCCAAGCTCGAGGCCTATCTCTCCGAGATGGAGACGGCATTCGAGACACTTGAGACTCCCGCTGGAGTTCGAGTGAGGATAGCTGCGTACTACCTCAAAGACGTGGCTATGGACTGGTGGAAGCTCATTAAGGCCGAGCACGTAGCCGACCCTGCATTCGGTTGGGAAGCATTCACCTCTCTCCTCCGATCCAAGTACTACCCCGAGCATGTCAAGACCAAGAAACGGCTTGAGCTCGATGCCCTAAAAATGACAGGGAAGATGACGGTTGATGAATATTACCGCACCTTCACCTCTCTTCTCAGACTTCTACCCGACCTTGGGTATACCGGCCAAGTCTTGGTCGACCGCTTCTACGGCGGATTGAGCCATCGACTCCGGTATGGCATGGGATTCACATGGTTTACCTCCCTTCAGGTAAACGACGTCGAACCCTTAAAAGCCATGAGTAATGCGAATTAGTATTCCCGTATGTAAATGTGTAACCTAATGCCTAAGTAATTCAGGAGTGTTACCACGCTGCGTCTCGAGTTGAGATCACCTGCCAACTAAGAGATGAAGAGCAAGCGCTGAAACGCAAGGTGAGCAGCAAGGGTAACACCTCTGACGACCAAAACCAAGCCAAACCTTGGAAGAAGAAGAAGGGGAAGCATTTCCACCAGAAGAACACCTCTGGAGACGGCGGTGCCCATGTTGAGAAGGGCAAGGCAGCTGAACCGTTACAGATTGCCTACACCGCACCGGTGGCAGCGAAGCCACTGAGGTCTCAGCCCTACAAGGGTAAGAACCCGAAACCGGATTAGTACACTTGTGAAATAGTATGTATATGGAGTATTGTAAGTATACCGAACCTTGCTAACTTGGAAGCTATAGGTTCTGGATTTGGCCATGGCAAGAACCAAACTGATGGCCGCAGCTACATATGCCGAAACTGCAACAAGGATCATCCCGGCACAGATTGCCAAGGAAGGGAGATCCGCTGCTACACTTGCCAGAAGCCAGGGCACCGTGCTAATGCATGCCCAGAAAACTCTAAGTCCAAGGGCAACTATCAGGGCTACAAGCAGTGTGAAGGCAAGGAGGTTGCATCTGGCGATGCACATGCCCAGCATGCCTCACAGGGACAGGGATCCCGGGGACCGCAGAAGGGTGCACCATAGAGGCAGTCGGCCTTGCACATCATTGACCGTTGCAGACGTATATATCTGAGTGGTTAGAACTGGTGTAATTAACATAAAAGAAAAGAAATTAAAACTCAAAATAAACGTCGGGCTGCAAACAAATCCCGGTCGTAGTAGCATAGTAAAGTGTAAGCGACCGGATATCGAACCGTGGGACTAAGGTGAATATTATAGTACCTAAGCATGTCACAAAAGGGGGGATTAATTGACTTGTATTATAAATAAAAAGGAAAGATAAAATAAACTAAGTTAATAGATAAATTAAATGGAACTCCGGGTTCAGGTTAATATGATCTGATTAATTGTGCTATCTCTACCGGTTTAATAAAATAATTTGGCAAGATTTCTGTTATTATCTTAAGGTCCGATGAAAACTCATAAGAACTCGTTTACCTAAAAATGCAAGGTCCGATGAAAACTCAAGCAAAATACGTGTAAACGGCAGAGGAGTATGAGGAATTTTATTCTTGCAACTGAGTACTAACTTAAACGATGAAAATAAGTTTCCTCCAGTTTTACGGCTTAATTAACCTATCTATTTGTCACCGATCAGATTAGAAATAGATTTAGTAAAGCAATTTAATAAACTCATGACATTTATTAAAAAGGTGCGAGATAACCTTTAATCGTAACAAACTGTATTTATTTTAACCAGTGAAAATATTGCGTAATTAATACAAACACATAATAACCATTCCCAGAGTATAAATATTCTAGCCTAACATATTAAATAGATAAACAGAAACAAGAGTAGTAGAAATCATCTGTAGTCACTCCTGCATTCGTTCTACTATTTTGTATACGTAGGACTAGAGGTGGATATGGTGGAATGAAAAGTAAATAAAATGGAGAAGACGGGAGAACAGAAAATGGAATGAACGATGGTATTCTGTGGTATGGCGTATGTGGAAGGAACTGATTATTGAAGGCAGAAGGAGCGTGGGTTTTATAGAAGATAAGAAGAGGAAGCAAACAGAGGGAACACCACGTGAGGATTTTAAGGAATTGATTAGGGTGGCAGAAACAGCTGGATCACGCGTGAAAGGATTTGCAGATTGATTGCTCATTGATTGCTCATTAATTGCAGGGGACAGAGCTGGAGACAGACGCGTGAGGGAATTAAGGTAGGCGCCGCTCGGAGTAGATGTATATGGCAGAATCAAGTTGCAGACAGTCGCGAAGAAGAAGATTGTCGCGTCTGATTTTTAGTCACGTCCGCGTTGTTGTCCGCCTCTGGCTATGCGGACGTAACCCTTGTCCGCCTCCCTGTCCGCCTGGTTTCATGCGGTCACCTTGTGTGTGTCCTCCTAGCTGTCCACCTGGTTTCATGCGGTCACCTTGTGTGTGTCCTCCTAGCTGTCCGCCTAGCCCCATGCGGACACCTTGTGTGTGTCCTCGTGGCTGTCCTCACTTGTGACGTCATGGTTTTATGCGGACAAGAGTGTTAGGCGCGCTCCATAGTCTTGTCCTCGTGGCTGTCCTCACTTGTGACGTCGTGGTTTTATGCGGACAAGAGTGTTAGGCGTGCTCCATAGTCTTGTCCGCATGGATGTCCTCACTTGTGACGTCGTGGTTTTATGCGGACACTCATGGGGACACAAATGCGGACACAAACTTGACCGGCTCTAGATTCTTCGTTTGGACTCCGTTTTTCAAGCCGTTTACGCCTATGCGTTCGTCTCCTTGTCTACTTTGCTCCCAGCTTGGTTTTCCTCATGTTTAACCAATAAATTTGTGAGATAATAATAAAACATAAACTAGAGGAAAACTAACCGAAGTGGAGAAATGAGCAAGAAAAGTGCTAATATAATATATGAAATACACCTATAAAACATGCTCATTTGGACACTTATCACACCCCCACACTTATCTTTTTGCTTGTCCTCAAGCAAAACCACGTACCCAAGTAAGTAGGGAATGCTCAATACTAACAAATATTATTATGAAGGGTAGGATAAAGAGGTGAACAGTTCATGATCTTTTTAACTTATTGAGGAGTGTGATCCATCAACTGCTGGTGGCATAGGTGTGCTCAGGGTAAAAATAAAATATAGAGTTTTGGGGTATGATCCAAGGTACTTCAATGTTTCTTTTGTTTAGGTGACTCTGAGAACTTTTACCATGGCCAACTTCTCTCAAGAATGGGCATTGAGGAGAAAACAAAAGGAAGAATAGATTTATGCATTTGTTTCACTTTTGCATAAGGGATGAGAAAATGTAGGCATCACGCCTTTGTATTCAAGAACACTCAACTCTGTTTGTTGGTTACCAATGGTGTCTCGCAAGTCCCTTATTTTTTTGTATTTTTCTTTCTCTCTTTAACAGAGAAGCACCCCTTAGCAATCCCTAAGAGAGAAGACAGAAAGAAACCCTGAGTAATAAAATCCAACCATTTGCAGATCATTTAGTCACACCGCATATAAATGCTCCTCAAAATTTTAAAATTTTGTACCATTTATCCCATAATTCATAACAGTATTTATTCTTAAAGAGAACAACCCACATATAAGGGGTCATGATATTGAATTGGACAAACGCAAGATAAGCAGAGAGATTAAGCATTTAAGCACAAAATTCCACCGAAAGGGCACACTCCCCCACACTTAATTTGAACAATGTCCTCATTGTTCACCCGAAAAACAAGGGAAGGTTTTAGAAGACCTTTTCGGTAAGTAGATAAAATAGAGATAACACAAAGGTCACAAATAAACATTTAAGCACATAAACGCTCCTCTGCGGATTTTATTAAATTAAAAGCATAATTAAAGGAACTGGTACTCCCCTGATATTATTTTTGCTAGTTGTTAAAGGAGTTCCCCCACACTTGAGCTTCAGCCTCAAGTAGCGTAGCTTGGTTGCAGTGTAGACATGAACTTGCACCTGCATAAGACACTAGAAGCAACCATACTACAAACGGGGTTAAAAGTTTAGCAAAAATAAAATTTAAAGAGAACCTGAAAATTAAAAGAGCATAAAAGCAAATAAAAGTTCATCCGGGTTGCCTCCCGGGAAGCTGCCCTTCTTTAACGTCTTTGGCTAGACGCCCGCTTCGTTATCCTGGATCAAAAATAAAAGTAGATAACAGTTTTGCCAGGATAACGAAGTTAGCAGTAATTAAAATCAAACCACCTGGATCAAAACAAAACGTTACTTCGGCAAATATAATAGGAAAATGAATACTCCACAAAATCTGGTGTTTGAGGAGGTACTGCCGGTAACGTAGTTCTAACAGAAGACCCGGTGGTGATGACTTTTCTTCCTCAAATTGGAGGATGTAAACATCCTCCTCTTGTAGGTGAGGCTCATAGAAAGAATGCGGATCGATATCATCTTCAGAGAAAGTTGATTCTTTGAAGGTGATAGTGGCGTTTTGTTTGGATATCTTGGCGGGAGGTGATGGCAATTCCTTCTCTTCATTTTCGAGGATGTAAGTATCCTCATCTTCTGGATAGAGCATAGAGAAGGATGGAAACTGGCGGTAGGTGACTGTAGAGGGAAGAGAGTAACTCACATCCGTAGTGGGGTGTTCTACCTTATGAACTGTTTCGCTCTTTGGTTGCTGTTCTTGTTGAGCGATTCTCTCCAGGTAATCTGGTTGATCTTCTAACCAGAGTTGTTCTTGGAATATGAGACAATCCTCATAATCATGAGCTTCCCCACATACGGAGCAGTATAAATACTGTGAATAGCAAAACTCTTGTTCGAGCTCCTCCTCCATTTGCTGCGTACACTTTTTTTTTGTGTTTTCGTATATAAAACGAAACTACTGAAACAGATTAGAAAATAAAATGATTAGAAACAAACATAATATAAACAAAATATAAAAGATAATTAATATAAACAACAAACCAAATAAAATAGACAAAATATTCTAATATAACAAGTGAATAATCCGGGGCTTAGGGACTAGAATAAATCTAGTCCCCGGCAACGGCGCCATTTTGCAGACGTATATATCTGAGTGGTTAGAACTGGTGTAATTAACATAAAAGAAAAGAAATTAAAACTCAAAATAAACGTCGGGCTGCAAACAAATCCCGGTCGTAGTAGTATAGTAAAGTGTAAGCGACCGGATATCGAACCGTGGGACTATGGTGAATATTATAGTACCTAAGCATGTCACAAAAGGGGGGATTAATTGACTTGTATTATAAATAAAAAGGAAAGATAAAATAAACTAAGTTAATAGATAAATTAAATGGAACTCCGGGTTCAGGTTAATATGATCTGATTAATTGTGCTATCTATACCGGTTTAATAAAATAATTTGGCAAGATTCCTGTTATTATCTTAAGGTCCGATGAAAACTCATAAGAACTCGTTTACCTGAAAATGCAAGGTCCGATGAAAACTCAAGCAAAATACGTGTAAACGGCAGAGGAGTATGAGGAATTTTATTCTTGCAACTGAGTACTAACTTAAACGATGAAAATAAGTTTCCTCCAGTTTTACGGCTTAATTAACCTATCTATTTGTCACTGATCAGATTAGAAATAGATTTAGTAAAGCAATTTAATAAACTCATGACATTTATTAAAAAGGTGCGAGATAACCTTTAATCGTAACAAACTGTATTTATTTTAACCAGTGAAAATATCGCGTAATTAATACAAACACATAATAACCATTCCCAGAGTATAAATATTCTAGCCTAACATATTAAATAGATAAACAGAAACAAGAGTAGTAGAAATCATCTGTAGTCACTCCTGCATTCGTTCTGCTATTTTGTATACGTAGGACTAGAGGTGGATATGGTGGAATGAAAAGTAAATAAAATGGAGAAGACGGGAGAAGAGAAAATGGAATGAACGATGGTATTCTGTGGTATGGCGTATGTGGAAGGAACTGATTATTGAAGGCAGAAGGAGCGTGGGTTTTATAGAAGATAAGAAGAGGAAGCAGATAGAGGGAACACCGCGTGAGGATTTTAAGGAATTGAATGGGGCGGCAGAAAGAGCTGGATCACGCGTGAAAGGATTTGCAGATTGATTGCTCATTGATTGCTCATTAATTGCAGGGGACAGAGCTGGAGACAGACGCGTGAGGGAATTAAGGTAGGCGCCGCTCGGAGTAGATGGATATGGCAGAATCAAGTTGCAGACAGTCGCGAAGAAGAAGACTGTCGCGTCTGATTTTTAGTCACGTCCGTGTTGTTGTCCGCCTCTGGCTATGCGGACGTAACCCTTGTCCGCCTCCCTGTCCGCCTGGTTTCATGCGGTCACCTTGTGTATGTCCTCCTAGCTGTCCGCCTGGTTTCATGCGGTCACCTTGTGTGTGTCCTCCTAGCTGTCCGCCTAGCCCCATGCGGACACCTTGTGTGTGTCCTCGTGGCTGTCCTCACTTGTGACGTCGTGGTTTTATGCGGACAAGAGTGTTAGGCGTGCTCCATAGTCTTGTCCTCGTGGCTGTCCTCACTTGTGACGTCGTGGTTTTATGCGGACAAGAGTGTTAGGCGCGCTCCATAGTCTTGTCCGCATGGCTGTCCTCACTTGTGACGTCGTGGTTTTATGCGGACACTCATGAGGACACAAATGCGGACACAAACTTGACCGGCTCTAGATTCTTCGTTTGGACTCCGTTTTTCGAGCCGTTTGCGCCTATGCGTTCGTCTCCTTGTCTACTTTGCTCCCAGCTTGGTTTTCCTCATGTTTAACCAATAAATTTGTGAGATAATAATAAAACATAAACTAGAGGAAAACTAACCGAAGTGGAGAAATGAGCAAGAAAAGTGCTAATATAATATATGAAATACACCTATAAAACATGCTCATTTGGACACTTATCAACCGTGACGGGACCGGGACTAAGTCCGACCCAGGTAACTACCATAACCTTTAATCCTTGAAGAGCATGTCTAAGTATCAAAGTAATTGTATGAATGGGAGTATGAATGCGTAAGTACTTGAAGTATGAAATTGAGCATGAGTAAGTAACGTGGGAGTATGTATTGAGCATGAAATGAATTAGTAAGCCTAGAACTCACACTAGACATAATTTACCACCTTAGGGAAATTCCTAATCTGTTACCCAAAACCTTCGAACTCACCTCATGAAGAGACCGACATCGCCACTCACCACTTCAACAACGAGCAGTGTCAGGTCATCCACCCAGGTATGATCTTATTAAAAGGATACCTGACACCCGAAGCACAAGTTTCAATCATCCGACGATGCAACGAGTTAGGAATGGGTCCAGGAGGATTTTATACACCCGAATTCCCCGGTGGAGCAACAATAAAGCTGAAAATGATGTGCTTGGGAAAGGATTGGGATCCTTATACCAAGACATACCAAACAACGCGAGCAGGAGACGGAGCCACACCTCCAGCAATACCCCCGGAATAGTAAACGCTTGTCACTCAAGCTGTAGAACTTGCACAACAATATGAAGATGAACAGTCCCTGCACTCGAAGCAGACTTATGTATCGTCAACTTCTATGAGGAAGAAGGACGACTTGGCTTACACCAAGATAAGGACGAGACGGCGGAATCTCTTGAACTAGGAGTGCCCGTAGTGTCTTGGTCCATTGGTGATGATGCCGTATTCTTGTATAGCGAGCATAAGCATGTGGACCTCACAGAGAAATTGGTACTGAGATCAGGAGATGTCCTAATCATGGGTGGAAAATCAAGGCTGCTGTATCACGGGATCCAGAAGATCAAGTTGAACACGACACCACCGGCAATAATCAATGTCACACACATGAAACCAGGACGCCTGAACCTTACCTTTAGGAAGTATTAATCTTGTAGTAGCATGTAATCCAGTAGTAACGTGTATTAGAGACACAGCATGTATGATGGTTGGTTATTCAATAAAAGCAGTGTTGGCTATTAAATTCCACTTGCGTTCCACCATCGTTACTTATAATCTTATGAATCAATAGGTTGTGGACTTGGTACCGAAGGTAACCTGAGTATCCTCACCGAAGAGCAAGCCGGCAAAAGCGGCACCATCCTAACGGGAACATTCCCAGTAAACGGCATCGAAGCCTCAGTTCTATTCGACTTCGACGCCTCTCACACCTTTGTATCGCCAGCATTCGCTACAAGGTTGGGGCTAGACGCAGATGAGCTACCAAATTTCTTGGTTACTCTCCCGACGAAGGAGCGAGTAAAGTGTACTAAGTATTACCAAACCGCCACAATTCAAATCAAAGGCAAAGCGTTTCCCATCTCCTTCATTGAATTCAATGGGTTGGGATTCGACTTGATAATTGGAATGAACTGGTTGGAGCGGCAAAAGGGACGGATCCTATGCGCCGAGCACCGATTGCTGCTCAAGAGTCCATCTGGGGTCACTGTTTCACACCGCCAGAGACCGAGAGAGCCTTCAACTACAGTCATCTCCGCTATGTCTATGTACCAGGAGCTCAGAAAAGGACATGAAGTGTATTTATGCCATGTGCAAGATCTGGAGAGAGATCTAGAATTTAGTAATGATGTAGCAGTAGTCTCAGAATTCCCAGATGTATTTCCGAAGGAGCTACCTGGTATGCCACCACAGAGAACAGTAGAGTTCGAAATCGACCTTATACCTGGTACTGGTCCCATTGCTAGGGCACCATACCGTATGACACCAGCAGAAATGACAGAACTGAAGGAGCAACTACGTGATCTACTCGACAAAGGGTTTATACGCCCGAGCGTATCACCCTGGGGAGCACCGGTCCTCTTCGTGAAGAAGAAGGACGGTAGTCTCCGCCTCTGCATCGACTACCATGAATTGAATGCGGTCACAGTAAAGAACAAGTATCCATTGCCACGCATCAACGACCTGTTCGATCAGTTGAAGGGAGCTTCGGTCTTTTCTAATATTGATCTCTGATCCGGATATCACCAAATTGCTATCAAAGAGCAAGACATTGAGAAAACAGCATTCCAAACAAGATATGGCCACTACGAATTCACGGTGATGCCATTTGGTTTGTCTAATGCACCAGCCAAATTCATGGACCTAATGAATCGATTATTCAGTGATCAGCTGGACACTTCGGTAGTAGTATTCATCGACGACATCCTTGTGTATTCGAAGTCAATAGAAGAACATGAAAACCATTTGAGAAGAGTACTTGAGACACTGCGCGAGAACCAGCTGTATGCGAAGTTCTCCAAATGCGAGTTTTGGCTAGATCAGGTATCTTTCCTCGGTCATGTCATCTCGAGTGCGGGTATTTCAGTAGATCCATCCAAAATCGAAGTTGTACGATCATGTCCTAGACCTAAGACTGTTACCGACATCCGGAGCTTTCTTGGTTTAGCCGGTTATTACCGGAGGTTTGTAAAGGACTTCTCAAAAGTCGCTAAGCCCATGACGTCATTGATGAAGAAAGATGCACCGTTTGTATGGACAAACGAGTGCGAGGTATCCTTCCAGAGCTTGAAAGACTCATTGACCTCAGCGCCAGTTCTCACACTTCTAGAGGGCACGGAGGGATTTGAGGTGTATTGTGATGCATCAGGCAAGGGCATGGGATGCGTACTCATGCAGCATGGCAAGGTAGTAGCTTATGCCTCCCGCCAGCTGAAAAAGCATGAGGAAAATTACCCGACACCTGATCTAGAGTTAGGAGCCATTGTCTTCGCCTTGAAGATATGGCGACACTATCTCTATGGGGTAAGCATCACCATCTACTCCGACCACAAAAGTTTGCAGTATGTATTCACCCAGAAAGAATTGAATTTAAGGCAGAGGAGGTGGATGGAGTTCCTCTCAGATTACGACATCAACCTCCAGTATAAAGAAGGGAAGGCAAATGTTGTAGCCGACGCCCTGAGTCGTCGAGCACACTCACTCCATTCGCTACTCGCTTCTTCTAGCTTGGTTAACGAAGTGCGAGACACTCAGTTGAGCGACCCTTACTTCACAGAGATCAGACAGAAAATCACAGAAGGTACCTTCGAGAACCGAAAGTACGACTTCAAACTGCATGAAGATGGTCTGATCCGATTGAATGGCAGATTATGCGTCCCCCGAAGCAATGCTGAGCTAAGGGATCGCATTCTACGAGAATCACATTGTTCGACATTTCATGTCCATCCGGGAGCCTCTAAAATGTACAAAGATATGAAGAGGTACTTCTGGTGGTCAGGAATGAAATCCGACGTGACTGAGTATGTTCTGAGGTGTCTCACATGCCAAAAGGTGAAGTTTGAGCACCGAAGACCGGGAGGAATGGTGCAATCCATGCCCATTCCGGAGTGGAAATTCCACGATATCTCTATGAATTTTGTTGTTGGACTCCCACCTGCTAGAGGGTGACTCAACATGATCTGGGTAGTAGTCGATCGTCTCACCAAGGTTGCCCGATTCATACCGATGAAGGACACCTGGAAGGTGGCGAAGCTCACAGAGCTATTCGACAAGGAGATCATCCGACACCACGGAGTCTAGAAAACCATTGTATCTGACCGCGACACCAGATTTCTTTCGAGATACTGGAGAGCAACACGGGAAGCGCTTGGTACTGAGTTGAAGCTTAGCACCGCCTTCCATCTACAGACCGACGGTCAGATAGAAAGGACCATCCAGACACTAGAGGACATGCTTAGGCATGTGCCTTAGACTTCCAGGGGAACTGGATTGATAAGCTTCATCTTATCGAGTTTTCGTATAACAATAGCTATCATGCTTCGATTAAGATGTCGCCATTCCAAGCTTTGTATGGTAGACCTTGCCGTACCCCGTTTTATTGGGATGAGTCAAGTGAAGCGGTCATCATAGGACCGGAGTATCTGGAACAAGTACAAGCTGAGGTACAAAAAATCCGAGCAAATATGAAAGCGGTCCAAGATAGACAGAAATCCTATGCGGATGTGCAACGACGCGACCTTGAGTTCGCCGTGGGCGACCAAGTGTTCCTGCGTGTCTCACCTATGAAGGGCGTCTTTCAATTTGGCCAGAAGGGCAAGTTGAGCACAAAATTTGTAGGCCCGTATACCATTACCGAGAGGATTGGAGCCGTAGCTTATAGGCTAGAATTGCCTGAAGAGTTGGGGCGTGTTCATGATGTCTTTCATGTATCATAACTCAAGAAATACATAGCCGATCCCTCTCATGTATTAGAACCTGAACATCTATCCCTAGAGCCGACGATGAGATACATCGAGACTCCATTGCGAATCCTTGATACAAAGATAAGAGACACCCGCCATAAATATGTACGAATGGTGAAGGTCTTGTGGTCTAACCACGATGTCGAGGAAGTGACTTGGGAATTAGAAGACGCCATGAAGGTGAAGTACCCGAATCTATTTGTAGACTAGAAGTCTAGTATCCGTATAGTACGGAGGGTACGGGGCGTACCCCTTTTAAGGGGGGTAGAGCCTTTTTGCTTTTGCATTGCTTCGGGTTGGCATTGCATAGTATGTATGTATTGTAATTATACTTTGTTGGCACATGAAGTGCTAATTGTATTTCATTGGCACAAAGTAGTGCTAGTAGTATCCAGTATGTAGCTAAAATGAGTATGGTATGTGTGTAATGAGTAATGCATTTGTGTTGTACGGTATATGACATGAATGACAATGTGAAGTGTATTGTGAATGTATTGGGGAGTGTGCGAATTGGATGGTGTATTGTGTATGGTATTTGAATTGAGTATGGTGTATGGTATTTGAATTGTGTGTGCTTGTAGTGTAAGAACTGTGAACACCTTATAAGGTGGTAGTAGAATGCATTATGGCAATTAGTTGCCAAATGAGTAGAATAATAAACCGTAAGCCTTGAGCAACTTTGAGGGCAAAGTTCCTTAAGGGGGGTAGATTGAAATACCCCGTAATTAAAAACAGTGATTAATTAGGCTAATTATAATTTTAAAGGCTTAGTTACGCTTAAATAAACATGAGGGAACAAATCCCGAAGAAAACAGACCTTTAAAATGGGTTAAAAGCATAAGCAAACCTTAAAGCGGGTTTTTCGAGGAAACTGGGAAAACACGACTTTAAGCGAGTCAAATAGACTCGTAACAATTTTGGTCAACCAAATAGTCATTAATAAACATTAATGAAGGGTCATAACCAATAAAACCAATAAAATGAGAAAATAGTGAAAACTGTCAAAAACAGGAAGTTGTGGGGTGAGAGTGCAAATAAACAAACTTAGTGTGTCCACTTTGAGAATAAAAATCAAAAGCTGGTAGTGTGTGTGAGTACTGGCCGGCTCACTCACTCCCTCCTCTCTTAATTTCCCTTCTTTATTTGTCTTTAGTAACAAAAGGACAAGAGAATAAGTAAAAAGCAAAATAACACTCTCTCTCCTCTACCCATTCCTCTCTCTCACGTTTTTCCCCCCATCCTGCACTCTCTCTTCCTCCTTGAGCTGCTAATGGCGATTTGGAACTCCTCACATGGCATCCAGCTTCTCTCCCATTTTTGAAGGCTCAAACCTTGTCCAAAAATCATAAAAACCATACCATTGGAATCCCCTTGCAAAGGAGAACACTTCCATCTTTCCAAAAATAAAAAACAACCACTTTCATTTCCATGGGTATTCTCCATTTGAAGATTTGAGTCCACCATTGGAAGCACCTTCACCTCCTTGTTATTTTGAGGTAAAAAGAAGTTCGAAAATCCATCATGTCTAGCCCTTGTTTGCATTATAAGGATTTCAGATTTTTGAACTTTTTGTTCCTTCTTGCTCCAGCCAATTTTGGCTTCTCCTTTGGGCTAGAAATCTCACTCTCTTGCTAACCAAGGACCTCATTCATTGGTTGGAAGGTAACACTCTTTTCTAAACCCTAAAACATCTAAATTCTAGGGTTAGTTTAAAGTGAATGCTAAATAGTTGGTGTGTATTGGTATGGTGGCTGTAGCATTGTGTATTGAGTAAGGAAGAACAAGGGAGAAGGAAAGAAGGAAGAAGAAGGCAAGAAAGAAAAGAAAAACTAGAAACACAAGGTAATTACCCTTACCTTGAGCTAGTTTTGTATGTAGTATTGTAACAGATTTTGAGTAGTAAAATTAGTAATGTATTTGAGTAATGAGTAGTAAGTATGTTGTAGTGTAATGAGGAAAGGTAATGCAACAGTTTTGAAGTTTTTAAATGATGTTTAAAAGCTTGGGAAAACCATGGGTAGTATATGTATATGTGCAGGAATTTATTGTGTTGTAGTGAAGTTGAAATGTGTGTATAATGTATTGGATAAACAGGTTGTGAGAATGAGCATTTGTGAGCTGAAACAATGTGTGGGCAGAGCTAAAAATATAGGGGAGACTATGTCCAAATTGGTCTAGAAATTGAGGACGTAGTGGGTGTAAGGAGAAGTAATGACCTAGACAAATACTAGGTGTATTTGGAGAGTTAAAATGAGTAAACTAGTGTCTTGAAACAGATTTAAAGAAGATTTAAGTAATGTGAAGGAATAGGATGTAAAGTAATGTATTATGAGTGCTAAGAGTGGCATTAGTCGAGGAAGTAATGGAGGATAGAAGTGGGAGTGAAAATCTGTAGCATGAAAGGAAAAACAAAAATCTGTAGCATTAGTGAAATGAACACTAGTATAAGTGTTGGGAAGAAGTGAAGAAAAATAGTGTAAGTTGAGTAGAAATTGAGTAGTAGGTTTGGTGGATGAATTAATGTGATTTAGAGCATCTAAATGAGTGATAAACATGTAGGGAAGTATTGGTAAAGATTGGGGAAGCAATGGGAAAGTAAAACACTAAGAAACAGATTTTAAAACTGAATTACTGGGCCGGACCGACCTTGGGACCGAACCCGCAAGGTCGGTCGCGCCTTAAAATACACAAACGGGAAGTCTTCTGACTTCGACCGAACTTGCAAGGTCGGTCGAGTCGTAATTTGCGAAGGCCAGAAGTCCACTGCAATGGACCGACCTTGGGACCGAACTTGGGCAAGGTCGTTCGAGTCCAGAAACTCGAACCCAGAACACACTGGAACGGACCGACCTTGGGACCGGACTTGCAAGGTCGGTCGGGCCTGAAATTTTCACGTAAGTAACCCACGGGAATGGACCGACCTTGGGACCGGACTTGTAAGGTCGGTCGAGCCTGGAATTTTGCCGTTAAGTAACACACTGACTACGACCGACCTTGGGACCGACCTTGGGCAAGGTCGGTCGAGTAAAAAAAAAGATTTATTATATGGTTATAGTAATCATATGTATATATATGTGCCTATATACACATATGCATATATATATGTAGAGGTACATTATAAATGAAGTAGTAAAGGTAAGAAAGTAAGTACATGAGTAAGAAGCAAGTTTAAGAAGTAATAAGGAAAGAATGAGTATCATAATCATGTATGAATGTAAAGGAGTAGTGAGTATACATAAGGAGTATTAATGAAAGAATGAGTTGGATCAATAATAGACCACTGATCATACAACTTCATGTATGTATAGGAACCGAATAGTCGAACACCGAAGGAACCCGGTAGTACCTTACGACGGTGAACGGTATGATTTCTTCATGCCCTGTATCCTAACTTGGTTACCCCGATTTGTGTGCTTATGTGATCACCAATAAGATAAATGCACGAATCGGACTTATATTGCACTTAACTGTGTTTGAACTATTTTGTTCTGGTGTATCTTCTTGAACATTTAGTTTGTATAATTCATAAAATGTATGAATGGAAATGAAGAGTATGTGTAAGTAATGTGTACTTGTGTATTGTATGGATGTATGGAAATGAAGTACTGACTTCTATTAATTCCTAACACTACAAGAAAAATCAGATTTAGCTACCACTGTATATCAGTAGCTAAATCATCAGTTTTGGTAGCTAAACACAACGGGCTACCGCATTTTATGATTTAGCTACTGATATACAGTGGTAGCAAAGGTCCTAGTGGCTAAATTAAAAATAGCTACCGTTTTGGAATGCGGTAGCTATTTCGCTTTGGCCTCGCTACTACTTTTCCTATAGCTAGATATTGCTACCGTTTTAGAATGTAGTAGCCAAATGGCTACTAGTGTAACAGTAGCAAAATAGCTTCAAGTATAACAGTTGCGAAATCGTTACTAGTACATCAGTAACAAAATCGATACTAGTGTAGCAGTAACAAAATCGCTACTAAAATATTGGTAGCAAAATGGCTACTAGCAAAGCAGTATCAAAGTTGCTACTAGTATAGCAATAACAAAATCGATACTAGAATGGTATATATATCTAGCTCTCTACACTACCTACTGAACAGTGGGCACCACCACCATTCAATCCCACACGAAGTGGGAGCCATGTACCTGCTATTTTTTAAATCGAAGACTATGTTATGTGTACACATATAGGATCGAATCTTACAACATATGCGTATAAATAGACCTCCATACCAATGACATATTTAATTCAAACTAATGTGTTAAAATGTGCATAGAGCAGGAATCGATCCCCCGATGTTTGGGATGAATATAGAATGTCTTAACCATTGTGCCATGATAGTTATTCACATCATATATAGAAACTACGTGTATATATTGAATGTTTGATACTGTAAATATAAATGGAAGTTTTTGTCGAGACATGATCAAACCAGGGATATATTAAAATTAATAAAATAGATATATGGTCGATTATATAATATAACAAATTAATTTAATGCGACCAAAATAGTAAAACTAATAAAAATTTAAGTATATTATTGACTTAAAATTATAAAAAATTAAAAAATATACATATATGTCTTTTAAAAATCTTTGAAATGTCAGAAATTATACAAAAAAGTTAATATATTATGTAAAGTTATTATATAGTGTTACAAATACTAATATAATATACATCATTACATGAAAATTAAAACTTTTAAATAATTGATTTTGTTTTTGTAAATTTGTATAATATAATATTTTTCTAAATTTTAATAGATGTATATTATTGTATAATCTTGACTAATTTAAATTGTTTTAACTTTACTATTTTCAAAATCCTATTAATTTGTGTGTTGTTTTGTAAATTAAAAACATTAATATATCGTATATTTATGTACGTTTTATTATAATTTTGTATACTTTTAATTTATACATATATATATATATATATATATATATATATATATATATATATATATATATATATATATATATATATATTCAACTTCCTTTGCAAATTTTAACCTATACGTCAACTAATTTAAATTGTTATTAGTTTTAGTTTTTTATGTTTTATTAGTTTATGTGGCTTCTGTAAAAAAAGTATCATAGAGTAATAAAAACTGTATTAAATTAAATATATATAAACACACACACATATATATATATACACACTTAACTAATTTAAATTATTATTACTACTATTTTATATTAATTTTGTAAATTTTAATCAACGTATGTACTAATTAAATAATTAATACTTTTACTCTATTTTATAATGTATTATATGTGTGATACTTTGAGACTTAAATATTATAATATCAAAAATATATTATGTTAGGTATATCTTATATGATAAAATAAATTCTAGTAGTAGTATTGAAACACCCCTAAATATTAAACGTATTAAATCATAACACGTTTTATAATACGGACATAAAATAACGTACGAATAATTAAATCTAGTATATGTATATACATGTGTATGTACGAATATGAAAACTACAAATATGTAACGTTACGATATCGTAACGTTGTAATAAAATGATAACGTCGCATAACCTTGAACAATAAGCAAGTAAATATAAAGCGATATAGTATATAGTCTTACATATATATAAATAAGTATGTATATAGTTACAAAAAAACAGAAAAAGGGCAAGGACGCTCCCGCTAAGGTTCGAACCCGAGACCTCTCGTATACCTTATAAAGGCTGTGACCGGGTGAGCTGTGCTCGTATTCAGCAATTAACTCACACTAATTGAAACTAGTATCAATAAATGAAGTAAATACAAGAAAAAAAAAATAACCAACTCAGTCTCCTCCTTCTTCCTCGTTCAGAACCAGATCGAAGGAAAAATATAGAAAACCAGAGAATCGAATCTCCAGGCGACACTAGTGTCATATTTAATCTAATGCCCATGACTGCTCTTGTAATCTGCGCATCCTAGTGGCTCCCAAATCCTCTTCCAGACACACAGTAGCCATCGTTTTATGTCATGCCCTCTCAGTCTCTCTGTTTCGCGCCTGGATCGAGAACAAAAAAAAAAATGACTACAGACATTCCCTCGTGACAGTTCCTGTTAACCCGAGACCCAGCTCCCCTATCTAACATTTATCTCCATACTCTATCTTCTCGGTAGTATCTGGAACAAGGAAAACGGTACAATAAACCACAACACCCTCTTGTTCCCAGTCTCTAGACAGAACCTGTTTCTGTTCAAAATTCTATGCACCAGAGCCATACACTACCGATTCCCACGCTAAACAGTTTGGTTCAAATTCTCACAACTCTGCAAAATTGTTCCCCGTGCCTTGTGTTAACTATTTCATAAAACCCAGGTACCATTCTTTCACTCTCCTGCCTTGCATTGTTTCTGCATGGGCAGGAACAACCTTCAATTCCCTCTGATTCCTGGTTTACAAGGTGAGTACTATCGAGTTACATTTCATCTTCTATTTACCACGTCTGAGATCTACTGCTGCCTAACTCCTTCTTTTCTCGATGGTTCATGCATGACTAGAGGAGTGGAGTAATCAGAGAACAAAACCAAAAGAACCATTAACTTCTGTCACCGGCTGTATCCTCCATTGAGGCCCAACTCAGGTAGTAATTCAGAAATGCCTTCTACATGCCTATTACCTCTGTGTTGATGCTACTGTCTGAAAGTTCATTACTCAAACCTAGTTCTTTTCATGTTTGATTTCCTCACACAGCCCTATAGGTTTGTTCAAGAGATATCTAGGTAGAGCTGCGCAAGATTCCCTCTGAAACCTAACAAAGAGGGTGAGATTTCTGAAATGAATTTTTCCCTGTTTCTGTCATAACTCCCTGATGAATCACACCTAACGTTAGGATGATCTTTTCTCAGCCGTGCCAAGTAACCAAAATACAAGGAGTCTGGGAGCGTGTCTAAACCTACAAAGGGAAGAAAACTGGCTATCACTGGTGAGTACTCTTGAACTGTCTTCAGAAATAGAAAACACAAAAAAAGGAGCAAATCTGTCAAACTGATAATTATACCAAATCTGTAACATCAATACTGTTATGTGACGGTAATGAGTTAAAACTTTGATCAACAACTAACTGAGTCTACAGTGGGGAAATTAATAATCAGGTTAAAGAATGAAAGTAAAACCAGAAGAGAAATATCAGTTCTGTATTTCCAATTTACAGTTTGTCCTTCTGAAAAACTTAAGCTCTGTATGACTGTTACAGAGAGCTATAACAGGCTGTGTTGAGTGATTAATGAGCCTAAAACATTTGTAATGCACTTAAGTAAAGTATGAACACCTTGGGAAAAGCATAAACAAACTGAGAACGCAGAGAAAACAACAGAAAGAAACATGCGTCCTTTCTTCAGTTTATCAGGTTTTTCTTTTCTTTCAGTTTGTTTTTCCCTTTCTGTTATAGAATATCAATTACATCAGTGGGTGTAAGGGGATTGCCTAGATAGTTCTGGGGTTAAAACTATACTAAGTTACTCAAACCTTTAACTAAACGGCTGGGTAAACTAGGAAAAATAGATTTAAGCAACAGAAGAGTGCAGGGTCAGTTTCGATTCTGAAATTTTAGTGCCTCTGTACACAGACCCCTCAGAAGCAGTATAAGACTAGTGTTGGCTTTGTAATTTACTTAAAACTGTGCTAAAGCACATAGTTGAGTAACTGAACAACTTGGGAGGATAGGAGGTTGGATCAGATATCAGAATCAAGACAGCACAAGAAAAATTCGTTATTATCATGTGTCAGTTTCTTTTAGTTTAGTATTTGGGTTTCTGTAGCATTAACAATATGGTTTGAGGTCTGTTCGTGTAGTCAAGTCATGGGAACCACTTAACTAAATGAGCACATGACTTGGGAAGCTAGAAATCAGGGTAAAGGAACAGAAAGGAAATAACAGAAGTAATGAATCAGTTTAGAATTTTCAGTTTCTGGTTTCAGTATAAAAGCATGCCAGTGGGAATCATAGTGGTATTTGGGTTGATGCTGGGTCTAAAACATGGCTAGAATGCGTGGATAAATAAGTGAGTACTTAGGGGTAAATTGGAAATCGGGATAAGTAACAGAAAAACAAACATAAAAGTAAAGCCATGGGTTTTATGTTTCAGTCTCTATTTCAGTTTTCAGTTTCTTGTTTCAGTATGAGGATAATACTGTAACCTTGGCAAAGTTCTTAGGGTTTTTTGAAGCCAAAACGATATTAAGAGGTGTGACCAAATGGGTAAACAAATAGGGGAGTTTGAAAACTGAATGACAGTCAAAATCCAAGACAGAAATAACGATGCTTTAGTTTCAATTTTTGCAGTATATTCTTGAGTCTGAGTAATGAAGTTTCTGAGGTTTGGTTCTTGCTGCTTCTGAATTAGAAATATAGCCAGAGCACATGATTAGATAAGGGAGTACTTGGGACAGATCAACAAGCAGATTGATAACCAACAGAAAGGAAACAGAAGTTCAAATATCAAATTATCAGTTGCAGTTCGTAGCAGGTTGTTAAGTCTTCTGTATCACGATGTTTAAGAGGAACTGTCCATGTGGTTCTGGATTTAATCTTGAGTTTAAAACCTTGCTATCATATAGGTCTAAGTGTTGGCAAGTCGAGGGAAAAACTTAAAGTCAATATGTAAACAAGAAAAGGGAGCAGTTGATGTAGCAGTTCCTTGTTTCAGGTTTTCGGTTACCTCAGGTTTATAGTCAGATCTTACAGAAGGTGTAGTCCTGGATTGCTTTGGGTCTTGTTTCGAATTCAGAACCTCACTAAATCACCTAGTTACGTGGGAAAACAAGGTAGTATAAGTTGGAAGTCAGGTTGGTGGGTAAAGAGAAAGATAGAAGAGAAAGTATCATTTGGTGTTTTAGTTTTTTCCCAGTTTTTCTAGTTCTGTATAAAAGATTTCCAGTAAGAATTACTAGTGCTGTTTGAGGCTTCGAGCTGCATTAAAAGGATAACCCACGTGAGGGGGAATAGATACCAAAACAATGAATGGAACAGAAAGACAAAACAAAGAAAAATATATCTAAGTTCAGGTTCATAATTTCCAGTTTTCAGGTTTTACATTAACCACTCCTCAGAGGGATTGCATGGAGTTGTAGGGAGTTGTTAAAACCCAAAACAGTTCTAGTACACTTAAGCAAGCTATGAACACTTGGGAAGCTTTAAGAATCAGTAGTGCGTGAAAGGTGTGAAAGTGGAGTGGAGTGAAGTTGTGTCCAGAAACCTTGCTTCAAATTCTGTCACATCGTAGTTTCTGTATAAATGAGTCAGGAGATTTGATCAGAGTGGTAATGAGTTGTTTATGAGCTTAAGATCTTGCTAATTCTTTTAACTAAGTGTGTAAATACTTTGGGGGAAAGTTAGAAATTAATTTAGGGCATTAAAAGAGGAGTTAGAAGGAAGGAATGCACAGATTGACGTCACAGATTGTCTGGAACCTTTGCTTCTGTAAAATAAACTCTAGAAGTGTTACCAGCATAGTTTTGGGTTGATTTTGAGTGCAAAACATTACCGATACATTAGACTAAGTATAAATGAGAAGGGGGATGCTAGAGAGAACAGCTAGCACATGAAAGAGGGTGATAGAAGTAGGAGAATGCAGAGTCTTGATTTCAAATTTCCAGTTTCTCCAGTTTCAGTATAGGAATGTTTTAGTAAAATTAACAGTGTTGTTTTAGGGTGTTTCTGAGTTGAAAATCTTGCTAAGACACTTAGCTAGTTGGGTAAACATCTTGAGGAAAATTAGAAGTCAGTTTAACCAACTAAAAGAAAGAAGAAGAAGAAGAAACATGCAGATTAAGTTTTCAGATTTTCTGTAATTTGTTGTCTCTGTATAACGGTAATATAGATGTTATGAGAGGGTTGAAGTGGCCTGGGAATGAACTTAGCACTGTGATAATACATCTACCTAAGAGTTTAAACACCCTCGGAAAAATTAGGAATCCATCTAATGCAATAAAAGAGGAGTTGGAATGGAAGTACTCACATGTTTGATGTTTCAGTTCACTGAAGCTTGTGCCTCTGAATGATCAATTTCCAGAGGTGTTAAAGATGGGATGTTGGTCTAATAATGAACCCAAGCCATTATTAATACACTTAGCTGAGTTGGTAAAACATTTTGGGAGAGTTAGTCATCAGTTTGGCACATTAAAGGTGAAACTCGATAAAGGTATACACAGACATTGTGTCTCAGAGTCTGTAACTTTTGGCTTCTGTACAAACATGTTTTAGGAGTATTCTAAAGATTGTAATACTATGATAATGTGTTTAAGAAAGTACTAACCTATATAGCTAGGGGGGGGGATACACCTTAGGGGATATGAAATCCTTCCTAGGTAACCTGTCACAAGGTGGTGCGTAAAGTACTCTAAACATTTGTGAACGAGAGGACTTAACTAACGTGTAAAACGTCATTATAAATGCCCTAGAAGCGACATAAAGTTTAAGGCTAATATTTGGAAAGTCCTAAGGGCCACTATAAGTTTAGCATTCAAAAGTTCATCTAGGGAATAACACCCGGTATAAATGAGACAAACTAGAAAAGTGTCATCACATGAAATCATGAATTGACACATTGTTTTTAATCAACGTTAGGTCCGTAACGAACGCAAATCGAGACCCCGTGTGTGAGACGACACGTGCTTCTGAATAAGGTATGGACATGTGTGGTTCGTATGTTGCCGTGTTACACGGCTTGTTTGCTGTGTGCTTTGTGTGAAAATGACCATAAGATTAAAGCATGAAATTGGATTGCTTGCGTATCTTGCTTATATGATTGCTATATCATTGTTGCATATTATTTGCGCGCACACAGTAGTTTAGTCCCTTCTTTTTATGAACTTGAAATGAAACGCGACGAACTACGCAAACAAAACGAAACAACTATACAAGAAGAAAGCTCCTCTTAAACTATCGAGGACTTCTAATGACACCCACTATGGTGTCGAACTTATAATGATAATGAAAAGTAAAACACCTATTGGTGGAACACATCCTGAAGTCTAGAGATGACCCCGCTTCCTCGACGCACGACGCCGGGAATGGAGGACTGGCTATGGAGAAGACGTTCTTCAACTTGGGGTGACAAGAGAATTCACAAACAAACCTTAAAGAAACCAGGAAAGATTGACACCTACATGATACGGTCACGGGATCTAACCATATCCCCTGCCGGGTGCATGGAAAGAGAAAGAAAATACATGTTATGGGAACAAGAGAAAAGAAATGAAAACACACAACGCTCGAATGATCCCATAGTGAGGATCATGGGTATAACATACCTATGCACACGTTTTATTACTTACATGAATTGTTGTTGTTATACTAGCAGTTCGTTGTGCTTGGATGCGTGTTGAATGTGCTATGTTGTCAGCATGTTGTGATTGGTTGTTGTTGCTAATGCGTTACTACCTTTAAGTGTGTATGATACTATGATGTACTGTGGTGTGTTTTACTGCTTTCTTATAGCATGTAAATTGACTTAATAATATTCGACCAAGTAGTCGTGTGGCCCGGCAACATACGGGCTTCACACGTTCATACTCAGCGTAGTTTGTGAGTCCTTCCCAAACCAAATTTTTACAGGTATTATGCCGGACGATAACGGAGCGTAGGCGGGATGGCTACCATGGGGGTAGTCCATCAGGGCACAACATTTGAAGATGTGGCGATATGTTTAATGTACCCGAGATGTAATTTTCAGTTCATAATTTGGCAATTTGTTGTAGACACTCGATATTTGAAATTGTATCTTATATTGTATATGAGTTTGGCGAGAGTTGTTTCCAGTCATGCAGACCGTAACTTAGTATTGGTGATGTGGTCTGTCAACCACGTGGGTGGTTGGCATCTGTAGCACCCAGATGGCATCGAGAATCCGCTGCGTAGTTATCATGTATTATGACTAGGAGCTTGGTTTTGTACTATTGGATATTTATTCGGGGGTGTTACAAGTATATAGTTTAATTATTTTTCACAAATTAGACAATTTTTATTTAATTATTGTTCTTTTTCAAAATTTTGATAGCTAAAAGCTAACCAATATACTATATTGAAAAAATTAAAAAAATTTAAAAGTTTATATAAAAAGATAATATGTCCACTATGGCAGTAGCACTATAGGTTAGTATTTCAAACTGTAGTAATCACAAGTTTAAGTTATAAAAATAATAATTTTGATACCACATTCTTTGTTGCATTCTAGCATAATATCAACTAAAGTTTATTAGCATTATTAGTTAGTAGCAATTTTGAAATTGAATTATACACGTATCATACATTTAAATTATAAGAGAATTATAATTTTGCTATCACTTAAAAATATTAGCTATCATTTTTTATAATGTAGCACAATATTAGCCATAATCTCATTAACATCATTAGTCGGTAGCAATTTCATAATTAAAGATAGTAACAATTTTATGCTTGCTAAAAATATTAGCTACTAACGCCCAAACAATAGCAGAACGACAACCGTGATGAGTGTTAATAGCAATTTTATTAACTTAGCTTATCTATTTGGTAGTAGCAACTTTTAGTAGCAATTTAGCTACTAGTTATAATATTTTTCGCTACTGCTGCTTTAATAGTGGCACAATAGCTACCATGATTGAATTAGCCACATCTTGCAGTAGCTATTCCGTAATTTAGCTACCAACATTGGTAGCTAAATTGTTCTTACAAAAAGAATCAAGATGAAATCAAAAATAGCTACTACTAATGGTAGCATTCTTGTCAGGCGATAGCGATTTGGCTACTGTTTAAAAAATCTAGCTACCATTGTCGTTGTCGTAGCAAAATAGACACCACTATGTTAGTACCATTAAAAATCAGTAGCAATTTTTTAGAGTAGCTACCAATATATGTGTGGTAGCAAATCATTGGTAGCTAAATCTGTTTTTTCTTGTAGTGTAACAATCTAACTCCTAACATGAGTAATGAGTAAATGGAAAGAGTAGAAGTCCGATATAGTTTCAGCCACGCGTGAGGATAAGGAGACACAAGAGGTTGGATCCGAATCCTGGCTGTAACCTTTTCCATGGACCAAATCCCTTGAATGGGTAGCATCCTGGATTAGTGGGCCACCCTAAAGCCCGGTGGTGGGATGTAGTAATCCCTGCCCGGAGGTCATACCGACTTAACTGGAGTAAAGTAAGTAAGAAGTAAGTATTGTATGTGTATCGGTCTCGACTATTGTAAGTCATCGACCTTGAGTAAAATCGTATTGAACACCCGATTAACCCGGGTGTGTAATGAAGCTAACATGACTTCTGTATGAAATGGGGAATTGTATCTCCGTAATGCGGTGAGTAAGCGGTAAGTATGAATGGGTGACTTGTAATGTCTTCCTTGTATGTATTGAATGTATGTATGCTTGTGAATTGAATGTACTGAATTGAATTGTGTAAGCATGTATGTATGTATGAATGAAACAAACCGCATGTATTCGACCAAATAGTTGGCGTACCCTCGCTAGTACGCGGGGTATGTGGTTATCATATTCAGCGTAAGCTGACCCCCTAGGGGGAATGTTTTTATTCTACAGGTACCCGCGAGGCGTGATGTTGGAGTAAGGGCAAGACCGAATTCTTTTTGGGATAGTTAGTAGATTTGGATGGTGTACCGAGTTGTACACGGCTAAGGCCTTTTGAATTGCCGTTGTACCATGTGGTACACCTTTTTGGGTAAAGAATTGTGATTGGATAGAAATGAGTAGATGTAGAAACTCTTGATTTTTGGGAAGTAGTCTTGGAATGCAATTCGTATATTTTGGATACTCGGTAATCAAATGTAAGTAAGTATTTAGCGTTGTAAAGTAAGTAGTAAGTTTTCGGTGTATTCTAATCATGAGATCGTTACTGTATGTAGTAGTAGCCTTGTTAGTCTTGGATGGCTAACGGCGTTGTATCACCCGCCGGGAGTAAGTAAGTAAGTAAGTTTCCGCTGCGAGTAAGGTAATCACGAGTATGATTAGAGGATAATGAAGGGATTAGCGGTTGGGGGTGTTACAGTCCCAGTCTGGAAGGATTATCCACATAGAGACTAACAGTTATATTACAATAATGGTACCACATGTATCACTACAACAATATTGCTTTATTGGGGCAACTTATAGAGTGTCAATTAGTGCATCTTAAAGGTTGCACCTAAAAGTTACTGTGAATAGGGCACCATTATAGTGCACTACTTGATCATAGCAAAAGGGAGACCTAAAAAAACTTTCACTGATAGATAATATCAATTGGTGCAACTATTTATGCCACCCTATTTGTTGATGTTTCCTCATGCACCTTCAACTAATCGTACCAACCATGTATCCAGATTCATTATCCAAATATGATCAATAGGTGCGAAACAAAAGCTTGCAATAATATAAACTATCTGTTGGTGCAATTTTTTCCAGTTGCCCTATTTGTATAATGGTCAAATGGTGCATTGTGAATATTTTGCTCCAATAGAAAAAATCTATTGGTGCAACTTTTTCTTGCACTATTTGGTTATGTCAAATAGTGTATCTCTATATTGTCGCCCCATTAGTCCATTATATATATTTTTATTCTAATGTTATCAATAGGTGTGAAATAAAAATTCACTCTAATAGATACAATGAGTTAGTGCAATTTTATGTAGTTGCACCAATATTGCAGTAATTTCTTTTTTCAAAAATATCGGCAACTTTTTTGTACAACCCTAACTGTTCTCAAGTTATTCTGCAATCTTAACTGGCGAACAAGGAACTCTCTGTGCCTGTTGTTTTCGATCTTCACTCACGATAATTTTTCATCCTTGCTAGCAATTAAAGTAACATACATGCGTTGCCCCTCTTTTCGATCTTCACTCACGGTAATTTTGCAATCCTTACTGACGAACAAGGAACAGCATGCTCTGCGCCTGATTTACATCTCGTTCACGGTAATTTTTCAATTCATACTAGCAATGACGAATCCACATACATGCTTGTATGCCTCGTTTCGTTCTTCACTCACAGTAATTTTGCAATCCTTACTGGCGAACAAGGAATAGCATGCTTTGCGCCTGATTTACTTCTCGTTCACAGCAATTTTTCAATTCATACTAGCAATGAGGAATCCACATACATGCTGTTGCCCCTTAAATTTCTTCTCAGACTCTGCTTCAGTTTTGAACTTTTAATATCAGATGAGGTGATTGGCTGGTTATCTCCAATCTTTGTCCTTTATGCTGAAGTTATCAAGCCTATCATCTTTTTATGATTGTGTCCAAGATCTGGTTTATGTTAGTGTTGACTATCTGATTCTCTACGTTGGTGTGGCTCTCCTTTCATGAACTTATCATTGCCGTGGGATTAACTTTGGAGATGGGTTTGTTGAGGTAAATACACTAACTTCACTTGCTATTATTATCATTACTTTATGTGGTGTAGCAAAAAATGAAAGAGAAGTGTCCATGATTCAAATTTAATGGTCTATTATAATTGCTTCAACGGAGACAGGTTTTAGCTACTACACAAACTTCTGGAGAAGTTGGAAAGACATGTTTCCAGGGAACAGCTGATGCAGTCAGGAAATTCTTATGGATGTTTGAGGTGAATAAGATTTGCACCTCTTTTCTTTAATTGGAAACTAAGAAATAGTTAAATTAACAAAAGAAAATGTTATTGGTGACATTAAATAATTGTACAAATGATACTAATTATTATCTTTTGAACTCTTGCTGGAAGGTGAAATCAAGGATGTCGAAATATTTTAATATTGTCAGGAGATCAACTGTATCGCATGAACTATATGGAATTTGTGCAGGTTAGAGCTATTTTTTTCATCAAGGTTACATCAATTAATTAATTAACCTTGGTTGATCTAATTTTGGAGAGTTACGTTGTTTACAGAATCACATAGATAGGAATGCCGATATCACAATATCATGTCTGCCCGTGAATGAGAGGTATCTCCTCACCTTTTTTATTCAATATATTCCAGCACACCAACTGCATCTTGGTAATATTGATTTAAAGGAAAGACATGGTTACAACTGCAGTAGTCTTTTAAATTCTTTTATGAAAAGGGTTTGTGTCTGAGCTTTTCTCCAGTTGAGCTTCAAAGTATGGACTCATGAAGGTAGACACCACAGGTTGGGTGTATGAATTCTAAAAAAAAACCAAAGGGAAATGAACTGAACACCATGGTGAGCTACTGGCTATACTTTATGACTCTCTATCTGCGTCATCACATTGTTTTCCTTTGAACAATCTATGTCTTCATTAAAAAAAGAAGAAGCATAAGCTGTTTATATTTAATGCACCATGTGATATGCCCAACCAGTATCTGTGTACTTACTATATAGAGAAGAAAACATCTAATATATTTATAACAATACTCTATATATAACTTTCAATTATTTATTCCTTGGCAACGTGTGGATACTTCAATTCTAGGCCTAGTTCCAGAGGAGTCTTATGAGAAACCTTTCATTGCATCAATCGGAGTTTATGTATTCAAAGTCGATGTACTTCTTGACCTTCTTATATGGAGGTACCCCAAGTGTAACGATTTTGGGTCTGAAGTTATTCCATTAGCCGTGAAGGAATACAACGTTCGGGTAAAAAAGAGATATTACTACGTATGCAAAAGTTATAATATACATAGTGCTGTTGGTTAGTTTGACGGTTTACCTAGCTAGTGTTCGTTGTGGCGTCCGATTCTTCAATTTGGTCTACATGATGCAGGATCAGCAGAGGACACTGTTGCTGTTTTGTTATACTGAAGATCAGATAAGGTGACTAATCATGTTATTTTCAACTATTGTGAGCTGAGTAGTTATTGTTTTTGAGATATAGATATTTCAAAGTTGTTATATGGCTGATGTTATGATGAAGTGAGGTACCATACTCTTCCATGTTTTTATTTGCAAACAAAAATAGAATAAAGACAAACAGACCATTCTGCAAATCAATATTGATGTTTCTTTTCTTTCATCTCTGAGCAGTCTCATTCATCTCATCTGTTTTTATCTTCAGTGATCAAGAATTCACAACTTTTATTAGGGGGTGTGAAAATGGAGTCCCCTTTTTGACATAGATCACAGATGGGGTCGATCTGTCTATTTTTTGCTTTGTTTTGGTTTGGTTTGAAACCTTACGCCAATCGAGTGAGTCTCCAATACAAAGATAGGTCCGGACGGGTACAATATAGAGATACTCAAGAAAGCACCTTTTATTTTGTTGGTTTGTATGGGTAATTAAAAATTTTGTCAAATCTCTGCAACTCAGAGAAGAAAATAAACAGAAATCAAGCAGTCAAAAATGAACAACAACTCACTACTGTTGCAGTTTGGTAGATACAGCTAGCATCAAAGATGTGGTTTCCCTTTCTTAACATGTGTTTTTTCTGAAAATCCTACTTTCTTTTCTTCTTCTTTTGGGACTTCCCTTTTCCTCTAAACTTTCTTACCTCTCTTCTGTTTTGTCATTTTGTAGGTGTCTTGTTTGTCGGTTTGTGTTAAATTAGCTGAACCTAGCTTCTACTTTCTTCTTTCACCTTTTCTTTGTTGTTCTTTTTGAACATGCTTTGAAATACCCTTAACCTTAAAAGCTTAATTAAATGATCTATTAATGATCTAAGAAGATTAATAATCATCTTAATACCATTGGGGAACAATCTAAGATCTCAACAAGGCAAAAACATGCCTTAAGATCGGTAAAGCCAAAAATGTGTTTTAAGAAACCATAGAGATTGTACGACCTCAATTAGGATCCAAAGTGGATTCCTAAGTATTATAATTAAGTAATGAATACTATAAAACTATTCTCAAAGGAAACCAAGCTCAAAAACATGTTCTAACACAAATTGTGCTTTAAAACTCCTTATAGCACGTTTTTGAGAAAATTGACTTTCTGAGTGGGTTTTGAGTGGTGTTAGGCATTGGATTAGACCTTGTTATACTAATGTACTATAATGTACCACATTATAAGGTCTAAATCCAAGATTTCAAAAAAAAAATCAGAAATATGGCATTCATTTGTGAATAGTAACCCAAATAGTGCATTTTTAAGCAATATTGACTAAGTCAAGTCAATGGTTAAGACTTGACTCATTCCTATCCTAAATGAGGCGGCAGCTTAAGGGGTGGAGGACAGCACATTCATCTTTAACCAAAATATCTAGCCAATTTGATGAATCACCATTTACTATTCCATTTATTACTTTTCTTACCTTAAAACACAAATTCTTTATTTCTCTTTCCTCTTGTCCCATTCCAGCCGAGCACACATCAGTTCCTAGAGCTCTCAAGCATTGTTCTTCAGCATTCAAGGCAAATCAAACTCATTTCCACCTAAGGTAATGGTTTAAGGCATATTTTAGCTCTTTTTCTTCATCTCTTCATCACCAAAACACGGAGCTTATAATCTATCACTTTCCATGGCTTATTCTCAGTATTTTAACCCTTGAACAAGATCTATTCTCAGCTGAAGCAACCCATGGGACCAAGTGTAGACACCAAAAATTCTCACCCCATAAAACAAATTCCGAAATAATAAGAGGGGTCGTTGCCTTTCTTTTTCAAAACATATTAGCGTGTGTGCTAAGACGAAACCATCATTTTATAATCTTTTTCAAAGCGTTTCAGAAAAAACACAATTCTTCGAAAATGAATTTCCATCGACAGTCCAGTTTCAAGGTCGTCCCTTTTTGTTTATTCACTTATTTTACTATCTTATTTTGTTTTGTTTATATTCTATTTATTTATTTTTATTTTATTCATCTATACACCTTTTCTTATATTTTATTTTATTCTAGTATTTTTATTATCATTTCAGTTCACTTCTATTTAGACACTTTTATTTTCATCTTGCAAACCCAATCCTTATGAGCTCCGGCCTAGCCCAGGCCCTTAAATCCATTCCAGCCCCTAGTATTGGACCTACCAAGCCCAAACAACACAAAGCCCACAAAAAAAAACCCTAGCCTAACCAGACAGCCACTTGCTCGTTGACATATACTTCACTGCTCTCCTTTGCTAGATCGATCTTCTTCAACCACTGTAGCCGCCAGCGCCACTTTCTTTCTTCGTCTGTCGATCATTTCTTCTTATCACCCAGCTCCCATTTTCTTTTCGATCTTCTTCCAAAAGAATCGAAGAACCTGATTCTTCACCTCATCCTTCCTCTCTCAAACACCAACAAAAGGAACGCCAGACATCATCGACACCCCACTCCACCCCTCTGTTATTCTCCTCACCGACGGTAGTTAGCGAACCCAACTGGCGAACTCGGACTACATGCTCTTGCCTATATCCTTCTCTTCATTCATGCCGGTGAACTATGATTATATACACTCCCTCTCTGGAAACGAAATCGACAAATGAAGAACCCACATTCTCTGCTCCCGTTGTTCTCCTCACTTGTAGATATGCCAACCCAGCGCCTCCATTCTCTTCCAAAACCCAGCGCCTCCATCTTCACTGCTGCTCATCGAAATCACCACGGTAAAAGGCCAACCATCACTTTCCATATCCTTATCGGTCTAAATCTGCAAACGAAACAACAAACCCTAAACCGGATCCTTCAATCGCCTCGATCCTCCCTCACCTCTCCTCGATTCGACAACAAGGTCATTCCCAGCTTCCCCTCTCTTGCTCTCGATCGTTTCTCTTTGACCCGAGAATTCCACCGTCCTCCCAATGGCCACTTATCTGATCCTTATCCCTCGTCGGAGTTCCGGCCTTCTCTGTTCGAGGGCTTGGTTCATCGAGAGTGATTTGGAGTTTGGGTGTCGAAGAATCCTTTCCGGCCTTGGGATCTCTTCGGCGATTGATACCGCCTCGTCGCCACCGCATTCTAATCTAGGGTTTCTGTCTTAAACCCCTGGGTTGCAGGCGCTCGTTCTGTTGATGCCATTTGGTTTCTATCTGTTGATTCGTGTTCAAATTATGGTTCACATCTTCTGGATTCAAGGTCGCATCTCTTCATTCTCCTCTCTGATTTAATTTTCGAACATCTTTCGGTTGTCAATCATATCCGCACATGAGTTTGGACTAATAACATGCTGTGTTTGAATACGAAACAATTCTAGATGTGGTTAATTCTGAACTTAAAGTCTGGTCTCTTTGGAACCAGTATTTGCTTGCCAATCACGTTGGGCTTTCTGTTTCTGAACCTTTCCTTAGTTAATGACGGTCAATTATGGACTGCTGATTAGTTAATCACGTTGGGCTTTCTGTTTCTGTTGCTTGATGGTGATTTAGATCGGACTTGCATTTGGTTTTGGCTGGGTTTACCTTCATTAGCGCGGTCCTGTGTTTGGATCTGAGTAGCTGCTTGATAACGTTTATACAGAGAGTAAATCGATTCGTCATTGCCTCTTTGCGCGCTGTATGTTTGGGTTTGGAAATTCTACTTGATAGCTTTTATTCGACCTATTGATTGCCGAAGAATCTTTATCCGAGTGATGTTGGTGATTAATTCGGCGTTATGAATGATTTCCTAGTAATGACTGATTTGTTTGGGCTAAACCGCTTTGTTTGAGGTTGAGGTTTGTTAGCCTCCTGATTTGGGTCTTCCCCTTTTCCGGCCTTTTGGGGATGTGGGACCCAGGAGCACTTTTGGATTAAACCATCAGACTTCCGCCCCTTTTGATTTCATTGGGCTTTGGTACTTTGGCGTACTTGCTTCTTTTGTCGATTGACACTATCCGGTTGGCTACTTTATCTATCTTCCGTACCGATTTGGGCTTCTAGGCCGGATCCGTTTCTATGCATAATTGTTTGGACTCATGTATCTCGCCTTTTTCCATGTCAATGCTCGTTGCCTTTATTCTAACTGTTGGGTGCCTCTAATTGACCGAGAGGTACACGAGATCGATGGGCAATAGGTGGCAAACTGCCGATTTGGGCCTGCGTTTGCTTGGACTACATAGTTGGACCGCGTTGATGTGCTTTGGGCTCACTATCTCATGGGTTTGGAAATTCTATCCTTCAGTTTTCACGAATACAATACGGCTAGTTTGATAATTAACTGCCCCTTGTGCATTGATATTGGTTTGGAAACTAGATTGAAACTAGCATTACTACCCTCGCGCTTAGATAAGAACATGAATCGAGTTATAGTTGCCCATGCTATAATTGTTAAGACAAATCACTCATTGGTTGGATGGTAACTTATCAAGTTTTCATCTTAGAGGGAAATGATATAATCCCTTTTAGGTATGATCTCACATGACTCACAGCCCCACCCCTTTGATACTACACTTTGGTTAGAGTCATAATCTAAGATGATAAATTAATTTGAGTAGCAACCCCAATGCTTGATTTATCTTACAATCCTTAGCATTTGTTGGCAGTTTGAAACTCTTTTCTATGTTCTCGGTTGGGGTGTGGGAGATGATTAGATTGCCCCCTTTCCTCCCATTGAGAGGGGCCGTATGATCCCATTGCACACATCCCAACCCTCTTATATTTCATTACTAACTACTCTCGTATATCTTTGTCTTTGTTCTTTGACATGTACATATGCTCGTGGAACGGGAAATTGCTATAAGACTAAAAATGGGACTTTGGGCTTGGACTACCGGGGTCTCCACTTCAAACGCGTGTAACGGTTGGTGCATTTCTTGCTGATCCTCCCAGCTCAAGTGAGGCGGCGTCGATGCGACCCCCCATAGCAGCTTTAGATTTAACTTTTCACTTGTATTTGTATCAATTTGTAATTCGTTTGTTGTTTTCGTTTTCGGTGTAGTGTGATGACTTATTCATTTTTGTGACTTCATCCCATAACCGTTACATTATTCTCCCGCTTACAACCTTTAATTGAGATAGTAAAAAGGATAAGACTAACAATGATTAGCAACCCTTGAAAATACTGATTCGTTGCCTAGATAGCTTTGATGATTCGTTCTTGTATATACATTTCTCGTACTCTGAAATTCATTTCATACGTACAATAGCTTAAATTTTTTAAAAACCCATGTCCACATGTATGTAATTACTCAGACAGATTCCGAATTCTTTTCTCACATATATTTGTTTATTCGGAGCTTTTGAAATCCATGTTTGTATGTATATTTGTTTATATAGCCTTGGAAATTCATCTCCACATATCATTTGCTCATCATTCTTTGCCTATGATTTTGTAAGTGTATGGACTGATCCTGTTTGGGCCCATGTAACTCTTGGCCTAAATATAATTTTGTTCAGGTTCGGTCCATAACCAGCCAAACGGGCTGGAACAGGTGCCCCTAGAAAGCCAATCAGGTTGCCCTCTTAGTGCATTTTAGAAAAGCCCTAGGTTTGGGGTATCCTTAATGCATACGGGTCCTAGACACGGTCCATGTGAGGAATACCCGTTTCCCTTAAAATTTTCAAATCATCCTCTAAAGTCAGAATAAAATTCACAATCAATCGATCATCCAATTCCAAATCAATTTAAAGATCTAATGAGTCAAATTCCCCTTCAAAATCAAACTCTCTCACACCCTCACACCAAACACACTTCAAAATCAAACTCTCTCATGTCTCACACCAAACACACTTCGAAATCAGGCTCTCTCGCACTCTCTCATCAAACACACTCCAAAATCAATTCCTCTCACACTCACTCATCATACACTCTTCAAAACTGATCCTCTCATACTCCAAAACCAGATATCCTTCATGAATTCTTCAAAATCAAAGCTCTTTGCACTCAACATTAAATACTCTTCATACACTCATTAGACACACTTCAACCTCACAAAGCGTTTGAAACGCTTCCAAAAGTTCTAAGATCAAACTTCAAACTCCTTCCGAACTCCAGTTGTCTTATAGATTCAAATCATCTTCCAATCTCAATTTCAGAGGCCAAACCAAGCCCAATTCTAAGCCCCAAATCCAGCTCATTCATAGGGTCCAACCCGGCCCAATTTCAAAGGTCCAATCCGGCCCACATTTCAAGGCCCAAATCCGGCTCATTACCTCCATTCGATCCCGGTTTAGTTTCAAATCCAATTCAATTTCAATTCCAATTCATTCAATTCAATTCTAATTCATTCAATTCAATTCAAAATTCATTTCAATCCAACTCATTCTAACTTCAATTCAATTCAAATTCATCTCAATCCAAATTCAATTCAAATTCAAATTTAATTCAATTCCAACTCATTCAAATCCAAATTCATTTCAATTCCAATTCAAATCAATATTCATTCAACCCCGATTCAACTTCGATTTCAATTCAATTTCAATCCAATTCAATCCAATTCCGATCCAGAATCAATTCGATTTCAATCCAATTTAAAATTCTTTTCATTCCCAATTCAATTCAACTTCATTTCAATCCCGAATATTTCTAAACATCATAAATCTCAAATTCCGGAAAACTTCAATCTCCTTGAAGTCAAGCATCTCGAATCTCTAACCGTCTCAACAGCTCAACAGACTCGACCGTCTCAGCAGCTCAACAGACTCGACCGTCTCAATAGCTCAGCAGACTCGAACGTCTCAGCAGCTCAACAGACTCGACCGTCTCAATAGCTCAGTAGACTCGAACGTCTCAGCATCTCAACAGACTCGACCTCTTCAGCAGCTCAACAGACTCGACCGCCTCAGCAGCTCAACAGACTCTACCGTCCAACACTCAACAGACTCGAATGTCTCCGCAGTTCAACAGATTCGAACATCTCACTAGACTCATCAAATTCAAACACCTCGAAACCCTCAGCTCCCAAAAAGCCAAACCCCTTGAAATTTGGTAATCCTTTTAAGCCCAAATGTCTCACAGACCCGAGCGTCTCACAGATGTCATCATTTTAGGATTTCGAATATCTCACAGAGTTCGAGCACCTCAACTCCAAAACAAACTCGACAATCCATCAAGCCCACGAATGGCCACAAAACCCCATTGACCCCTCAAAGACCCAAAAGGTCAAAATCCTAATTCCTTCAAAAACCCAAACTCCCAAATCCCCAAAGCCGTGAACTACGTAAGGTCTGATCTCAACAGGTGTTGAGTACGTAGGCAGCCCATCTAGGGTGCGACCCCATTCCAAACAAAAATCTTTTCCCCCTCTAAGGTGGCTTTCATATCTCTCAAACACTCAAACCTTCTTCGGCTCCCACAAACTTTAAACCATCAGACTTCAATCTTAATCATTTCCTCAACATCAGCATGTTCCCAATCTTCATTCCATACTCAGCCGAATTCACTGTTTCCTCTCTGGACGCTAGTTTGACAGAAAAGCTCGCCTCATCCACTCTCTTCTCTCTCCCCCTGTCCTAATCCTATCCTTTGGCTTTAAAACTATCTCTAATAAGATTTTGAAAGAAGGCAATCCCGACAATTGGAGACCGAGGTTTCCTCGGGCACCAATCCGAAGTCGTGGTCGTTGCCACTTCTAAGGGGTGTAACCCAGTGCGAACCCACACAGAATCTCTAGTATGATCGATAAGTCCTATCCATAGGCAATAATTCTCAGAGTCATTAACGGTTCTTAGAACCCTTCTTCTCTTTCCTTCCTAGTTCCTTAGGTCAAACTAGGTGGCGACTCTAGTCAATTCCGCCTTATAGAGGCATAAGTCCCGTGGGCCCATTGAGAGCGGGTGTAGTGCTCACTAGCATTCCCCTTATGCTTTCTGGAAAGACGGACGATTTAGTAGGTATTTGAGGGATGTCAGAATAACGGGTTTTTCACCCTCCCAGAATGACATTTAGGATCTAGCTTTCAGTCAGACCACATTTACATAGACCCCCCCCCCTCATACCGAAAAATCACCCTCCACACCAAGGTGGTCAAAATTTCCATTATAAGGTAAAAACATACCTTAAGGACTTTCACTCTTCATCCGGTTTTATTCCTCTGTTTTCTATGAGTTTATACACTCATAATCTTCATATGTACATGTTGGTTCAGTGTGTTAACAACGTGGAGCAAGAGTGGCTGAAAACCAAGAGAAAAATCATTCTTTAAGGCATTTTTCCAAGGTAAAATCTATTACCATAGCACTTTGCTGTTGTCTAGCTATTCCCCATGTTTTTATGGTGAATTTAACACCATTGGTGTTCTTGATTTAGGCTGAAACCCCTTTGAGACAACCTTTCCTTTTTAAGGTGATTTTTGCCTTAAATCTTACATTTAATTGTTCCTTACGGTTAGCTCATGTTTGGAGTGTAACCATATCTTATTTTGGTGTATTAAACATGTTTAAGTGCTGTGGTGAATTTTCCTCCAAGCCGCTGAGTGGGTATTAGGGCATTAAGCACCTAAATCACGGTATAAACACCTTAAACCTATGTTATTATGATTTTTCAGCTCATATAAAATATGTGTAGAGAGTGGAGTTAATTAAATGGGTGATTTTAACCTAAGTATGGAAAAAATGACTTAGATAAATTAAGCTAGTCATTTAAGTGGTTTAATTAACATAATGGTCAAATTATGACATTATGTGGAAAAATAATTAATGTTAAGGTAAGGCCGAGAGCTTATAGTATATTTTAAGCTATTTGTGTGTAATTTTATGTTATAAAGCAAAGTTGTAATAAGGCCATGTCATTAGGCCATTTTATTTAAGTTTAAAAGCTTATTTAATTTAAATTATGTACCTACTATTAAGTATGGGTCAAAGCCGTAAATAAACAAAAATTAGAGGGTTGTAGGTGAATATAGCCAAAAATTGGGATTTAAAATGTATTTAAATAAAAATTATAAGATTTTAAAAAGTTTTGGGGTATAAAATGGTATTTTATACACCTATGGGTTATTAAGAATTTTTAGGAATTTATTTGGTTAAATTTGGAGTTAATATGGATTATATAAGTATAATATATGATATTTTATATCATTGTTACATATAGGTAACATTTGTGGTAAAAACCGTAAATATGGAGAGTATAAGGTTAGGAATGATGTTTATAACCTTTTGGTATAGTTTGGTAATTTTTGGAATTATATATGAGGTTTTATGAAGATATATGTATAATATATAGTTTTAATGACATTAGAAACTATATGTTATAAAATGGGGTTATTTGGTGAATATGGAAAGTTGGTGGGTTGGAAATTAACTTAGAACAGACCTAGGGTCTGTTCGGTTATTTTGGGATTTTATAACCATAGGTTATAATTATATTAAGGTTTAAGGATTATAATATAAGGTATACATTATAAGTGTGACAATGGAATATAATTAGGGGTTGATTTATAAAATCTGAAAGTATAGTGGAATTAAATAAAAACCGAGAGGAGTATGGTATATTTGGTATTTTGTAACAACTTATAACCATAGGTTATAATTGTTTTAATGACATAAATGTCATAATATATGTTATATAACTATAATATAACATTATATAAATTATGTGGTGGATTTTGTAAATATTTAAGAGAACAAGTGTTGTTCGGTAATAATGGGCATTTTAGAATAAGAATTTATAATATGGTTTTTAATGTTATAAGGGTTGTAACATTTGTAATATAAGAAATACTCATTAAAAGAGAATGAATATATTATAAAGATTTACCATATAATAAATGGTCCCATAATACTTATATATAAATAAATATATGTTATGGAGTGAAAAATACAATATGGTTCAAATAACCATATAATATCATAATTAAAATGATATAGAGTAAGAAGAAAAGAATTATAAACATTGGATAAGGAAATTCTAATGTTATGTTGTTCATGAAATAATAAGGAGTTATATATTTCAAAGTATTTTCAAATATGAATTATACAACATTACACTTGGAAAAAAACTAACCTTAGGAAATAAATACTAAGGTGAGATGTATAATATATGATTAAGATTATACATGCAATATGGTGATAAACTATATAATATACAAATGTGTATTAAATTACATGCGATAATAAACTTTTAAAGTTAAGTATACTAATATACTCGACGTAATCACGCATGCAATATGACGTTTTTCCTAATCCCGAGTTAAACCGAAAACCCGACAAACGTTGTTAGTAAATAACGGGGAACGAACCTGGAGGGATTAGTGACGGTACGGGGTACCGTAGAGTAATGTTGTCATACAGGATGCTAATATGTAGCGTTATGTATTATTAGACTGTTAGAGACATCACGGGGAGCTTCGGATCTAGCTGATTCATACTCCACAGTCTTATAATCCCGCGGTATGTTATTTATGTGGCTTGATTGTCTCTGAGGATTTCCTCGGTTCAGACATTGTGTGAAAATCTGTGTTAAGATTGAATGTCTGCTTGTGTGAATTAATATGCTTGAGTTGTGTATTAATGTTGCCTTATTATTATTACTGTTGTATGATAACAGTACCGTTCGTATATATGAACATATTATAAAACGAACTAGCGGCAATGATGCTATCTTATATGTGTAATATAAGGAACGTAAGTAAAACGTTGTAGCATTAGGATAATAAGATAGATATATATATATATTATGCGAGACTTATATACGGAGCATCGGCCTTTTTAACGCCGCTCTCGTATCTAACACTAGATCCCGAGTCGACATACTCAGGATTGGACTAATGACCTTAGTCTGCTGTGTTAGGAAAAAGAGTAAAACGATGCGATGGTATAGATGAGTTTATCAAGAGGATGTGGCTCTTGCCGTGAATTGTGATCAATTAACGATACTAGGATACCGTGTGGGTATCCGTAAGTATCAGGATAAATTTCCAACGGACTACAGATGGTTCGTCGGTCGGAGACTCTACCGCTGGAGTGGCTACTGCCGTGGGTGACCCGCCATAGGAGATGGGTAACTTAGAGACACGTCGTTTTAACGAGACGTTGTCATTAGGCATGACTGAACAATTACAAACAGCTATATTAGCTCGTACATTAGGCGAACATTATTTGGGCTTGCATGCCAAAGACGAGAATTTATACTTGTTTATAATCCTCGTTGTTTTGCCTTGTCGCTCATTGGTTATGCTTATGGTTATGTGTTGTATGTTGGTGGATTTGTTGAAACGAATCGTTGTACTCATATGTGTGTTGTGAATTGGTTTAATTGAGTCGTTGTACATATATCTGTGTTGTGAACTGGTTGAGTCGAGTCGCTGTACTCGTGTGTGGATTATTGTGGATTGTTTGGTCGAGTGAGTCGCCGTACTCAATTATGAACTATTAAGTGTTTGTTGGAGTGGAGTCTCTGTACTCATATAAGCGTTGTAACACTTTCAGTTGGCTTATTGCGATGTGATGTGTGAAGCCGGGGGCTTGTTTGCTATTTGAGTTTACTGCAATATATTTGTTGCTTTACAGTTTTTATATTAAACTACTTGCATGAAAATGAATTGCATGCTCTCGACCAATTAACTGAGGGTCCGAGGAGGCATGACAGTCATGTAGTAACATACTCAGCAGGGGCTGATTCCATACCACAAACAAATATTTTGCAGGTATGCAGCTTCCGGTGTCGACAAAGAATGGGACGCGCTGGGTAGTTTAGTTACAGTTGTTTAAATATGCACTGATGTATTTTGATACAAACATAGAAACGTGTATAGGATTGGGGTACTTAGAATGCTCACTATGATTGTATTTTATGTTGGAATGGAAGGATAGATCTATCTCTTGTTGTCACTGTGGGAAATCGTTTCGTATTTATGAATATATCAATAAGCACGTTATTACTCGTATGGGCGAGTGAGAATGGTGACACCAGTAGTTCAATTGTTTAGATTACCGCTGCGATTACAATGTTAAGTAAGACGATTAGGAGCCGATTAGAGTAGGGGTGTTACAAAAGTGGTATAAGAGCGGAGTACCGCTCTGATGACAAGATATAGTAGGATTTATACAGTGAGCATAGGTTTTGGGAATACGGGAAACGTTGTGAGGATACGTGACCTTGCGGGGTCGATGCAATGCTTAAGGCTTGCACACAATAGTCGTAGAGGCACTTCAATATTAAACGACCGAGACTGCGATATTAGACCTAGTAAAGGTCTAACCCGTCCTCTTGACATATGCCAGAGAGAGGTCTGGGTAATAGTACTAAGGAAGGACGAGGCACAGCGGAAGGTGGTGAAGGTCCAGCAACCCCAAGTAACGCGAAGTCGATAGGAACCACTCGCACTTGATGGGAGAGCACCCCGGGAATTTGCTATGGTACCCCACCCGCCGCAGCCCGTATCTCGAGTATTGCCTAGTGAGGCAATGAAATAAGAAGCACCACGGAGATAACTCTCCTGATCGGGAAGACCCGATGTGGATGCTATGAGAATTATGTTAAATGTAGAAAATAAGACTTTGTGTTGTGATGAATTGTTTAGGACCGGGGGTCCTGGTAATGACGTAATGTCTACCATACCAAGTATGAGATGAGTATTAAACAGAGGTTGAGGAGATAATTCCCGTAGGACTAATGGGGCTAGCTTGCTATAAGCAAAGCAACCCTGTCCTACATCTAGGAAAGCACTGATTAGTGCGCTTGGGAGGAAGGAAGTGGAAACGACGAGTAATGAATAGTTTATGAGATATGTAATAGACGGAATGGATGACCTTTTCGAAGTCTCACCCGAAGCGAGTAACTCTAACCCATGCAACACTGAAGGTTCAAGATGGCCTGACATGCATGAGGAGAGATCATGAGAGCTGTAGAAACAATAACTCGTTAAGTTGCTACCATGCAACGCCTCGAGAGGGAAGTAAGACCTTACTACCACGGTAAACTTGTGGGAACGAGTGCGGGAATGAGACAGTATTAATTCGAATAAGAACTTCTTCAACAGGAACAGAAACCCGATTAGGGAATAGCACTACACTGACACACCGTACCGGTGGCTCAGTCTGCATGGCGCACTTGCCATTGCAAGTGCCACACTAAAACCAAGTACTAAATTTCAACCTGCCTTGCACACTTGCTACAGCAAGTGCAGCGACGGTAAACTATCCCTAAATGACCGAGTAGTCCAGGTGGTTACCAATAAACACTAAACTTTTATGTGAGTCCGTAATGCAATGAAGCAGGACAAAGCCTTCTTAAAGGCAGGGTTATGAAACCCTTGGGTTAGAGTGATAAAACCTCGGGAAGACTAGCCGGTTGGCCATTAAACCTGAAAATAATACACCATTTGTAGAGTGTGGAAAGAGAGTAAATGAGAACAGCAGTAATTAGTGCCTATAAGCCTAACCCCAGTGCCGGTATGAACATTAAACGTCAAGTATTAACGGTTGAAATACCCTTAAATTATTTTAAATTTATTTAGGGGATTTCTTTTATTAAATATTAAATAATACTATTAATATTAAATTATTTATGGAATTGTGAAATTTATTTAGGGGATTTCTCCTATTTAACCCTAAGAATACATAAAATATTTAATTATATATATATTATATAGTATTATGATTTAATAATAAGATTTATAAGTCAATAAATCTTGGGAAAATTTATAAACACTCCAACTATATAAAGATTTTAGGAAGGTTGGAATATTGTTTTGAAACATAAAAGTCAATATAAAATTCTAGAAACCCTAAAGCCTTTTAAGCCTTGCTAGGGTTGACTTTTTGAGAATGGTCAAACCAGGCCATGGAACCTATACCAATAAATAGGTTATGGAAAACCATGAAGATCGATAAAAAGAACGTCAAAACGGATCATCCTAGCCAAAGTTATGATAGGATAAAGTTTAGAGCCAAAATTTTAATGACTGCCACGTGTCAAGCTCACACGCGCCAGGACTTAGGCGATTTCTAACTCCTTGAATTTCGGTAACAGATTCCAGTATTTTGCCCTAACTTTGGACGGCCATATCTCACTCATCTCTCAATATTTTTCAATGCCGTCTTCTTCATTCTCTTCTCCAAAACATCCTCTTTCCAACCATTACTCACACAAACCCTAATTCATTATACTTCAGCCGCAAATTCGATCTAAAGTTGCCTACCTGCGAAACCTGTACCCAGTTTTCCAGTTTCTCACCGAATTCAGGTAACTTTCGTTCGATCATAACTTCTTCGTCCCTCAACTAAAATTTGATTTCTTTAGCTTGTTTTGAAGATCTCTAATCCCTCTACAATTTTAATGTTTATGCCCAAGTCTGATTCGTAACCATTTGGAGGATATAGTCGCCTAAAGTTTGCGATTCAACATCACATGAAATCATAGAAAACTGCAAGGTATAAACTCGTAACTTTCGACTTTAATTTCTTCTTGTGTGTTGCGAGTTTAGAGTTAGTTCTTGTTATCAATATGTAGAGGTAAGTTTACTCTTTCGATTAAGCCCTTACACATAGCCTAACCCGATCTGTACTGCAAGTTATAGATCCTCAAAGTCGGCCTCGTGAACTGCTCGAAAGTTCGAACCTTTCCAGAATTCCCAATTCGAATTCCTCCGTTGGTGCAACTCCGGTGAGTTTCCGATCCAATTGCTCCGTTAATGTCATTCGTAATCACATTACCGGTCTAACCCATGTCTCAATTTCATCAATTACGTGTTAGATTAGGAGAATTGATCAAATCAAGTTTCGAACTGAATTAGGAACCCTAACTTCGAACCCAGATTCGATTTTGCGGAATACCGCATCATAAGTGGTGAAATCAGGGTCATTAGAACCGTAATTTAATTTCGAAACGAATGGAGGAAGAATCACTCAATTTGGTTCTGTAGATTGTGAGAAATCGGTGAATTAGTACTTGAATCGGGTTTGGGAATCGCTGAAGAACTTGGCTTTCAGCAGCCGTCCGATTGTAGTTATAAGAAACGAACGGCTGAGATTAGATCGTTTCAAATTAAGAGTATAAGTTTTTATTATAATTTCAGAAATAAACCCTAACTTGTGGAATGTGTTTAAATGCTTTCCCGAATGTATTTTGTCACGGAATTTTAACCATAGATTCCTTATAAAATCTAGTTTATTTTGATGTAAATTAATATGGTTTTGGAGTTTTTAAACGTAAGTTATGATTTTTGCGAGTTACGGGTTTTCTGGAATTATTTGGCTAATTTAAAAAGATATTTTTATGAAATAAAATTTTTATAATATGTCTAAAATGTCATAGTTATTATATATTAAATTTGGGAATTTTTGGACATGGGTAAATGGGTTTAAAAATTATGTTTATGAAATTTTCATAAGAATAACTTTTAATATATGGTTTTTAATTTAACAAAATTAAAGTATGGTTTGTTAATAAACTTTTTAGGTTGGGGAAAATAAGAAAACCTTAATTAACATTTTATACCAGTATGTTTATAAATATTTTGGGTATTACCTTTTAAGGGAAGTAAAAATCGTTTACATATATATATATATACTTATATGAGGGTAGTAAAATAGAAACTTATATTAAATCAAGGAATTAAACTAGTCTACATTTTTTATTTAGTATATAATGTGGAAGTTAATGTACTTAATTAAAGCTTGAGGAAATACCTTATTTTTAAACCATATATCAGATGTTAATATGTGTAAAAGTTAATAAAGAGAATTAAATACAATATAACTACATAAATAATGTTTTAAGTAAATCCTAGTATAAATATATATATATATTATAATATTATATATATATAATATATATATATATATATAATATATATATATAATATTAGGCATCACTAAAAGAAATAAAATACTTTATCCTATAGGTAATAACTAAGCAGATAAAATGCTTTTTGAATACTAGTTGTGTAAGAGTTATTAAAAGTAATTAAATTTAATAAAATTTCTTAAAGAATGTTTTGGGATAAATCCTAATATATGCACATAAATATATTAGAAATATTAAGAGATAATGTTAACATTCCCTGCGGGAAACCTAATTAGAAAATATATATATATTTGTGCTAAACTTTAGGTCTTTAATCAATGTTGTAATAATTAGCCAACGATAACCTAAAAGTTTAATTAAACTAAACCCGTGGCTAAGAGTAAGTAATTAAAATAAAATTAGACGTATCTTTTAGACAAGAAATTCAATGGCGTAGTTGGTCAAGATAAACCTGGAACTGAGTCGAGGTTGCACGTTGGAAACCTCGCATAATCCTTTTAGGGAATTTAATTTAAATAGCAAAAACGTAACGCGGTCTTGGGCTAACCTACTAAGCCCAAGTCTATGAACTTCAAAAGCCCATTTAAACAGACCAAGAGAGTTTGGGCCACTCTTGGGGTAAACCTTAGATCATTCCTAATCAACTGTAATGGGCCTAATAAAAGATTTAATTAACTAGATCTAGCCCAAGTGCTATGAGAGGATAACTGTAAATCTAAAACTATAACCCGGTAAGAACAAAAGGTGTTCAGTTATACAAGTTTCCATAACTAATCAATACTTGAAACACCTTAATTATAGGTTGTTAGTGGGTGTTGCACTTTCAAGTTTAGTCAAGGGTGGATTACTGCTTCTACACATACCAGGTATGATTTCTCGTACTCATATGCTTGCTAACAGACTTAAGGGACGTTTTGAAGAATGCTAACTGAGCCTAAATGGTTTTATTAAGGAAAAATGTTTTGTGTGACTAACTCAGCCTGTATGACTAACTAAGCCTTGGATGAACAACATACATGGTTACTGGTTCCTTCTATTTGGTTGTTTCATTAGATATTATCTGTCCGGGGTTCACGCCTCTACACTCTATAGGACTGAGTGTTTTGGTATCGCTCTGGTGCAGTTAATGATCTGGTGGGAATTTTGGAAATGTCAATCTTGGTAATTCTTCTTGACTCTGGATATCTTTTCATCCATGAGCTGGGTTTGTTTGGGTGACGTGCGCGCGTCTTCATCGGCAACAGAGAGGGGTTGTATATCCCCTGTCCTTAGTGGACGTAGTTAACAGAGAGGGGCTGTATATCCCCTGTCCTTAGTGGACGTAGTTAACAGAGAGGGGTTGTATATCCCCTGTCCTAAAAGGACGTACTTGGCATTGGGGTTTATTCTACTATTGGGTTTTTGGATTCTTCGTTATCAATCAATCATTCCTAGTCCTCGTGACTACTTGCCTTTTCTACTCCTAACTGGAACTTAATCTAACTAAGGCTTTGGATACTCACTAACTCATGGTGTGAATTTGTTTACTAACTTTCCTTCTCTATTATTTATCTCTATCTTTAACTTGCTATCTTTGTCTTGGTGATTTTTTTAAAGTGCTTGTGTCTCTTTTTTATTTTCAAGAATCTAATTTCAAGTTATTGTTGTATTTTAAGAGTTATGCTATAATTATTGTTTTGGAGAATTGTACCAGTTCCATTCCAGGGAACTGACTCACCCCTCCCGGGGTGGGCTGCTTGGTTTAATCTTGCAGGTACGAATTGATTTACAGGTGGCCACGAAGAGAATGAGTGTTTGGGATGGGACTAGGTTTTGTGGAGAGTTAATGTGTTTAATTTCTATTATGTTTGTGTTAAGTTTTTCTTGAGTTCAGACCGTAGCTTTTGTAATTCGTAAGTTGTAATTTGGTGAGGTTTGGTGCGGGTGTTTGGAACCCGATGGTCTGTAATCGCCTTAGAGTTTTATTTTCGCTGTATTTATGGTAAATAGGGGCGTTACACCGGTGGGGAGTGTCGAGTCTTCAGGACCAGCATAGCCATATTTAGGGAGTGCGCGACACTTGTGGTTAAACCACTACCATTGAACATTGCCAGAGGGCAAGAAGTGAGCTATACGAGCCAAGACTTTAAATAAAACCTATCCGACTGATTGGATGAAAATAATAGACAAGTGCCGTTATGGCAAGCTATTTGAGAGTTGTAAGAGAAGAATAGGCAGATGCAAACATACAATGAAGGGGCCGATGTTATGCCCGCACCACACACACCGGGGGTGTTGTGAATCCATTATGCTGCTAGAATCCCGTACGGAGGGCAGTGGATATTAACTGAACAGTGAATTTGCCTGAGGACGGAAGATACCGTTACCTCAAAGAGGATGGAGGAAATACGAGTTGAATAAGAGTAAGGACTACACTAATGGTGGCCACCGAATCCGAATCTACCCGGAACCGGCGAATCTACCCGGAACCGATTGGAACCGGAACCGGCCGGAACCGGGCCGGAACCGATTCGGAACCGGAACCGCCCCCTTGCGAATCGAATCCGAATACAAATTTTGAGATTCGGGACCGAACCGGGACCGGAACCGGAACCGGAACCGCCCGGAACCGCCCGGAACCGCCTGGATTCGCATCGGATTCGGAACCGTGGAACCGGAACCGGAATCGGAACCGGTGGAACCGGAACCGGAACCGCCCTGGAACCGGTCGAAGTTACCGTTGGAATCACCACTTAGGACTTCTATTTTGTATTGTAATCTTTTAGAATGTATTAGTATTACTTTCTTTCCATGTAATCTTTTAAGACTTTCAAATTGAAATCATGTAACCTATTAGTAGCTGTACTCTTTTTCCTTGTTAGGGTTTTCCCAATGGGTTTTTACCTAATAAGGTTTTAACGAGGCAGTGAATCATAATAAAATCCGCTTGCTCTTTAATTTTTGCAAATTCAATACAAAAATTTAAGTCTTTGGTTCTTACACATTTAAAATTATAAACTTGAGGAATAACCTAGCTAGGAGTAAAGTGGACGAAAAGAGCAACGTGTGCGCGCAAACGGATCTAAAATCGGAGTTAAAACGAAGAAACTGGAGCCGATCGAATCTTTCCAGAACCGGTCGGAACCGCCCCGGAACCGGTCGGAACCGGAACCGGAACCGCTCCGGAACCGGTCGGAACCGTTGATTTGAGCGAATCCGAAGCGAATACAGAGTTCCGGAACCGGAACCGGAACCGCCCCGGAACCGCCCAGGACCGGTTCCGAATCCGAATACACATTTTCCGGAACCGGAACCGGTGGAACCGGAACCGGAACCGGTGGAACCGGAACCGTGGCCACCATTAGACTACACAATGAAGAGCAATGATAAGCGGAACCCACTAAGTTGCGGGTATCCAATTGTAAACCTTAGGAGAAAGTATTAGAACCAACTAGGATTTAACTAGCAGAATAAGCACTGAGCCTGAATATCGTATGGCATAGGCCTACGGAAGGATACCTTTAGTACCACCAAAATGACCTTAATCTAGGAGAGCAAAGGTTGAATCACAAACACTGATTACTATCAGACTAAAGAGGGACTACCATAAGACAGGGAAAACACGAGGTGTCAACCCTTATCATGGAGTCCAGACTACACCAGAGGGTGTAACCCAATGAATTGGGTGGAGTTTGAGAACTGAAGACTCATATATAAACGGCGTTAATAGCCTAGGAGTGAACGGGAGAGATAGTAAGCAGATACTAATCCCCACTCATAGATACCAGATGACTAGCATGAGAAAATCAATATTAGGGCGCTAGGTCGCAAACACCTATCTTAGAGAAGGTAATGAACATACATATTAATAAAGGAACCCATAGAACACAGAGAACCTTCTAGGGCCATTCTAACACTAAAGGTTAAGAATAGGCAGCCTAGTTACTTCAACATAAATTATCGGGACTAGGAGTGCGATAACCACCGGGTACGAACACTACGAGTGCACTAAACGAGACATGGGACGACCACACTCCTAGGAGCTTGTGGGCCTGACAAAACTTACTTTATGTTAGTTGGGTAAGTAGTAATGTATCAGTATGGTACCCCATGTATGTAAACGAGTAGTGTAAGGACCCAGGGGGTAATCAACTCTGTGTCTAAGTCAGTGAATGGAATCCTGACTAGGTAAACCATGAATTGACGAGAGAGATCTCAGTCAAACTAACAAGGTTAGGAAAAATCAAGAATAGCTTGATAATAAAATGACATAAGGTCACAACTCCACAGTGGATAAGTTAGAACACAAGTTTTGGAGATTTTAGTAAACGAGGAAGCCAAGGCCAATTTAATGGTAAAGGAAAGGAGAATCCATGAATGAGAAGATGAAGTGTGGTATCTTAGGAAGTTGTATTAGAGAAACCTTTGTAATATCATGGATGCTACCCAAAAAGGGGGCACAGGAAGAGTTATATCATGCGTTGAGGGCGCGGCGATGATGTCGCATTAAATAATAATAACCACATGCTCAAGCCATAAAACGTTAGTACGTTAGTACCAATTAGAGCTGATCAACTGGGCGGACGGGCCGGGTTCGGACCGGGCTAGACATAAATTTTCAGTCCAATCGGGCCAAGTGTTTAGTCCAAACCCGCCCAATCGGGCCAATAACCTGAACCCAACCCGCCCACCTAAAAAAATGCTCATGCCATAGCCCGGCCCGCCCAGCCCACTTTTAACTCAAATTTCTCTATTTAGTAACGTAGATTTTAAAGTATACATACGTAGTATAGATTTTAAAGAGTGTGCACGGCACAAAACAAATTTTATAAGACGAAGAGTATGTGGTCCATTCAGTTGAATAATTACTACTGTACTATTGTAAGTATTTTATTACTTTTGTTTACATATTTACAATAACATATACTAATGTAAGGTGTACTATGACATTCGGGCCGGGCCGGGCCATCAACTGGGCAAAATATTTAGCCATAACCTGACCCGAAAAAAATTCGGGCTATTTTTTTGTCCAAACCCGCCCAGTTATTTTTTCTACCCATACCCATTGGTCTAAAATACGGGCCGGGCCGGGCTGGGCGGTTGGGCTATCCTGATTATGATCGGCTCTAGTACCAATTAGGGCTGAACAGAAAACGAATGCCAAGCTAAAACCCACAGTCGTATTGTATGTTTACAATAGACGAAGGGCAAAGGCGAGCATTATAAGAGATACTCTAAGCTAGAGATTAGATACTCCATGCAAACCACAATAGCGGATAACCGTCTAATTGACTGGTACATGGTGTGCAACAAAGCGACCATTATAATAGCTGTTAACCCAATTATGTGGGTGAGAAGTAGAACGTGGAAGATTAGATAAACCAATGGATTCCCCTAATTGAGAGTAGGGATGAACCATATATGTGTGTAGTAAAATACCAGCACACGAGGGGTACGGGTTCACACCAGCAAAAGAGGACCTACAAGGTACCTAAGGAACGAACTCATCCCAGAGAGAAATAACTTGGAGTCATGAGGCGCCAGTTAGTTGCGCATATTAGACCCGTCTTGACATTTTAGAGACAACTACTGCAAGCACTAGGTGCTAGAGCATAGCTCGACAACCCTTACACCGAAGGTTAGTTCGGTAGGGTGGCATGAACTCTTGGGAATATACCATGAACACGTATAGAGGTTAGTGTGACTGAATAAAATCTAGTCGAAATACCTAGCAGGTTGGGAAAACAATGATGTGTTGACATCTCCCGATCAAACCGTATATGAACATACATACACCTACCGAGATAGGCAGTATAGCCTGAGGAGCTAAAGCCAGACCCTAGAGAAAAGGGGTAATGTAATATGTAGCACATTAGTGCATGAATAATTCCACTGGAGTGGAACATCTTGAACTTATTACTTCAAGATGATATATTCGTAGATTACGTGGGCGTAATCATTTTTAAGGGGGGTAGAGCGATTTCGCGCATTTAAAATATACTGTACGTAGGAGTACGTAGCGCATGGTACACATGCTGCAAAGGATTATTGTACATAGAGTACAAGTCTTATGATTGTATTATATTACTTGATGTAATATTGTGATGTATTATATGTATGAACATATATATATTTTAGTTCGCATTAGTTATGGCGAATAGGAAAGGGAGAACAAATAGAGTGTTCTTACCCTATTTCCGATTATTTACGCAAACGTTGCAAACATTAAACACATAAACACCTATCTTGTTAGCTCCGGTTGAGAGTTCAAGTAGGTCTATCTGGTAGCTCCGATGAGAGATTGCAAATAGAAGGAGTAGAAAGCTACGTACTATATGATTTGTGACTCGGTATGAAACCGATTATTGAAATGCGATGAGTGAATCGGCATGAGACCTATGTGTAACCTAGTGGAGGTAAAACCTCTAGGAGTTGTATGAATAATTATAAGTCGAGAGAACTTGGTACATAGTTAGGATACATGATCCTATATGCCAATGACTAGATTAATTACACTAGTTGACTTGTGTATCTACAGAACACAAGGTGGAAAATATCAAGAGGAAATAAGATTAGAATTGGCAAAACAATTAATTGATTGAAATTGACGTGGGAAGTTGAACTTGATCCTGGTCCGATCAAGGGAAACCGAACACAAATTGAGGTGAGAGATAGTTCAACATTGACGCTGACCACGTCGGGGTTGAATGACTCTCGAAACTTCCTACAAGTGGACACATATATGAATAGAAATTGGAATTTAGGGCGTCACTCGAAGAGCCGTGGACCGTGGAGTCCTTCGTCATTAGACTGCTGTGTCTGCGAGTGACATCACCTAAAGAGCCGTGGACCGCAGAGCCCTTTGTCATTAGACCGGTGTGTCTGCGGATGATTAAGGAAATTAGGTGATACTATCCGAGGAGCCGTGGACTGCAATTCCCTTCGTTATTAAACCGGTGTGTCCACGGGTAGTAAACGTTGGTTAGCATGGGGTTGGGGATCGTCAAGTCCTAGTCTTTAAGACTGCTTCCCCATGATTTGCCATTGTTAAATATATGTGCACACATACATGTGGAGTGATGTGTGAGTATCCTCGCGAGATACTAACATGTAGATAGGGATGCTTGGAGTATCCCTTGCAAAACACCTTTGAGTACTCTGTTTGGTTTTGCACCTTGTCTAGTGCTGTGTATGATTGAGTTTTGCACCTTGTCTAGTGCTGTGTATGATTGAGTTTTGCACCTTGTCTAGTGCTGTGTATGATTGAGTTTTGCACCTTGTCTGGTGCTGTGTATGAATGAGTTTTGCACCTTGTTTAGTGCTGTTTATGTATGAATGTGTCATGATTATTGACTATATGGAATGAGATAAATGTTGTCTCAAATATGATACATATGGACTAGGTCTGAACGTAGTGGGATGTACTCCCTAGTGATGATCTGTCTGTGATTACTTAGTGGAACTGGATTCCTTAGGTGAACTAATTATGAATAAGGACTTCGGGACGAAGCCTTTTTAAGGGGGGGTAGATTGAAATACCCCTAACCTTAAAAACTTAATTAAATGATCTGTTAATGATCTAAGAAGATTAATAATCATCTTAATACCATTGGGGAACAATCTAAGATCTCAACAAGGCAAAAACATGCCTTAAGATCGGTAAAGCCAAAAATGTGCTTTAAGAAACCATAGAGATTGTATGACCTCAATTAGGATCCAAAGTGGATTCCTAAGTATTATAATTAAGTAATGAACACTATCAAACTATTCTCAAAGGAAACCAAGCTCAAAAACATGTTCTAACACAAATTGTGCTTTAAAACTCCTTAAAGCACATTTTTGAGAAAATTGACTTTCTGAGTGGGTTTTGAGTGGTGTTAGGCATTGGATTAGACCTTGTTATACTAATGTACTATAATTTACCACATTAAAAGGTCTAAATCCAAGATTTCAAAAAATAAATCAGAAATATGGCATTCATTTATGAATAGTAACCCAAATAGTGCATTTTTAAGCAATATTGACTAAGTCAAGTCAATGGTCAAGACTTGACTCATTCCTATCCTAAATGAGGCGGCAGCTTAAGGGGTGGAGGACAGCACATTCATCTTTAACCAAAATATCTAGCCAATTTGGTGAATCACCATTTACTATTCCATTTATTACTTTTCTTACCTTAAAACACAAATTCTTTCTTTCTCTTACCTCTTGTCCCATTCCAGCCGAGCACACATCAGTTCCTAGAGCTCTCAAGATTTATTCTTGAGCATTCAAGGCAATTAAACTCATTTCCACCTAAGGTAATGGTTTAAGGCATATTTTAGCTATTTTTCTTCATCTCTTCATCACCAACACATGGAGCTTATAATCTATCACTTTCCATGGCTTATTCTCAGTATTTTAACCCTTGAACAAGATCCATTCTCGGCTGAAGCAACCCATGGGACAAAGGTGGTCAAAATTTCCATTATAAGGTAAAAACATACCTTAAGGACTTTCACTCTTCATCCGGTTTTCTTCGTCTGTTTTATATGAGTTTATACACTCATAATCTTCATATTTACATGTTGGTTCAGTGTGTTAACCACTTGGAGCAAGAGTGGCTGAAAACCAAGAGAAAAATCATTCTTTAAGGCATTTTTCCAAGGTAAAATCTATTACCATAGCACCTTGCTGTTGTCTAGCTGTTCCCCATATTTTTATGGTGAATTTAACACCATGTGGTGTTCTTGATTCAGGCCAAAACCCCTTTGAGACAACCTTTCCTTTTTAAGGTGATTTTTGCCTTAAATCTTACATTTAATTGTTCCTTATGGTTAGCTCATGCTTGGAGTGTAACCATATCTTATTTTGGTGTATTAAACATGTTTAAGTGCTGTGGTGAATTTTCCTCCAAGCTGCCGAGTGGGTATTAGGGCATTAAGCACCTAAATCAAGGTATAAACACCTTAAACCTATGTTATTATGATTTTTCAACTCATATAAAATATGTGCCGAGAGTGGAGTTAATTAAATGGGTGATTTTAACCTAAGTATGGAAAAAAATGACATAGATAAATTAAGCTAGTCATTTAAGTGGTTTAATTAACATAATGGTCAAATTATGACATTATGTGGAAAAATAATTAATGTTAAGGTAAGGTCGAGAGCTTATAGTATATTTTAAGCTATTTATGTGTAATTTTATGTTATAAAGCAAAGTTGTAATAAGGCCATGTCATTAGGCCATTTTATTTAAGTTTAAAAGCTTATTTAATTTAAATTATGTACCTACTATTAAGTATGAGGTCAAAGCCGTAAATAAACAAAAATTAGAGGGCTGAAGGTGAATATAGCTGAAAATTGGGATTTAAAATGTATTTAAATAAAAATTATAAGATTTTATAAAGTTTTGGGGTATAAAATGGTATTTTATACACCTATGGGTTATTAGGAATTTATAGGAATTTAATTGGTTAAATTTAGAGTTAATATGGATTATATAAGTATAATATATGATATTTTATATCATTTTACATATAGGTAACATTTGTGGTAAAACCGTAAATATGGAGAGTATAAGTTTAGGAATGATGTTTATAACCTTTTGGTATAGTTTGGTAATTTTTGGAATTATATATGAGGTTTAATGAAGATATATGTATAATATATAGTTTTAATGACATTAGAAACTATATGTTATAAAATGGGGTTATTTGGTGAATATGGAAAGTTGGTGGGTTGGAAATTAACTTAGAATAGACCTAGGGTCTGTTCGGTTATTTTGGGATTTTATAACCATAGGTTATAATTATATTAAGGTTTAAGGATTATAATAAGAGATATTATATGTGTGACAATGGAATATAATTTGGGGTTGATTTATAAAATCAGAAAGTATAGTGGAATTAAATAAAAACCGAGAGGAGTATGGTATATTCGGTATTTTGTAACAACTTATAACTATAGGTTATAATTGTTTTAATGACATAAATGTCATAATTATGTTATATAACTATATATAACATTATATAAATTATGTGGTGGATTTTGTAAATATTTAAGAGAACAAGTGCTGTTCGGTAATAATGGGCATTTTAGAATAAGAATTTATAATATGGTTTTTAATGTTATAAGGGTTGTAACATTTGTAATATAAGAAATACTCATTAAAAGAGAATGAATATATTATAAAGATTTACCATATAATAAATGGTCCCATAATACTTATATATAAATAAATATATGTTATGGAGTGAAAAATACAATATGCTTCAAATAACCATATAATATCATAATTAAAATGATATAGAGTAAGAAGAAAAGACTAACCTTAGGGAAAAAATACTAAGGTGAGATGTATAATATATGATTAAGATTATACATGCAATATGGTGATAAATTATATAATATACAAATGTGTATTAAATTACATGCGATAATAAACGTTTAAAGTTAAGTATATTAATATACTCGACGTAATCACGCATGCAATATGACGTTTTTCCTAATCCCGAGTTAAACCGAAAACCCGACAAACGTTGTTAGTAAATAACGGGGAACGAACCGGGAGGGATTAGTGACGGTACGGGGTACCGTAGAGTAATGTTGTCATACAGGATGCTAATATGTAGCGTTATGTATTATTAGACTGTTAGAGACATCACGGGGGAGCTTCGGATCTAGCTGATTCATACTCCACAGTCTTATAATCCCGGTGCACGGTATGTTATTTATGTGGCTTGATTGTCTCTGACGATTTCCTCGGTTCATACATTGTGTGAAAATCTGTGTTAAGATTGAATGTCTGCTTGTGTGAATTAATATGCTTGAGTTGTGTATTAATGTTGCCTTATTATTATTACTGTTGTACGATAACAGTACCGTTCGTATATATGAACATATTATAAAACGAACTAGCGGCAATGATGCTATCTTATATGTGTAATATAAGGAACGTAAGTAAAACGTTGTAGCATTAGGATAATAAGATATATATATATTATCCGAGACTTATATACGGAGCATCGGCCTTTTTAACGCCGCTCTCGTATCTAACACTGGATCCCGAGTCGACATACTCAGGATTGGAATAACGACCTTAGTCTGCTATGTTAGGAAAAATAGTAAAACGATGCGATGGTATAGATGAGTTTATCAAGAGGATGTGGCTCTTGCTGTGAATTGTGATCAATTAACGATACTAGGATACCGTGTGGGTATCCGTAAGTATCAGGATAAATTTCCAACGGACTACAGATGGTTCGTTGGTCGGAGATTCTACAGCTGGAGTGGCTACTGCCGTGGGTGACCCGTCATAGGAGATGGGTAACTTAGAGACACGTTTTTTAACGAGACGTTGTCATTAGGCATGACTGAACAATTACGAACAACTATATTAGCTCGTACATTAGGCAAACATTATTTGGGCTTGCATGCCAAGGACGAGAATTTATACTTGTTTATAATCCTCGTTGTTTCGCCTTGTCGCTCATTGGTTATGCTTTGTGGTTATGTGTTGTATGTTGGTGGATTTGTTGAAACGAGTCGTTGTACTCATATGTGTGTTGTGAATTGGTTTAATTGAGTCGTTGTACTCATATGTGTGTTGTGAATTGGTTTAATTGAGTCGTTGTACTTATATCTGTGTTGTGAACTGGTTGAGTCGAGTCACTGTACTCGTGTGTGGATTATTGTGGATTGTTTGGTCGAGTGACTTGCCGTACTCAATTATGAACTATTGTGTTTGTTGGAGTGGAGTCTCTGTACTCATATAAGCGTTGTAACGCTTTCTGTTGGCTTATTGCGATGTGATGTGTGAAGCCGGGGGCTTGTTTGCTATTTGAGTTTACTGCAATATATATATTACTTTACAGTTTTTATATTAAACTACTTGCATGAAAATGAATTGCATGCTCTCGACCAATTAACTGAGGGTCTGAGGGGGCATGACAGTCATGTAGTCTCATACTCAGCAGGGGCTGATTCCATACCACAAATAAATATTTTGCAGGTATGCAGCTTCCGGTGTCGACAAAGAGCGGGACGCGCTGGGTAGTTTAGTTACAGTTGTTTAAATCTGCACTGTCGTATTTATGAATATATCAATAAGCACGTTATTACTCGTATGGGCGAGTGAGAACGGTGACACCAGTAGTTCAATTGTTTAGATTACCGCTGCGATTACAATGTTAAGTAAGACGATTATGAGCCGATTAGAGTAGGGGTGTTACATGCTTGATTTATCCTCTTGAGAGAATAAAGACACTGATTGATGTCATGAAGTAATTTACTCACTTGGTGAATCATAACAATCTTCAGTTACTAACATAGTGATGGGTTTTTCAAATCTGATATCAATTTCTTGAACTTTATTAACAGGGATCTGGATTGTCAGATGAACGAAGAGGCAAAAGAGAAAAACAAAATCATAACCAACTAATCTCGTTCTTGTTTGTTTGTTGTTACACACTGACCTTTAATTTAATACCCCGGATCTAAAAATTGTGATTAAATTACTCTAATATGATTATTAAAGGCCTAATGGTGCCTAAAGAGTATTGGTAAGGGAAATAAAATCAAAAGAAAAGAGAAAACGCGTAAAGCGCGAAAAATGCTAAAACGCGCATTAAATAAGTATAAGAGATATATGATCTCGTTAGGGTCCGAGATGGATTCCTAAGGCTTATTTAGGCCTAATTAGTATACGGGAGTGATTCCCGAAGAAAACAGATCCAAATAATGGATTAAAAACGCTAACGGAGTTTTAAAGCACGTTTTTCGAGAAAACACGAAAGTGTGACTTTGAGTGGTCAAACAGACCCGTAAAAATTATAGTTGATTAATTACTATGATTAAGCATTAATGGGAGCTTAATAACCATGAAAAATAAAGAACGAGAAAAAAATCCAAAAAACGGGCCCAGTTAGTGAATAGTGCCAAAACCGGGAGACGAGACGTTTATTTCGAAAAGTTGAAAACGCACCCTGGGATGTTACTGTGTGGGGCCGGTTTTAATCAGTTTAATTACCCTCTCCCACACAAGCCTTAACTAATTAATTCCCTAAGTCACTACAAGACAAATTAAGTAAAGTAGAGGGGAGGAATAGTAACTAAAACTTTTAAACCCTCTCTCCTTCCTATTCTCTTCATTCACGATTTGCTCCCCCTCCATCGGACTCCTTCTTCTTCTTCAAGCCTACGATGGCGATTTGCTCTTCCCCAAGCAGCACCCTCCTTCTCCTTCATCTACAAAGTCTAAAGCAACTTCAAATCACAAAATAAACACACCATGAGACTCCTCTCTTCTTGAGCATCGTTCTCCACCTTTTGAAACTCAAAAACCCCACAATCGACCTCCATGGAAGCAGCTCCAAATGAAGGTTCAAGCTGCTCATTTTGATCTAAAACCACTCCTTGGTTCCTTAAGGTAAAAAGCAAGCTCAAAATCTCCATTGTCTAGCTTCCTTTGATTTTTGGAAAATTCCAACGTGAGCTCCTTCTCCATCCTTGCTTCTGCCGGTTTCTTCTTGCCTTTGTGGAGTGCTGGAACTTCATCCTTTTGATTGCCTAAGCTCTCCATGAGGACACTTGAAGGTAATCTCTAGGCTAAACCCTAAAAACTAGCTCTTGAAATACTAGTTTTGTGAGGGGAAATTGAATTGATAAGCTTGATATGTGTGTATGGGGATATGATTGTAGATGGCAATTTAGACCCCTTTGTGTGTTGTGAAAACAAGTTAGGAAAGAGGGAGCAAAAGAAAGAGAAGAAGAGGAGTAAAAACTGAAAATAAACAAGGTAATAAGTTCACCTTAAGTTGGTTTTATTTGATTTGTAAAACAGATTTTAGAGTTGATTTAATGTTCTTGAATTGGTAGTCATGGTACTACAATATTGAGTGGGAATGAGGATGTTATAATGTGGTTTGAGTGTGCAAGAAACCTAGAAGCTAAGCTAGTGTATATGTGTGAACAAGTGGGATTGTGATGTATTGTAGTTATTGGTGTTTCATTAAACAGGGATGAAGGAGTGTATATGAGTAGATTCATTGTGGTGAATATGCTAAAGAAGTAGGCAAGTGCTGCAAAATTTCTTTGGAGATTATGAACTTGAGTGTTTCATTTAATGGAAGAAACTAGGTGTGTTTAAGTGGTGTTAAGTGAGTAGTAAGGGTTTGGAAAACCAAACTATGGAGAAGAGTGTATTAGGAGTAAGAATAATGCCATTTGAGTGCTTGGAATGACATTAGTGAGTGAAGAATGAATGGTAAAAAGAGGGAACTAAATCTGTTACAAGGAGTAACAAGAACTAGGAAACTAGTTATGAAAATATAAATGAACTTGAGTGAAATAACCAAGAGTTAGTGAGAGGATTTGGTGGATGAATTAAGGTGTTTTAGGAAGCCTAAATGGCACTAAATCATTTTGGGATGTATGTAGGAAGATTGGGGAAGAAATGGGTAAGAAAGGAGATGAAACAAGGTCTGTAGCAATGTTCTGCTACCGACCGACCCAGAGGCTGGATCGGTCGGTGGGTCGGTCGGGGCTTAAGCAACGAAAAATAAAAGTACTGGAACGGACCGACCCAGGAGCCGTGAGTCGGTCGTGGGTCGGTCGGACTTGAATTCTCGGTTGTCGAAGTTCCTGACTTCTACCGACCCATAGGTTGGGTCGGTCAGTGGGTCGTCGGAGCTTGGATGACGGAACTTAAGCTTCTGGAATGGACCGACCCAGAGGTGTATGGGTCGGTCGGAACAGTCCTGGGTCGGTCGGGACAATTTAGAGGACGAAATCTTACTGGAATGGACCGACCCAAGGGGTTGGGTCGGTCGTGGTCGGTCTCGGCCCTAACTTAAAAAATATATTATGAAATGATTATAGTAATCATATGTATATATACATGTATAAGCTTATACCCATATGTGTATATATATAGTAGCACACCATCGATGAGGTAGTAAAGGTAAGGAAGTATGTACAAGAGTAACGGGATAATGGGGTAACTACGGGAGTAGTAACTATGTATGTATTGTAATGCGTAGTATTAATAGAATCATTTGGCATGTAGTCATTGATTCGAGAATAAGATTCGAGGAACAAGTGCGAACCAAGGGACAAGGGAACACACGGTAAAGCTAACCCCGGTGAAAGGTATGATTTTCTAATACTCCGCGTGCTAACCGAGTTACGTTGATTTGTGTGTTTATGTGCCGGCTTAATCAAGACTAAAGCATGAAAATAACCCCTTGTTTGATTATGTATGTCTTGTTGTATGTTGACTGAGCTAACATACTTGTATGCCGATGTGGTCTAACGTAGAGTATAGACCGACTCATAGTGAGTAACGTTTGGCTAGAGACCCATAGATCGGGTCGATGCTTATGATATCGAAAACGTGCAAACACACAAATTATCCGTTAAATTATAACGATAACGCAAACATATGAACTCCCTAGAGTGTGAGGAGATGTACGGGTTGAGTAATTACTCGATAACGGCTAGTAAACCATAATGAAACAATCCACGAAGTAAATAAGAGTGGAGAGATAAATGAACCTCCATCGAGAGGATTGAAGTTGGTCCAATGATGTGAACTTAAAAGAAAGGTAAAAGAGACCTAAGGGACTATGTAACTCCCTTGAGACATGGTCGACCTCCTACGTGAGGATTTTACCCGGTATAAGAAAATAACCGAAAGTATGAGTAAATGAAACATATGGGTAGCTCTTAAAACCTAAGATTAACCGAACTTGTGTATTGTTCCCAAAGTCATTAGAAACATCGAGAGTGATGCTTCTAGACTAAAACACATAATATTATTATAACCCCGAGAGAGGAGTGTATGGGAATGAGAGTAGTCCGAGAGCAGTCGGACCTATGTAAAAGAGTTAAGAACTAAGAGAGAGTTCCGTGAGCTAGTTGAACCTTCCCACCATGCTAGACCCAGAGTAGGGTCGAAACCGGGGAAGTAAGGCTATGCTCGTGGGCCATGAGTTTGGGCCTAGTATGTATTAAGAGTGACAAGCGTGACGTAGGAGACCTGTAGTGTCTCGAGAATCTACAAGAGCTTGAGTATAATTAACCCAAGAGTGTGGGTGAGATCATGAGTATAAGTAACCCAAGAACGGGTGAGTATAAAATGAGTAGCCCAAGAGAATGGGTGTGTATATGAATAAGGAACCCGAGAGAGCGGGTGAGATATTGAATAAGTAAACAAGGCACAGTGAGGTATAACCCTCAAGGCCTAAGAGTAAACTGATACAACTAACAACCTTGTTATGTTAGTTAGGAGCTGTGTTCCGTGATTGGATGTAGATTCCTTGAGTAATACACATATATATTGTATTGCTATGATGCATGTTGTTTGACTAAAATGAACTCCATGTATATCCGACAAAAGTAGTCGGCGTACCCCGGTTAGCGCTCAGGGTATGCGAATTTCATATATAGCGTTAAGCTGAGCCCCTAGGGGCAACGTTTTTATTTTTTTCAGGTACACCGAAGATGTTACCATTCGAGAGTAGGACGGGGTCGGTGGGTTGCATGGGTAGTTAGATTTAATTACTTATGTGTTGAAAGAGGTGTAAGACCGAATATGTTGTCGGCAACCATATATTGTAGACTTGGTATAGTAAAGAAGCGAGATGAATATTGTATTTGTATTGTGTACTCGGTTGTTCCAGCTCATCAGACCGTTACAGTATGTGAAATAAGCCTGGTTAGCCATATGGGTGGCTAACGGCGTTCTATCACTCTCTGTTGTATATAGAGTTCCGCTGTGAGTTTATTGGTAATTGTGACAGTTTAAGAGGTAATGGCGTGATTAGCAGTTGGGGTGTTACAAAAATGGTATCAGAGCGAAGTATCACTCTGATGACTGGAAATACCGAGCTAGGAATTAGAGATTTCGGGCTAAGGGTTAAGTGGTAGCGTGAGAGAAGCGCTAGTTAGGAACTTCCAGAAAGATCTGGGTACCTACAATACCAAACCCGCCCTCCACAACCCCCGTATTAAAAGCTCGGGAAAGAACGCCAGAGAGATGGGGAACCCGACCTGGCAGTTATTAAATAATTTAATATGGACCAGAACCAGTCATGCAGTAGGTCCCGAGAACCGGAAACCCCGGAGACGGATCCCGCTAGAACGACAACAACCACACTCAATGGCGAGACGTCGAAACATCCAATTCCAAGGAGACCAGAATCTGTGGCAGTTTGGGGCGACATGCTCAGCAGTCGCGAGAACCCGGCTGGCCGAATAGCAGCGGGAAAGTTAGCACTAACCGTGTAACAAGGCGGATTCATGAAAAGTTACAAAACCGGGACACATGTCTACGGACCGCCATAACTAAATTATACCACCAACTGTACATCAACCGACTAAGAATCTAGTCAAGAGTAGATACACCCACCCTGCCACACCCGAAGAGGTTGCAATACCTAGCGGGCATAGCTTAGGCAACTACAAGCATATTTATGGGGTACACCCGAGTAGGACTACAGCAGTAGTGCCTAACTGACTTGAACCTTGGTAACCACAGTAACGACGTGGGAACGAGCAACGTGGTAGAACAAAATTAAGTGAATAAGGAACTCCGAGATTGGAGAAGCACCTAAAAGGGTGACATACGTGTCAAGATGAACATGTAGCAGCTCCGACGAGCAGTTATCCGACCAAAGGATCAAAGGAAGAGCCGACAAGGCTACCAAATTCAATGTGAACAATACCGTGACCGGTATGAGTTAACCCAATAACCGCCAGTACCGCGCACTTGCCACGGCAAGTGCAGTAATAGCGGGACTATTAAGAAGAGCTTGACAAGCGACCAATACTTAGTATATACCAAGATGGCGAGAGCAGCCAATATGGTAAGATAAACCTTAAGAATTGTGAAACGAAACCTTGAAAAGGCCTAACGGCCTGATCATTGTATAAAGAACATACCAGTCAGCGAGAAGCTGGACTCGGTAAGGAGCAGTCGGCATTGAAATGCCATGAAGAATTTACTTTCAAAACCCAAGTTTTTTCTTTCAAGCGCAAAATTTTCCAAAAACCCCCAAAGTTTTAAAAACCAAACCAGAGGACCACAGTAAGTTATCATAAGACGAAATAAGAGGAGCTGGCACAGAATACTTCACTTAGGCGTGCGACCGACACTACAAGTGTACACAAATGAGACATGGGACGACCACACTCCGAAGGAGCTTGCGGCCTGACAGACCAATTATGAGTTAGTCGGGTAAGTGGCAACGTATCAATAAGATACTCCATGTATGTATACAAGTAGAGTACGGAACACGGGAAGTAGCCCACTCCATACTACGGACGAAAGAGCCAATTCAGACCAGAACAATTGACTACCAGGAATGATCAAGGAGAAGAACCCAGGAAGATGACGGGCCTAAATGTGTAGCGTTAAGAAGTGCGGGAAGCACAGAGTAATAAGTATAGACATTGGATATGTCTCAGAAATCACAAAGGAAACAAACGGTAACTGGAATGAATACCCAGTATAAACAATACGGCAAATGCCTAAAATGAACATATTAATGTTCGATAAACGGGATAAAATTCCCATAGTATGCTTCACTGAAGAGAATGACAACCTGACCAAGAAGGTAAGGAAAGAACCAATGATCTACCCAATAACGGGAGACATTACAACCCTAAACGGGATAGTTCCAGTTATACATAGCCGCAAGGCGAAGTCGTAACTGAACATAACCATAAGTACAAGCCAGATGTAATGGCGCGATTCAGTAACACCCAGGAGCAATCCGTGAAGGGTGCTGGAGTCAACAGTAGTTGAACGAAACATCGTGTTGAGAACACAAGTGTTAAAGCGAACACTCGGATAGAACCCGAAGGGATCCCACATGAAACGGGATACCCTAGATTGCCAGAGGGCATGAATTAATATCAGGATACTTAAAGGGCCTTCCATGTATGGAAGCTTGATGAGGCAACCATATCAAAGAGCCCAATAATACCTCCAAACCATTTAATGGTGTACGGAGAAACGGAAATTGTATAAACAGCCGCACAGAGCATGGCTCGAGACAAGGTGACTTGTAAGCCGGAAAACCAGCTACAACCGAAACCTATGCATAAAGGAATAAAAAGGGATCGTGGAGAATAAACCACTACCTTACAGTGGGGATACCCCTCGTTATTGTGGAGCCTAAGGAGCAGCAATTGCGTGAAACCTCCAGAGAAAGGCTACCACCTAAGAACGTAATGTGAAACCGCTGGGGCGGTGTAGTGAAACCTGAGCACGTGTATATTGCCAAGGAGTATATGAACAAAAAATAGTATTTAGAAAAGCTTTGATAGCGGTGGAAAGAAACCGAGAGAGTAATCGGTTAAGTAGTAAACACAGTACATGAGCAATGTGAATTGCAGAGCAAACAATGCGCAAGGAGCGTAGTGAGATTCAAAAGAGTGGCGTATTGGTTGAGCAAAGCGAATGGCAAGCCATAGTGTAAATGGCGAGAACACCTGGGCGGAAGCTAAAGTAGTAGCGGATGCCATGAAAATGAGTAGGAACATGGTATGCAGCAAGCGGCCGTTGTAAGAGTATAGCCAGATAATGATATGAAGCTGATGAGAAAATGAGGTAAAGGAGACATATTCATTCCTATCTCATGAGAGATTTACTGTCAAGGGTTTACGCCTCTACACTCTGTATGACTGAGTGTTTTGGTATTGCACTTGTGCGGTAATGATCGAGTGGGAGAGTCAGGAACTGAGAAATGTCAACGGAACCTGTTGAGCAAATTTAGAGAAATGAACGTGCGGCCGTTGGCAAAGATGCACGAAGAATGTGGGCCGTAACCCACAGGTCCCAGGACCGATGAATGGTAAAGGCAGGGTAGTACGAATGAGGAATTTTTGTACAGAAACAAAAAAAAACAAACATGATTCAGAAGTCATTATTAAATGAGGAAGCACTACATGATTAGTAGTAGCTTGACCTCAACCGACAACAAGTCGGGAAAAGTAAGTGAATAATCACGAGGTATACAGTGCTATACGAAATAGATTTCCAGAGAATTGGAGAGAAAATCTATAACTCATCGAATTCGTATACAGTAAGAGATACCAAGCGACGATTAAGAAACCCTTATTCCCAAGATAAAAAGGGATTAAAGGGAGTAAGTAATACATTAGGAATACCAAAAAGGGCGAGTTAAGCTCTAGTTATCAAGTCACGCGCAGCAAAAGCTAGTGGACCGTAATTCAAAGGTTAAGTATACCTACCAGATGTGAGTAATTGGCTAATCCTAAACGCTTTGAAGCCTTAGAGGCTAGAACCAAACCCGGTTATGAGTTAATTAACCGTATTGAAGCTAAAACACTTCATAATACCCAAATTAGTGAACCAATGTTCAGTGATAACATATGGTCTGTTACGCGGGCGTAACCCCTTTTAAGGGGGTAGGGCGAGAAACCGCTAGAGTATGTTTTACGTATAGGTGCGTAAACTACTATGTGCATAGCACAAAAGAAATTGTTTTGATGATTGGAACTTATGTTACATAAACATATGTACCCATTCATTGTGTAATTATGATTGTGCATGAGAGATGCAAGTACGAGTATATAATATGTACGAAAAGAGGAGTAGAGAGACTCATGGGGAATGAGATTCCCTATAGAATATGTCTAGTGAGATTAGACATGAGACATAATGAGTATGAATCGGTATGAAACCGATGTGTAACCTTATAGGGAGTGAGTTCCCTAGGTGATTTTATTTGAGAATGATTGATGGAGTGAGTTCCATCCTTTGGAGTTGTATGTTGTGTGTTTTAAATTGAGTAACAAGTTGAGGAAATGAGCCATGAGTTGCTTAGGTAAAGTAAGCAAAGTAAGTTGGAAAATGATGGATGACCTAAGTTCTAGGATTTAGAGATAAATTAAAATGAATTATTTTATGAATATGACTAGAAAGAGTAAAAGATAGAAAACGAAATGTTTGACTATCTGATTGTTTGAAATTGACGTGGGAGGTGGAACTTGATCTGCTAGCGATCAAGGGAAACCGAACACAAATTGGGGTGGAAGGATAGTTCAACACCGATGATGATCACATCAGGGTTGGATGATTCTTGAAGCTCCCTATAAGTGGTCACAAGTAATCACTCTAAGAAAAGATACAGCTACCATAAAATTGAGTTGGAGTTGTGTGATGTTTTAAAAAGAATTTTCTTCAAGTATGAATATGGAAATGAAAATTGGTTTTGAAACCACTATCACCCGCCGATGGCTGTGGACTTAAGTCTTGATGACCGGTAGAACGGTGGGCGTGTATTAGTTTTGGAACCATTTCACCGTACGTGCGGCGGTCCTAAGTGACCAGTTGGGGCGGTGTGTGTGTGATTTTTCCAAAGGCAGCGGGACGGGGAGAGTACCCTGAGACGTTCTGTGTTGAGTGAGTCAAGCAGAGTGCCTGAGGATATGTATATGTGTAACATTTTGATCAGAACCGAAGGGACTGTGGGCCAGAGATAGTAAGTGCCCATTTGTCATGAAGCGGCCGTGAACCAGAAAGAGTAAGTGTTCAACATGACCGGTACCTGAGGGATCAGTAGTATATTACTCAATAGGATTCGAGGACTGTAGTGCCTTCTATCTCTTCGGACCGATTCCATGGAGAGAGTAAAAAGAGTATTTTTGATTGCTATACATGCTGTGATATGTGTGTGGTATGTGTAGTGTGAAATGAGACTGACTTGTGGAGTCTGTAAGGTTATACATGTATTATAACCTTGGCATAGCGTGCCCATGAGAGTAATGATATAAGATTCACCAACTTTGAGGACAAAGTTCCTAAGGGGGGTAGATTTTAATACCCCGGATCTAAAAATTGTGATTAAATTACTCTAATATGATTATTAAAGGCCTAATGGTGCCTAAAGAGTATTGGTAAGGGAAATAAAACCAAAGAAAAGAGAAAGAAAACGCGTAAAACGCGAAAAACGCTAAAACGCGCATTAAATAAGTATAAGAGATATGATCTCGTTAGGGTCCGAGATGGATTCCTAAGGCTTATTTAGGCCTAATTATTATACGGGAGTGATTCCTGAAGAAAAACAGATCCAAATAATGGATTAAAAACGCTAACGGAGTTTTTAAAGCACATTTTTCGAGAAAACCCGAAAACGTGACTTTGAGTGGTCAAACAGACCCGTAAAATTATAGTTGGTATATAACTATGATTAAGCATTAATGGGAGCTTAATAACCATGAAAAATAAAGAAACGAGAAAAAAATCCAAAAAACGGGCCCGTTAGTGAATAGTGCCAAAACCGGGAGACGAGACGCGTTTATTTCAAAAAGTTGAAAACGCACCCTGGGATGTTACTGTGTGGGGCCGGTTTTAATCAGTTTAATTACCCTCTCCCACACAAGCCTTAACTAATTAATTCCCTAAGTCACTACAAGACAAATTAAGAAAAGTAGAGGGGAGGAATAGTAACTAAAACTTTTAAACCCTCTCTCCTTCCTTATTCTCTTCATTCACGATTTGCTCCCCCCTCCATCGGACTCCTTCTCTTCTCAAGCCTACGATGGCGATTTGCTCTTCCCCAAGCAGCACCCTCCTTCTCCTTCATCTACAAAGTCTAAAACAACTTCAAATCACAAAATAAACACACCATGAGACTCCTCTCTTCTTGAGCATCGTTCTCCACCTTTCGAAACTCAAAAACCCCACAATCGACCTCCATGGAAGCAGCTCCAAATGAAGGTTCAAGCTGCTCATTTTGATCAAAAACCACTCCTTGGTTCCTTAAGGTAAAAAGCAAGCTCAAAATCTTCATTCTCTAGCTTCCTTTGATTTTTGGAAAATTCCAACGTGAGCTCCTTCTCCATCCTTGCTTCAGCCGGTTTCTTCTTGCCTTTGTGGAGTGCTGGAACTTCATCCTTTTCATTGCCTAAGTTCTCCATGAGGACACTTGAAGGTAATCTCTAGGCTAAACCCTAAAAACTAGCTCTTGAAATACTAGTTTTGTGAGGGGAAATTGAATTGATAAGCTTGATATGTGTGTATGGGGATATGATTGTAGATGGCAATTTAGACCCCTTTGTGTGTTGTGAAAACAAGTTGAGAAAGAGGGAGCAAAAGAAAGAGGAAGAAGATGAGTAAAAACCGAAAATAAACAAGGTAATAAGTTCACCTTGAGTTGGTTTTATTTGATTTGTAAAACAGATTTTAGAGTTGATTTAATGTTCTTGAATTGGTGTAGTCATGGTACTACAATATTGAGTGGGAATGAGGATGTTTTAATGTGGTTTGAGTGTGCAAGAAACCTAGAAGCTAAGCTAGTGTATATGTGTGAACAAGTGGGATTGTGATGTATTGTAGTTATTGGTGTTTCATTAAACAGGGATGAAGGAGTGTATATGAGTAGATTCATTGTGGTGAATATGCTAAAGAAGTAGACAAGTGCTGTCAAAATTTCTTTGGAGATTATGAACTTGAGTGTTTCATTTAATGGAAGAAACTAGGTGTGTTTAAGAGGTGTTAAGTGAGCAGTAAGGGTTTGGAAAGCCAAAATATGGAGAAGAGTGTATTAGGAGTAAGAATAATGCCATTTGAGTGCTTGGAATGACATTAGTGAGTGAAGAATGAATGGTAAAAAGAGGGAACTAAATCTGTTACAAGGAGTAATAAGAACTAGGAAACTAGTTAAGAAAATATAAATGAATTTGAGTGAAATAACCAAGAGTTAGTGAGAGGATTTGGTGGATGAATTAAGGTGTTTTAGGAAGCCTAAATGGCACTAAATCATGTTGGGATGTATGTAGGAAGATTGGGGAAGAAATGGGTAAGAAAGGAGATGAAAAACATGGTCTGTAGCAATGTTCTGCTACCGACCGACCCAGAGGCTGGATCGGTCGGGGCTTAAGCAACGAAAAATAAAAGTACTGGAACGGACTGACCTAGGAGCCGTGAGTTGGTCGTGGGTCGGTCGGACTTGAATTCTCGGTTGTCGAAGTTCCTGACTTCGACCGACCCATAGGTTGGGTCGGTCGGTGGGTCGGTCGGAGCTTGGACGACGGAGCTTAAGCTTCTGGAATGGACCGACCCAGAGGTGTATGGGTCGGTCAGAACAGTCCTGGGTCGGTCGGGACAATTCAGAGGACGGAAATCTTACTGGAATGGACCGACCCAAGGGGTTGGGTCGGTCGGTGGGTCGGTCGGTCGGCCCTAACTTAAAAAAAATATATTATGAAATGATTATAGTAATCATATGTATATATACATGTATAAGCTTATACCCATATGTGTATATATATAGTAGCACACCATCGATGAGGTAGTAAAGGTAAGGAAGTATGTGCAAGAGTAACGGGATAATGGGGTAACTACGAGAGTAGTAACTATGTATGTATTGTAATGCGTAGTATTAATAGAATCATTTGGCATGTAGTCATTGATTCGAGAATAAGATTCGAGGAACAAGTGCGAACCAAGGGACAAGGGAACACGCAGTAAAGCTAACCCCGGTGAAAGGTATGATTTTCTCATACTCCGCGTGCTAACCGACTTACGTTGATTTATGTGTTTGTGTGCCGGCTTAATCAAGACTAAAGCATGAAAATAACCCCTTGTTTGATTATGTATGTCTTGTTGTATGTTGACTGAGCTAACATACTTGTATGCCGATGTGGTCTAATGTAGAGTATAGACCGACTCATAGTGAGTAACGTTTGGCTAGAGACCCATAGATCGGGTCGATGCTTATGATATCGAAAACGTGTAAACACACAAATTATCCGTTAAAGTATAACGATAACGCAAACATATGAACTCCCTTGAGTGTGAGGAGATGTACGGGTTGAGTAATTACCCGATAACGGTTAGTAAACCATAATGAAACAATCCACGAAGTAAATAAGAGTGGAGAGATAAATGAGCCTCCATCGAGAGGATTGAAGTTGGTCCAATGATGTGAACTTAAAAGAAAGGTAAAAGAGACCTAAGGGACTATGTAACTCCCTTGAGACATGGTCGACCTCCTACGTGAGGATTTTACCCGGTATAAGAAAATAACTGAAAGTATGAGTAAATGAAATGTATGGGTAACTCTTAAAACCTAAGATTAACCGAACTTGTGTATTGTTCCCAAAGTCATTAGAAACATCGAGAGTGATGCTTCTAGACTAAAACACATAATATTATTATAACCCCGAGAGAGGAGTGTATGGGAATGGGTAGTCCGAGAGTAGTCGGACCTATGTAAAAGAGTTAAGAACTAAGAGAGAGTTCCGTGAGCTAGTTGAACCTTCCCACCATGCTAGACCCAGAGTAGGGTCGAAACCGGGGAAGTAAGGCTATGCTCGTGGGCCATGAGTTTGGGCCTAGTATGTATTAAGAGTGACAAGCGTGACGTAGGAGACCTGTAGTGTCTCGAGAATCTACAAGAGCTTGAGTATAATTAACCCAAGAGTGTGGGTGAGATAATGAGTATAAGTAACCCGAGATAACGGGTGAGTATAAAATGAGTAGCCCAAGGGAATGGTGTGTATATGAATAAGGAACCTGAGAGAGCGGTGAGATATTGAATAAGTAAACAAGGCACAGTGAGGTATAACCCTCAAGGCCTAAGAGTAAACTGATACAACTAACAACCTTGTTATGTTAGTTAGGAGCTGTGTTCCGTGATTGGATGTAGATTCCTTGACTAATACACATATATATTGTAATGCTATGATGCATGTTGTTTGACTAAAATGAACTCCATGTATATCCGACAAAAGTAGTCGGCGTACCCCGGTTATCGCTCGGGGTATGTGAATTTCATATACAGCGTTAAGCTGAGCCCCTAGGGGCAACGTTTTTATTTTTTTAGGTACACCAAAGATGTTACCGTTCGAGAGTAGGACGGGGTCGGTGGGTTGCATGGGTAGTTGGATTTAATTACTTATGTGTTGAAAGAGGTGTAAGACCGAATATGTTGTCGGCAACCATATATTGTAGACTCGGTATAGTAAAGAAGCGAGATGAATATTGCATTTGTATTGTGTACTCGGTTGTTCCAGTTCATCAGACCATTACAGTATGTGAAATAAGCCTGGTTAGCCATATGGGTGGCTAACGGCATTGTATCACCCTCTGTTGTATTTAGAGTTCCGCTACGAGTTTATTGGAAATTGTGACAGTTTAAGAGGTAATGGCGTGATTAGCAGTTGGGGTGTGACATTTAAATAGGTTGTTTGTATCATATCATTCTATAAATTCCTTCACTAACTAAGTATAACCTTCCATTTCAACAGCACATTGATCAACTGATTGTAGATGCAGACGAAGATGGCAATGGACTGTTTTATTTCCCTTCTCATGTTCTGCTGTGATGTAAGTCATATTTAAGATTCAATATTTCAATTTGCTTTCAAAGCCTTACTCACTCATAGACTTTTGTACCATCAAGTGTTGTACAATATGAGATGATGCTAGCAGTGTTGTACAATATAACTGATGATGATGATATTTGCAAACAAAAATAGAATAAAGACAAATAGACCATTCTGTAAATCAATATTGATGTTTGTTCTGAAGTGGACTTGTTTCCTTGTAACCTGACCAGTTGGATCTACATATACATATTGTTGTAGCAGAGATTCCTAGTTATACTCTTATCAGTTTAGGATTTTCAAAACGATGGAGAATTATGATAGTAAAGCTAAAAGAAAAGTTTTGGGTAAATGCTTCTCCATCTACCTACTAGCTACTATGTGTTTCTAGTCTGTTTAATTACTAGAGTGGCTCTATGATGAAGGTGTAACACCCCTACCACTAATACTGTCATTACCGTCCAATCTCCTTATACAATCCGGATTCGCGCAGCGGATACTTACATACTCAACAGTGGGTGATACACTGCCGTTAGTCACCCACGTGACTAACAAGGCTACTACTACTACATACAGCATCGGTCTGATGGACCGGAATCCCGAGTACTACACATCTACAAACATACTCCATTTAACAATCAAATACTACAATGCTCCATTCAACACTTTACTCCTTCACAATACCATACAATACAATATACATAACCGAGTTTACTAGGTTCCAAATACAAATACAATACTCCTTCCAAGTTCATCTATACCCATCAAGAGTCTACAACTACCAATTCCTCACAACTACATACAAGGCTCCAAGCCTTTTACGATTCTCTACTAACTACAATTCATTCTAGCTATCCAAGTATAGTCGCTGGTCTCTTACCGTGATCATGTCTGCTTCTGGTACCTGCACACTAAAAATGTTCCCCCTAGGGGGTCAGCTTACGCTGAATATGATAACCGCATACCCCGCGTACTAGTGAGGGTACGCCGACCACTTGGTCGAATACATGCGATTGATTTCATTCAAACATACATGCATACATGCTCTTATACATAATATTACAATATTTTACAAGACATACATACATACACACAGTACCATACACACAAGGAAGACAATACAAGTCAACCAAATTCCTACTTACCTTCTTCCGGGCTACACACACATACATACATAGTACTTACGCAATACATACACAATAATCCATACTTGTTAGCTTCATTGGTCCCCCCGGGTTAATCGGGTGGAGGTTACTCTTTTACTCGTTCCACAGTACTTACGCATACATATTCATACTCATACATACTTACTTACTCAAGTCAAGTCATCGGGACCTCCGGCCCAGGGAACTACTCTCGTCCCACCACCATATTTACTTGGTTCACCAATCTATGCTACCCATTTAAGGGATTTGGGCCGTGGACCAGTTTTAAGAACCAGGAATCGGATCCAACCTCTTGTGTCTCCTCATCCTCACGTGTGGCCGAAGCTATATCGGACTTCTACTCATTCCAATTTACTTAGTACATTTGTTAGGAGTTAGGTGGTTAGGAATTAGTAGAAGTCATTCACTCAAGCCACGTACACAAATACATTGCTCAATACACATTCATACGAAATACATACAATACTTAAGTACAATACAATATTCGAATACAGTTCATCATCATTCATATATTTCATGAATTATACAAACTATTGTTCAAGACAAATATCAAGAACAATGTAAACAAGCACAAGTAAGTGCAATATAGTCCGATTCATGCATTTATCTTATTAGGTGATCAAATAAGCACACAAATCGGGGAACCAGATTAGGATACAGGGCATGAAGAAATCATACCTTTTTACCGGGATTTACTTTACCGGGTGCTCCCTTGTTCCTTTGGTTCCCTCTTGTTCCTTGATTCTTATCCACGAACCAATGACTACATGTCAAATGGTTCAATTAATACTAAGCATTACAATACATACTTAGTTACTACTCCCGTACTTACCCCGTTGTCCCATTGTTTCGGGTTAACTTAATGTTCATATACTTACAACTTCCTTACTTACTTTTCCAACTTGTTTATACCTTCAATGACCTTTAAACATCATTAATTAAGTATTAATTATCTTATACTATCATTACCATTCATTACCTCATCTTAAAACCCATTTAATAAGCTTAATTTTACAATTTTTGGTTGGTCCGGGACCTCGTCCGGGTCTTAAGTCCCGGACCAACATGTGGTCATACTCCTCGGCCTGTTTTCAATTATGGTCCGGGACCTTATACATAAGGTAAGTCTCAGACCCAAGGCTTTGAAATCTCTCGAACGGAATTTTAATTTGGTCCGGGTCCTTGCACATAAGTCAAGTCCCGGACCCATACTTATTGAAACTCTCGGCCTATTTTGATGGGGTGGTCCGGGTCCTTGTATGGGACTTAAGTCCCGGACCACCTCTGTTATCAACTCTCGGTCTGTTTCTGTGTACTGGTCCAGGACTTAGTCCTGGACTTAAGTCCCGGACCCTGCTACCATTTTGACAGTTTTGACTTTTTCAAAATCTGTTACATTCCATACTTTGCCTAATTAATTCCCAAATGTTCCTACACCTAATCTCACATGTTTAAGCACCTAATTAAGCTTCTAAACATGCTCAAATCCATTACTAATTCATTACTCCTCTTCATACTAATTCACACATACATTTTATACATTTCCCTTCCAACACTTACAGTTTTTTCCCTTAGTTATGTTTGCTACAGATTTTGGTTCCTACTTCCCTCATGCATATTCTCATCTCTTAATGCCATTTCCAAAGCCTACAATGCACTATCTTACCTTCCAATTCATTCCCAAGCAACTACCATATCTATTCCCTAGTCCAACACTTTTTTACCAATTCTTACACACTAATTCTTCTTAACTTCTCCAATACATTTTTAAGCACTTTGCTACAGATTTTACACTTCTTATTTCTCACACTACAACTACCACTTCATCACTACTAAACATACCAACTCAATCCAATATACACCTTGGTCCTCCCATTCACCAAGTCATTCTTAAATACATAATTCCTACCAAAATTTCGCCATAGTTCGCCTACAATTCTTACATCCTCAAATACACATTCTCTCATCAAATTCAACCTAAAGCTAGCCATGATTCGAAATGGTGCCATTTATTCTTCAAATGCTCAAAACCCATGGAGATGAAGTTGCCCATTTTCGGATTTTGAAAAGATAGAAATGTAGAGCTTGAAGAGAGGAGTTCAAATATGTATTTTATTTTACATTTGGAGCTCAAATGGAGCTAGAGCATGAGGAAGAAAGGAGGCTGCCATGGGAGCCATGCGAGAGCTTCAAAAATCACTACAAGGGGGGGGGGGGAAGAGGAGTCTCACGATGGGGGAAGGAAAGAATAGGAGAGAGAGAAGGAAATGAGGGGAGAGAGGAAAGGTGAGTGCTTTTGTACTTTATTTGCTTTTTGCTTTTTGACTCCCTTATTTAATTAGCTAGTTATGTGTGTGAGAGAGAGAGGGTTATTTAACTTAATAAAACCGCCCCCTACAGTATACTAGTTGGAGCGTTTTTCGTCTTTTACAGAAAACGCTCGTTATTGTACCCGGTTTTGGTACTATTCACTAACCGGGCCCGTTTTCCGGAATTTCCTCGTTTAATTATTTTTTTTGATTATTAAGCTTCCATAAATGCTTAATAATTATTATTTAATGATTCACAATTTTTACGGGTCCGTTTGACCACTTAAAGTCACGTTTTCGGGTTTTCTCGAAAAACGTGCTCTAAAGCTCTATTAGCGTTTTAATTCATTATTTGGTTCCGTTTTCTTCGGAGTTGTTCCCATATATTATTTTGTCTTATTAAACCCTAGGAATCCACATAATACACTAACCGAGGTCTCATACCTCCTATGGTTATTTAACGTTTATTTAGCGTTTTTTGCTTTTTAAGCGTTTCTTTATTTTCTTTGGATTTATTTTTCCTTACCAAAATTACTTAAGCATTATTAGGCTCTTAAATACCTATTAGGATAATTTTAATCGCCATATATAAGTTCGGGTATTTCATTCTACCCCCTTAAGAACTTTGTCCTCAAAGTTGTTCGAGGTTATAGGTTTACGATGCTTACTCATTCTTACATGTCTAATACCAGGCCATACATTCCTCCTCCTTACAATTCTCAATTCTTTACATAAGGTTTCTAAATTCCATACCATACCAACGTACCATAATTGCTCCAATCCGAATCACATCCAACCAACCGGTTTTACTCCACAAGGTTTATACATACATACAGTGCAAAGCTATCCCCAAAGCAATGCAATACACATTACCATCCCGCAGGCACTCAGGTCATCTCGACACAGGACTCCTCTATGTCCCACTGCCCTTGGAATAATACAACATGCTACACTATTATCTTCCCCGATACAAGCTTCTAACCAAATCTTCGTTTTCAGTCTAAGGAAAATCCTTCTCAACAGCTAATTAGAAATCCTTCTAAAGCATACAACTCCAAATTTCAATTTATATTCATTACAACTATCTTATGCGTGATTCTTGTGACCACTTAAGGGGAGCTTCAAGAATCGTTCGACCCTGATGTGATCAGCACCAGTGTTGAACTATCTTTCCACCCCAATTTGTGTTCGGTTTCACTTGATCTGATCAGGATCAAGTTCGACTTCCCACATCAGTTTCAAACAACCAAATAATTTTAATTGTTTTCATTCTCTATTTTTTTACCCTTTCTAGTCGTGATTACGAATTCATACATCTCCAAAGGATGGAATCAGTCCATCCATCATCCTCACTCTACTTCCTAAATACTTTACTCTGTGGTTCAATACCTAAATGCTCATTTCATCAGCCTTCACTACTTCCATTCATTACTCTCCATCATTTCCATTATTCTGACTAGGGATTACCATACTTGTAAAATTTAGTTGTCCTCAATTCACTTCCAATAATTTACCTAGGTATATACTACTCATGGACTTCCTTCATCAACTACTCTCAATTACTCGTACTATTTCTTTACGGGCTACAATATTTGTGGAGCTCCGCCCACTACTCATTACTCTTCTTTACTAATACTCTTATACTGAGGGTTACAAGATGGGTATATTCGTCCTATGGTATTTGCATCTCTAGTGCCTGATTACCACAATTTCAATATGAATGAATACCTATGTTTATTTAACATAGTACCAATCATCAAATCAATTCTCATTTGTGCTATGCACATTATAGTTTCTCTGTTTTATTCATAAAATTCACATTATGCGGTTTTCGCTCTACCCCCTTAAAAGGGATTACGCCCACGTAATCAACCATATGTTATTATTATTAAACATTGGTTTAATCAATTTAGGCAATCTGAAGCGTTTATCTTCACTACGGTATACCATATAATATGCTCTGGTCAAAGGGTCTTAACCATACCAATGGTTTAGTCTTTGCACCAAGAATTCCTATATGAGTTTATTTAACTCATAATTAATTCGGTTCGAGCCTAACCTGCTTCAAGGCATTAATAGCCATTCTATTATACTCACTAGGTACATTAATCTCCTAGCTAGGGCCCATTAGCTTCTACTGCGCGACCCTGATAACTCGGGTTACTTACCCTTCGTGTTATCCTTAATGTACTATACATCACCCTTTTTATTCGTCTATTATGGGAATAAGGTTTACTATACAAATGCGGTATTCTTTTACCGTGTTTGAACTCGATGAGTTGTAGGTAATCTACTGCACATGCTATTCGTTCTTCCATGATTATTCCCTAAGTTCCTCCGACTTATTGTCGGGTGGGGTTAAGTCACTACTTAGTTGTAGTACTTCCTCTGTTGTCAATAGCTTTTGAATTATACCAGTTCTTCTGGTTCAGTACAAGTGTTCTTTACTTGTATGACCTTGCATTTTCTATGCGTTGGTCCTAGTGACTTTCTTAAGTCTCTATTCACTCTTTATTCCATCGGAATTCACATTTGTGATTATTAGTGTGTTGTACACTCTTCATGCTTCTTTGGCCTTAGACCTCACGGTTTGTTGCTAAGCTTCCTTAGCTGGCTTATGCCATGTTTGTTGGTGAAAAGAAGGGTTTACTACGGTTTACATTCTCCATATCCTTAGGCATCAAATTAGATCATTAGCTGCACAAGTGCAATACCAAAACACTCAGTCATACAGAGTGGAGAGGCGTAAACGCTTGACAGTAAGTCACTTATGTGATAGGAAAGAATATTTCTGCCTGTCATCTCATACTTATACTCCATGTCATTATCTGCTACTTCCTCATAGCGGTCGCTTGTTGCGCACCGTATTCTTACTCATTGTACAACATTGTTTTTACTGTTTCTGTTACTGTGGTAGTTCCACTTTACTTATTGCCATTGTCATTGGCACCATTTCCTTATGGCATGAACACTGAGGGTTTCCTCTATTCGTGTGTATGACGGTTGTCGTAACATACCGCAATGTGATTATTTCCCAATGTGGAGGTGTTTCATTTCAACTTATGTTTCATGTGTAGGTTAGCTTACCTCACATTCTATTATCATTTATGATACAATTTACCAAGTATCTTGGTTGACCAAGGATGAGGTAATTCATCGCGTTATAAGCTCTCTTGAGCGTTGGTCATTCGTGGTGTCCAATGTGCATTCGCAATGATTATTTTTGGCATTACTGTCTTCCAGTGCTGAGCATTAGTTATAGGCTCTAGCTGTGCAGTTTCACTTGTATGCATATCACCGGGACATCCCAAGAAACTTCAGGGGTTTTCTGGTCCCGTTCTCTAATTGAAGAGTATTTTATCACTGATAGGTGAAAGTTCTTGTTGAGGGGTTTGTCGCCGCTCATACATCTCATAGCAAGGTTACTATGTTAGTACCTGCTTATGTACTGCATATGGAGTATACTTACTCCTTTAAGTCGCGATGGTTTGGAATGTCTTTTCCTTGTTTCATCGCCTCTTGGCAATATCTATATGCGTAGGCTCTATTGTTATAGTAGATGGAAGCCTCTTCTAAGGGTTCACATCTTCACCACCATGGTGGTCTTCGATTAACGAGGGGTACTTTTCCTCGGGTTTCCCGTAGTGTCAAAATGTGGACTAGGCCAATGTTGGCATCATCACGATTCTTATGCCCCTGTGCTACCATTGCTATAGAAAGCATGAAGGTAATTAAAAGCTTGTCAACTGTATACTAGACTGATGCTCTAGTGACAGTGACACTGAGTTGGCCATTACTCCAAGCCACTCAGGATGTTGGGTTTGAATTGATGGTCCAGTTGTTGATTTCTTTGTCGCATGAGGCAATATCTCTTGCAAGTCTTGTTATCAAATGGTGTGGGTTATGCAACCATTAAGGTTCACATAACATAGTTGGTTGATGGCTTTTAAGCCTTATTGCTGCAAGCTATGCTCTTTGCAAGCTGCTTATACATGATTCCACTCCATGTATACCCCATAGGTTGGAGGTATTGCTAGGCTCCATGGTAAGTCGTGACATCATGCTTCCGTTCATAGGAGACCCTTTAGGCAATCTGGTGCAAATTTGGGCCTTCTGGTAATTTAGGGTATTTTCCTGTTAAGTGAAATCCCTTCGGTGTCCTAACCGAATGTTCGTTCTAGCTCATGTGCTCTTATCATGACGCTTGTTCAATTGTTGTTATCTCAGACACCCTTCAAGGATTGCTCCTGAGTGCTATTAGTTATGCCGTTACGTCCGGCTAATGTTTACGATAGGTTGTGCCTACTATACCGCCTTGTGGTATTGTATTTGAGTTATTCCCTTTTTGAGTTATAACGTCTCCCGCTCTTGGGTAGACTGTTTATACTTTGTCGTAGTGTTCTAGGCTAGGTTTAATATCCTCTTCAATGATGGGTTATACCTTGTGGTAATCTTGTGATTGCTCTTGGGAGCTCTGTCCCGTTTGTTGTGCATCGTCGTGTTCACATTAGGCATTTGCCTTACAGTGTTTAGGTTGGGCATCCCTTCCAGCTGTCATGTATTTTGTTGAAGTCTTTGAGACATATCCAATGTCTATACTTATTAGTCTGTGCTCTTTGCGCTTCCTAATCCTCATTCTTCATTCCTCATCTTCAGATGGGTTCTCTGAGTTCCTTTATACTTATTACATAGCTGAGTTCCTTTTCCTTGATTGTCTGAGGTGTCCAGCTGTTCTGGTTTGAACTTACTCATGGTCCGTAGAACGGAGTTGACTACTTCCCGTGTTCCGTACACTACATGTATACATACGTGGGGTACCTTGTTGATACGTTACCACTTACCCAACTATATGTCAGGCCCGCAAGCTCCTTCAGAGTGCGGTCGTCCCACATCCCGTAATTGGGTACACTCGTAGTGCTCGTCACACGCCTAGGTGAAGCATTCTATTGTCAACTCCTATTGTAATGATACTCACCGTAATTCTGTTGGTTCGGTTTTAAAAATCCAAGGTTTAAAAAGAAGTTTGTGGTTTTGAAAGAAAACTTGGTTTTGAAAAATAGCGGTTCGATGTTAAAATAAGTTCTTCATGGCATGGCCATGTTCGAAATCTTGACCAAGTCCAGCTTCCCGCTGACTGGTATACCCTCTGCATAATGGTCGGGCCGTCAGACCCTTCCAAGTTTTCATTCTTTCATTTTTAGGATGTGTGATCCTGTGGTCACTTCATTGCGGTCACGGTACATTACTATGTACCTGTGGTATGTTAATAGTCCTCCTGAATGCTCTCGTTATTACTGCACTTGCCGTGGCAAGTGCGTGGTACTGGTGGTTTTTGGGTAACCGATATCGGTCATGGTATGGTTTTCACTGGCACTTGATAGTCTTGTTGACTCTTCCTTTGATCTTATCGATCATTTACTTAGGTTAATTAGTCTCCTGAGTGACTTCTCAGTAATTTGACATGGCTTTCGTTGATCAGGGTACCTCTCCAATCCTTGGAGGTTCCCCTTTTTGATTTGGTGGTGTCTTTCCTTGTTGCTTGTTCCCACAACGTTGTGGTTACTGAGCCTGAGTTGGTTTAGGCACTACGGTTGTAGTTGCATCAGATTATATCTTGTGAATGTTCTTGTAGCTGTCTGAGCTATGTTGGCCAGGTTTGTAACCTTTTTGGCGTTGTACTTTTGGAGTCAATCACTCCCGACTATGTCCTTAGCCAGCTAGCATACCGTTGGTGGTGTTGCTTGGCTATTACTGTTGTCCCGCAGACTTGTGTCTCGGGTTCCATTACTACTCCTTTTCCATTTCGTAGCACGGTTAGTGCTTCCTTTCATGTTGCTGGTTGATTAGCCAGGTTTGGCGACTGCTAAGCATGTTACCCCATGCTGTTGTAAGTTGCAGCCTCCTTATGGTTGGAGTGCTCATACTACCGCCATTAAGTGCGGGTATTGTTGTTCAACCGGGATCCATCTCCGGGACTTCTAGTTCTTGGAATCTACCATAAGTCGGTTCTTGTTTACTGTGTGATTGCTTCACAACTGCCAGATCGGGTTTTCCCCGAGTATGAGAAGGCTTTTCTTCTCTCTGGCGTCCTTTCCCAAGTTATACAATGGGGTTTGTGGAGGGCGGGTCTGGTATTGTAGGTATCCGGTACTCACCGGTAGTTCCTAACTAGCATATCTCTAATGCTAACACTCAGCCCTTAGCCCTAAGCTTCTAATTCCTAACTCGGTATTTCCTAAACTCGGTATTTCCAGTCATCAGAGCGATACTTCGATCTGATACCACTTTTTGTAACACCCCTACCGCTAATACTGTCATTACCGTCCAATCTCCTTATACAATCCGGATTCGCGCAGCGGATACTTACATACTCAACGGTGGGTGATACACTGCCGTTAGTCACCCACGTGACTAACAAGGCTACTACTACTACATACAGCATTGGTCTGATGGACCGGAATCCCGAGTACTACACATCTACAAACATACTCCATTTAACAATCAAATACTACAATGCTCCATTCAACACTTTACTCCTTCACAATACCATACAATACAATATACATAACCGAGTTTACTAGGTTCCAAATACAAATACAATACTCCTTCCAAGTTCATCTATACCCATCAAGAGTCTACAACTACCAATTCCTCACAACTACATACAAGGCTCCAAGCCTTTTACGATTCTCTACTAACTACAATTCATTCTAGCTATCCAAGTATAGTCGCTGGTCTCTTACCGTGATCATGTCTGCTTCCGGTACCTGCACACTAAAAACGTTCCCCCTAGGGGGTCAGCTTACGCTGAATATGATAACCACATACCCCGCGTACTAGTGAGGGTACGCCGACCACTTGGTCGAATACATGCGATTGATTTCATTCAAACATACATGCATACATGCTCTTATACATAATATTACAATATTTTACAAGACATACATACATACACACAGTACCATACACACAAGGAAGACAATACAAGTCAACCAAATTCCTACTTAACTTCTTCCGGGCTACACACACACGATACATACATAGTACTTACGCAATACATACACAATAATCCATACTTGTTAGCTTCATTGGTCCACCCCGGTTAATCGGGTGGAGGTTACTCTTTTACTCGTTCCACAGTACTTACGCATACATACTCATACTCATACATACTTACTTACTCAAGTCAAGTCGTCGGGACCTCCGGCCCGGGGAACTACTCGGTCCCACCACCGGGATTTACTTGGTTCACCAATCCAGGATGCTACCCATTTAAGGGATTTGGGCCGTGGACCAGTTTAAGAACCAGGAATCGGATCCAACCTCTTGTGTCTCCTCATCCTCACGCGTGGCCGAAGCTATATCGGACTTCTACTCATTCCAATTTACTTAGTACTTTTGTTAGGAGTTAGGTGGTTAGGAATTAGTAGAAGTCATTCACTCAAGCCACATACACAAATACATTGCTCAATACACATTCATACGAAATACAATACAATACTTAAGTACAATACAATATTCGAATACAGTTCATCATCATTCATATATTTCATGAATTATACAAACTATTGTTCAAGACAAATATCAAGAACAATGTAAACAAGCACAATTAAGTGCAATATAGTCCGATTCATGCATTTATCTTATTAGGTGATCAAATAAGCACACAAATCGGGGTAACCAGATTAGGATACAGGGCATGAAGAAATCATACCTTTTTACCGGGATTTACTTTACCGGGTGCTCCCTTGTTCCTTTGGTTCCCTCTTGTTCCTTGATTCTTATCCACGAACCAATGACTGCATGTCAAATGGTTCAATTAATACTAAGCATTACAATACATACTAGTTACTACTCCCGTACTTACCCCGTTGTCCCATTGTTTCGGGTTAACTTAATGTTCATATACTTACAACTTCCTTACTTACTTTTCCAACTTGTTTATACCTTCAATGACCTTTAAACATCATTAATTAAGTATTAATTATCTTATACTATCATTACCATTCATTACCTCATCTTAAAACCCATTTAATAAGCTTAATTTTACAATTTTTGGTTGGTCCGGGACCTCGTCCGGGTCTTAAGTCCCGGACCAACATGTGGTCATACTCCTCGGCCTGTTTTCAATTATGGTCCGGGACCTTATACATAAGGTAAGTCTCAGACCCAAGGCTTTGAAATCTCTCGAATGGAATTTTAATTTGGTCCGGGTCCTTGCACATAAGTCAAGTCCCGGACCCATACTTATTGAAACTCTCGGCCTATTTTGATGGGGTGGTCCGGGTCCTTGTATGGGACTTAAGTCCTGGACCACCTTCTGTTATCAACTCTCGGTCTGTTTCTGTGTACTGGTCCGGGACTTAGTCCTGGACTTAAGTCCCGGACCCTGCTACCATTTTGACAGTTTTGACTTTTTCAAAATCTGTTACATTCCATACTTTGCCTAATTAATTCCCAAATGTTCCTACACCTAATCTCACATGTTTAAGCACCTAATTAAGCTTCTAAACATGCTCAAATCCATTACTAATTCATTACTCCTCTTCATACTAATTCACACATACATTTTATACATTTCCCTTCCAACACTTACAGTTTTTTCCCTTAGTTATGTTTGCTACAGATTTTGGTTCCTACTTCCCTCATGCATATTCTCATCTCTTAATGCCATTTCCAAAGCCTACAATGCACTATCTTACCTTCCAATTCATTCCCAAGCAACTACCATATCTATTCCCAAGTCCAACACTTTTTTACCAATTCTTACACACTAATTCTTCCTAACTTCTCCAATACATTTTTAAGCACTTTGCTACAGATTTTACACTTCTTATTTCTCACACTACAACTACCACTTCATCACTACTAAACATACCTACTCAATCCAATATACACCTTGGTCCTCCCATTCACCAAGTCATTCTTAAATACATAATTCCTACCAAAATTTCGCCATAGTTCGCCTACAATTCTTACATCCTCAAATACACATTCTCTCATCAAATTCAACCTAAAGCTAGCCACACCCAACAAGGGTCCTACCAGCACACAAGGTTCATACAAAATTCCTCCAAAGCATATATACAATTCTCCAAGCTCAATACAATGCATTAACATACATACATGGCACTTTGGCTCTTACTTTGCAACTCTATTTCACCACTTCCTCCAATACCAAGCAAGCAGATTTTTCTCACATGTTTTGGGTTCATTGATTCATTTACCCATCCCATTATCCCAATATGTATAGGTAGTGCATTAAGATAGGTTTTTCTTACCTTGAGATCACAATTCCTCTTTTAAGTTCTCCACCTCTCCTCTTCTTCATTCTCGGTCAAGTTGAGTAATGGGGTTACCAAACCCCAAGCCAACATTCAAGAACACAAAATAGATACAATTAATTTCCTTAACCCATAGGATAACTCTAATTCAATGAAAGGGCTTAAATGCCATTAGTTAGGGTTTTACCTTGGAGTTTTTAAGAGAGGTTTTTAAGCCTTGAATGCAAAGGAGAGTGCCTCCACCATTGGAGAGTTAAACCAAGCTCAAATCAAGAATAAGACAAGGCATTACAAAGGGGCAAAAATCGGCCACTATAGAGAGTGAAGAAAAACGGATTTTTCTTGAAACTTTTTACCTTAGGAGGAAGAGGAGAGTCCATGCTTCATGGTGCCATTTATTCTTCAAATGCTCAATACCCATGGAGATGAAGTTGCTCATTTTAGGATTTTGAAAAGATAGAAATGTAGAGCTTGAAGAGGGGAGTTCAAATATGTATTTTATTTTACATTTGGAGCTCAAATGGAGCTAGAGCATGAGGAAGAAAGGAGGCTGCCATGGGAGCCATGAGAGAGCTTCAAAAATCGCTGCAAGAGGGGGAGAAGAGGAGTCTCACGATGGGGGAAGGAAAGAATAGGAGAGAGAGAAGGAAATGAGGGGAGAGAGGAAAGGTGAGTGCTTTTGTACTTTATTTGCTTTTTGCTTTTTGACTCCCTTATTTAATTAGCTAGTTATGTGTGTGAGAGAGAGAGGGTTATTTAACTTAATAAAACCGCCCCCCTACAATATACTAGTTGGAGCGTTTTTCGTCTTTTACAGAAAACGCTCGTTATTGTACCCGATTTTGGTACTATTCACTAACCGGGCCCGTTTTCCGGAATTTCCTCGTTTAATTATTTTTTATTGATTATTAAGCTTCCATAAATGCTTAATAATTATTATTTAATGATTCATAATTTTTACGGGTCCGTTTGACCACTTAAAGTCACGTTTTCGGCTTTTCTCGAAAAACGTGCTCTAAAGCTCTATTAGCGTTTTAATTCATTATTTGGTTCCGTTTTCTTCGGGAGTTGTTCCCATATATTATTTTGGTCTTATTAAACCCTAGGAATCCACATAATACACTAACCGAGGTTGTAACACCCCTACTATTAATACAGTCATTAACGTCCAATCTCCTTACTCATCAGATACACGCAGCAGATACCTACTTACATACATTGGGTGATAATATGTCGTTAGCCACCCACGTGACTAACAAGGCTACTCCTAATACATACAGCATCGATCTGATGGACCGGAATCCCGAGTACTACAAATCTACAATACATTCTCCATTTACCAAATACTACTACAATCTTCCTTCAATACAATACTCCAAGTACCATACAATATAATCTACATACCGAGTTTACTAAGATTCTTATACACGTGTAATATCTCCTCCAAGTTCATACATACTCTCTAAGAGTCTACATCTACCCGTTTTCTCCCAACTACTTACTTTCTAAGTACAAGGGTGTGCCTCCGGTCTCTTCCTTGACCTTATTCGCTTCGGGTACCTGCACACTAAAAAATGTCCCCCGAAGGGGTCAGCTTTCGCCGAGCATGATAACCGCATACCCCGCGTACTAGTGAGGGTACGCCGACCACTTGGTCGAATACATGTGGTTCGTTTTCATACAACATACATGCATACATGCATACATGCTCTTATACACGATACAATAATACTCACACAACGTACATACATACAATTCATTTCATACAAGGAATACAATATAAACCAACCGATACATACTTACCTCTTTCCGAATTGCACATACACATCTCATGCACAATATACAATATTGTTAGCTTCATTGGTCCACCCCGGGTTAATCGGGTGGAGATTACTCTTTTACTCGTTACTTCATACATACGCATACATACTCATACATACTTACGGATCCATACTTACTCACTCTTACTCTTACTCAAGTTAAGTCGTCGGGACCTCCGGCCCTGGGGACTACACCGTCCCACCTCCGGGATTTACTTGACTCACCAATCCGGGATGCTACCCATTTAAGGGATTTGGGCCGCGGACCAGTTTAAGAGTCAAGAATTGCAGCCAATCTCTTGTGACTCCGCATCCTCACGCGTGGCCGAAGCTATATCGGACTTGTACTCATTCCAATTTACTCACTTAAGTTAGGAGTTAGGTAGTTAGGAATTAGCACAAGTCAACATCAAAGCCACAATAATACAATACACATATACACATACATACGAGGTACAATACATTACACAAGTACAATACGAGGTTCGAATACCATTCATCATCATTCATATATTTCATGAATTATACAAACTAGTGCTCAAGACAATAAATCAAGCACAACATAAGTCAAGCACAGGTAAGTGCAATATAGTCCGATTCATGCATTTATCTTCTTTAGGTGGTCAAATAAGCACACAAATCGGGGTAACCAGATTAGGATACAGGGCATGAAGAAATCATACCTTTCACCGTTGTACTTGTATCCCAACGTTCCTCCGGTATTCACAATTCAAATCCTATGATATACATACAACCGAATAATTAATCTGACTATCGTTAATTTAATTCGGTTACCCTCACGCTTTCTAACTCATACTTACTAAGTCTTCACATCCTTATACTTACATTTTATTTACTTACTTTTAATTACTTAACAATGGTTTACTTACATATATAGGCACGTATGTATAGGTGGGTATACATGTACATACATACATATACTAACCATAGTCTTATAGTTTTTTTTTTGTAAGTTTTGACCCGACCGAACTTGCGACCGACCTTGCAAGTTCGGTCCGAGTCAGTAGGTTACATCGGGTGAAAATTCCAGGGCCGACCGACCTTGCAAGTCCGGTCCCAAGGTCGGTCCATTCCAGTAAGTTACTTAGCGGGAAAATTTTAGCCCGACCGACCTTGCAAGTCCGGTCGCAAGGTCGGTCCATTCCAGTAGCTTGCTCGACGGAAATTTTTTCTGGCCGACCGAACTTGCATGTCCGGTCGTAAGTCCGGTCGATTCCAGTAGGTTACAGACGGGAGAATTTTTCTGGTCCGACCGAACTTGCAAGTCCGGTCGATTCCAGAAGCTTTCCCATCTTTGTAAATCTAGGCTCGACCGACCTTGCAAGTTCGGTCCTAAGGTCGGTCTGGCCCAGTATTTGCATTTTAATTTCTGTTTTCAGTTCTAACCTTTACCCATTGTTTCCCAAATCTTCCCACATGTTTTAACACTACCTAGGCCCTCAAAATTTCCTTACTTCATCCCCCAAACCTACTACTCAATTCCTACCTTCACTTACACATTTTTCCTTACTCCTTCTCAACACTTACACTAATTCTTACTCCTCTAATGCAACAGATTTTTGTTGCCACTTCTACTACTCAATACTCCCTCTATCAATGTCACTCCTAGCATCCCAAATACATCTCCTATTACCATGCCAATTCATTTCTAAGCAATTATACCACCTATGCCCAAGTCTAACATTCTTTTTATCAATTCTTGCACACTATTCTTTCCTAGTTCTTCTATACAATTTGATACCCCTTTGCTACAGATTTTGGTTCCTACTTCCTCCATACATAATTCCCTCTCCTAATGTCATCTCCAAGGCCTACAATGCATTGTCTCACCTCTTCAAGTCCAACACTCAATTCCCTAGGTCAAGTACATAAGTTCTCCTAGTTCCTCCAATACCATTCAACAACCCTTGCTATAGATTTTACATTCTTTCATTCTCTTACCACAACTACTACTCATAGTCATTAGACATCTCTACTTACTCCAATACACCCTTGGTTTTGCCATTCACCAAGTCATCCCTACATGTACATATTCCTACCAAAACTTTGCCATAGTCCCTCTACATTTCTTACTTCTCCACATATGTGTTTTCTCATCCAACTCATTCCTAATCTAGCCAAACCACAAGGGTTCTACCAGCACACATACAAAATCTTAGTACACCATTACTTCCTCAATCCACATTACTAATGCACATACACAATACACTTGGCTCTAAGGCCCACAATTCACATACTAGTTCACAAATACTCAAACTTCCTCAATTACATTACTAATACATTATTTGGTTTCTTTAGATTGGTTTACCCATTCCCATTACTCTAATGCACTAAAATTTAACATTAGTGAAGAGCTCTTACCTTGAGCTTATAACTCCTTCTTTCTTTCTCATTTCTCCTCCTTCTTCCTTTCTTGCCCAAATCGGCCATGTGGGGGAATGGAGTTGCCAAACTCCATTCCCATCACCCATGACACAAAACCTAATTATATACTAGTCCTTTAATTAAGGTCAATTCATTGAAGTGTTTGAAATGAAATTTCTAGGGTTTACCTTTGGAGAGTTTTAGAAGGGGTTTTTAGCCCTTGGTTCAAGAAGGTGAATCCACCACCATTGCTAGGTTTTTTTTGCTCAAAGAGAGAGAGAAAACATGTATTACATATGGGTAAAATCGGTTATAAGGAAGGTGAGAGAACTGAGTTTTTTCATGTAGATTTTTACCTTGTTGGAAAGAGGAACTCCAAGCTCCATAGGTGTGCTTTTCTCTTCAAATTGGGGAAAACCCATGGAGATGAAACTCATCCTTTTCAAATTTTGAAAAGAGGGAAATATAGAGGAGAATGATGGGAGTTCAAATATGTAATTATTTTTGAGTTTGGAGCTTACATGAGGATGAGCATGAGGTAGAAGTGGAGTTTGCCATGGGAGCTTCTTGAAGCTCTAAAAATTGCAGCCACAGGGAGAAGAAGAGGGGGAGTACGATGAGGAAGGAGGGAATGGAGATAGAGAATAGAAAGTGAGGTGAGAGAGTAGATAGATAAAGTAGCTTTTACTTTATTGTTTTTCTTTGCTTTTTGGCTCTCTTATTAGTTAGCTAGTTACATGTGTGTGTGAGGGAGTTGTTTGACAGATAAAAACCGGCCCCCCTACAGTTATAACCAGCTGGAGCGTTTTTCGTCTTTTACAGAAACGCTCGTTATTTTACCGGTTTAGGTATTGTTCACTAACCGGGTCCGTTTTTCCGAATTTCTCGTTTAATTATTTTTATTAGTTATAAGCTTCCATAAATGCTTAATAATTATTATTTAATGATTTATAATTTTTACGGGTCCGTTTGACCACTTAAAGTCACGTTTCCGGGTTTTCTCAAAAATGTGCTCTAAAGCTCTATTAGCGTTTTAATTCATTATTTGGATCCGTTTTCTTCGGGAGTTGTTCCCATATATTGTTTAGGCCTTATTAAGCCTTTAGAATCCATATAATACGCTAACCGAGGTCTCATACCTCCTATGGTTTTTAACGCTTATTTAGCGTTTTTCGCCTTTTAAGCGTTTCTTTATTTCTTTGGGTTTATTTTCCTTACTGTTATTAATTAGGTACCATTAGGGCCTTAAATACGTATTAAGTTAATTTTAATCCCTGTATTTAAGTTCGGGGTATTTCAATCTACCCCCCTTAAGAAACTTTGTCCTCAAAGTTGTTCGCGGTTATGGGAATACTATACTTACTCCTTTATACTTGCCTAGTGCCAACATCATACATCCTTCCTCCTTACCATTCCCAATCTATTCCTCAGGGTTCCTACATACCATACCATACCATATATACCATATCAATAGTTACTCCGATCCGCACTACTACTAACTATCCGGTTCCTCATTACAAAGTTCATACATACATACAGTGCAAAGCTATCCCCAAAGCGATGCAATACACATACAATCCCGCAGGCACTCAGGTCATCTAGACACAGGACTCCTCTATGTCCCGCTGCCCTTGGAATAATACGACATACTACCTTACTATCCTCTTCGGTACGCACTTCTAGCAGATCCTCATTCTCCATACTAAAGGAAATTCTTTCACTACTACCAATTAAAACTTTCCTAAAACACACAACTTCAAATTCCAATTTATATTCATTACTTCTATCGTGTGATTTTTGTGACCACTTGAGGGGAGCTTCAAGAATCATTCGAACCCTGATATGATCAGCATCAGTGTTGAACTATCTTTCCACCCCAATTTGTGTTCGGTTTTCCCTTGATCTGATCAGGATCAAGTTCGACTTCTCCACATCAGATCAATCGAACAATTAATTAAATTGTTTTTCATTTTATATCTTTTTTTCTTTCTAGTCGTGATACGAATTCATATATCTCCAAAGGATGGAATCAATCCATCAATCATCCTCACTCTACTGCCCAAATTCTTTACTCCATGGTTCAATACCTAACTGCTCATTTCATCAACCTCCACTACCTCCATCCATTACTCACCATCTTCTCCTATATTCTAACTAAGGAATACTACACTTATAAGATTTAGTTGACTTCGATTGTTCCAAATATTTTACTTGCGATTCCAATACTCATAAACTTCATTCATCTACTACTCTCATTCATTCCGTACTACTTCTTCAAAGGTTACAATACTTGTGGAGCTCCGTCCATGAAATACCCCGTAATTAAAAATAGTGATTAATTAGGCTAATAAGTAATTTAGAAGCTTAATTAAGTGTGAATAATTATTAGGGAACAAATCCCGAAGAAAACGGACCTTTGAAACGGTTTTAAAACATTACCGAACCTCAAAGCCGCGTTTTTCGAGGTAACCGGGAAAACGTGTCTTTAAGCGGGTCAGTAGACTCGTAACAATTTTAGGCTACTAAATATTCATTAATAAATTAGTGAGGCGTAGGACCAATAAAATCAAGAAAACGAGAAATTAGTAAAAACTGTCAAAAACGGGAAGTTGTGGGGTAAAGTACAAATAAACAAAAGTTATGTGTCCACTTTGAAAATAAAAGCAAAAGTAATATATGTGTGTGTGTGTGTGACCGATGGGGACTCCCCCTCTCACTCTCTCACACACTCCTCTCTATTTACAAAAGACAAAAATAATAAAGTACCCCCACTCTAATATTTTTCTCTCTCCTACCACTCATTTCCCCTCTCTCACGTGGATGCCCTTCTCCCTCACTCTCTCTTTTCTTCTTCTTCTACCTCTCTCACGATTTCCATGGTGAAAGAAGAAACACCCTCACAAAAACTAACTTCTCTCCTTTGTAACTCTCTCCACACTCTCCAAAAATTATAAAAACACCACCATTGGAATCCATCCCTCATCAAAGGCTACATTCCTATCTTTTCAAAACTCGAAAACCACCCACTTTCGTTTTCATGGGTATGCACCATTGGAGGCTTCAACACCACCATTAGAAGGCCCTCCTTCCCCTTGTTCTTCTAAGGTAAAAATCTCTTCAAAAGCACCATCTTTTTCTAGCCTAAATGGCAAAACGAAAATGTGAATTAAGCCTTGCTTGCTCCTCTTAGGCCCAGCCGGTTTTTGGCATTTTGAAAAGGTGGGAAAATCATTCTTGAGCTGCTCCAAGTTTTTCCTAAACTCTTGGAAGGTATAATCCTCTAAACCCTAAAACCTAGATAAAACTTGATTAGTGGTTAGGGTTAGTTCTTAGTATTGAATGGTTTATATAAATGTTGGTAGTGCTAGAAGAATTGGGATTACAAACCGGTAGAGAAGAAGGAAAGAAGGAGAAAGAGAGAAGAAACTTGTGAAGTAACAAGGTAAGAATACTCTTTGTGTAGCTTTGTAAATGTATATGTAACAGATTTTTAAGAATGGAAATGGGTATTGTAAAATGATAATGCATTAATGGTATAATGTGTAAGAGAATATAAGTATTTTGAAGCTTTAAAAGACATGTAAAACTGTTACAAAACAGATTGGGGACTAGTGTTTGTGTGCAGGAAATTTTGTAGTGTTTTTAGTGTTGTTTTAGTATTGGTGTTGTAAATGGGAGCTTGTGTATTTCGATTGTTGAAAACAGGTGAAATGGGTGTTGAAATCTGAACTAGAACATGTGGTGAGAGTATAAAATTATAGGGGAGACTATGGCAAAATTTGCCTAGGATTAGAACACTTAGAGAATTAAACTAGGTGACTAAGGTGAATTATATGTAACAGATTTTGAGATAGATAGATAGGGAAGATTGGGAGAGATAGTTAATGAAGTTGTAAGGCATTAGAGGTGCTAAAATGACATTAGAAGAGGGAGATGTAGAGGAGAAGTGTAAGTGTTAAATCTGTAGCATAAGGTAACTAGAGAAGAAACTAGTTGAGTGTTGAGTGAAACTTGGAAATTAGATGAGTGAATGAGTATAAAATTGGGTAAGGAATTAATTAATGAACTAAGATGTATTAGGAGGTTTAAATGGTGTTAAAACATGTAGGATTAAGTGTAGGAACAATGGGGAAGTATTGGGTTAAAGAGAGGACTGAAAACAGAATTTAAAATGCAAATACTGGGCCGGACCGAACTTGCGACCGGACTTGCAAGTTCGGTCGAGCCCAGACTTACAAAGACGGGTGAGCTACTGGAATCGACCGGACTTGCGACCGGACATGCAAGTTCGGTCGGACCAGAAATTTTCCCCGTCTGTAACCTACTGGAATCGACCGGACTTGCGACCGGACATGCAAGTTCGGTCGGCCAGAAAAATTTCCATCCTGTAACCTACTGGAATCGACCGGACTTGCGACCGGACATGCAAGTTCGGTCGGCCAGAAAAATTTCCATCCTGTAACCTACTGGAATCGACCGACTTGCGACCGGACATGCAAGTTCGGTCGGCCCAGAAAAATTTCCCGAGGATAGCTACTGGAATCGACCGAACTTGCGACCGGACTTGCAAGTTCGGTCGGCCAGAGAATTTCCGTAACCTGAGCTACTGGACGACCGAACTTGCGACCGGACTTGCAAGTTCGGTCGGGCCAGGAATTTTCGGTACTGGTAGCTACTGGAATGGACCGGACTTGCAAGGTCGGTCGCAAGTCCGGTCCTGACAAAAAAAAAAAAAAATTATTATTTTAATTTAAATAATAATTGTATATGTATATGTATATGTATACCCATACATATATGTATATGTATATGTGTGTGTAAGCATGCAAACCTTGAGTAAGAAGATAGAACCTTAAGTAAAGGAAAAGTAAGTAAGTAAAGTGTAAGTGTAAGAAGTACAAGGACATAGTAAGTATGAGATAAGTAATGATAGCTAGATTAATCATTTAATTGTATGTATGTAATAGGATTTGATTTGTGACACCGGAGGCACGTTTGGAAACACGTACGACGGTGAACGGTATGGATTCCTCATGCCCCGGGTGCTATCTTGGTTACTCTGATTTGTGTGTTGTGTGCTAATTGATCACCAAATAAGATAAATGCACGAATCGGAGTTAATATGCGTACTTGTGAATATGTAGTGTTGTATGATGTTGTATATTTTTTAATTCTTAGTTTGTATACTTCATGAAATGTATGGATGATATGAATGTGTGTATGTATGTTGTATTGTACCGTGACCGTTATTCATTGTGTTTGGACTTCTAACTTGTTCCTAACAAGCTAACCATCCTAACTTAAAATGGTAATTAAATTGGAATGAGTAGAAGTCCGATATAGTTTCGGCCACGCGTGAGGATGCGGAGTCACGAGAGGTTGGCTCCAATTCCTGACTCTTAAACTGGTCCGCGGCCCAAATCCCTTAAGTGGGTAGCATCCCGGATTAGTGAGTCAAGTAAATCCCGGATGTGGGACGGTGTAGTCCCCAAGGCCGGAGGTCCCGACGACTTGACTTGAGTATAAGTAAGTAAGTAAGAATGAGTAAAGTAATTGAATAAGTATGTGTAAGTAAGAAGAAGTAAGTAATGAGTAAAAGAGTAAAGCATTCCGATTAACCCGGATGCATAATTTGGCTAACCTTGCGAAGGTAAGTAAGATGTGTACTTGTAATGTTGCCTTGATTGTGTAATGAATTGTGTAGCATGTATATTGTATGAAGAGCATGTATGTATGAATAATGAATGGCATGTTTAGTGGACGTCAAATAGTCGGCGTGCCCTAGCTAGCACGCGGTATATGCGGAGTTTATGCGCAGCAATTTGCTGAGCCCCTTGGGGCACCATTTTTACTACACGCAGGTACTCGAGATTGATGAAGATGTGAAGACCTAGTTTCATTTCTTTTTCTTTTTTGGTTGTAAACAATGAATTTATGATGGGTGTACTAAGTAGTACATGGCTGTAACTTTTGATTAGCCGGTGTACCACGGGGTACACCTTTTTGGATATTGATGGAAGGGAATTGGTATAGATGAGCAAAAGATAGAAACTCATTCTTTTGGGAAGTGTGGTAAAGGATGTAAAGTAATACTTTAAATACTCGGTGATCCAAGAATGTAAGTAGGTTATTTTGTATTCAGTATGAATTATATTAGTAGCTCGGTACGTTATGTTCATCAGACCGTGACTGTAAGTATTAGTAGCCTAGCTAGCCGTATGGGCGGTTAGCGGCATTGTTTCACCCGCCGTAGTAAGTATGTAGTAATTCCGCTGCGAACTCGTAGGACTAATAGGACGATTAGACGGTAAGCATAGGATTAGCGGTTGGGGTGTTACAAAAAGTGGTATCAGAGCGTAGTTACGCTCTGATGTCCATAGTACCGAGCATAGGGGATTACCGAGTTAGGATTTCAACCGTCTTAAGACGGATACTTAGAAACCTAACTAGGAACTACCGTTGTTAACAACGGATACCCTTAACGTTCTTATGAACGATGCCTTGCTTAAATTCCAAGACCTTTGAGTCCTATCTTGCAAAGCCTAATGTAACTGTTAAACATTCAGATGTCAGGACGAGGCCGAGGCCGACCTAGAGGCGAAGCCTCAGATGGAACCGGCGCGCAGACGATAGCTGAGATCGTCGCCGCCACGGTAGCACAGATGCTACCACAAGTATACAAGCTGTACAACAATCCCAACAAAACCAACTCAAACGGGGCCAATCCCTCCCCCTCCACCCAGAGAAGCCAATTGGGTAAAGCTGTAGCGGAACTCCGCCCTCCTTGCTTTAGGGGCGAGAGTGATCCGGCTAAGCTAGAAGCATACATCTCCGAGATGGAGACTGCTTTTGAAACACTCGAAGCTCCTGCTGGAGTTCGAGTCAGGTAGCCGCCTACTACTTGAAGGATGCGGCCATGGATTGGTGGAAACTGGTGAAGCACGAGCATGTCAGCGACCCCACCTTCGACTGGGATTCTTTTGCATCCCTTCTCCGTTCCAAGTACTATCCGGAACATGTAAAAACGAAGAAAAGGCTAGAGCTAGACGCCTTAAAGATGACAGACAAGATGTCTGTGGATGAGTACTACCGCACCTTCACCTCTATACTCCGTCTCCTCCCCGATCTTGGATACACCGGCCAGGTGTTGGTCGATCGCTTCTATGGCGGTCTGAGCCATCGCCTTCGGTACGGTATGGGCTATACCAGATTTACCTCCCTTCAGGTAAATAAACGGTTAACCCTTAGTATCATGTCAATTCCTTAAATTCCTTGAATTCCTTGAATCTTTTTCTTATCCTTCCTTAAATGAGAATCCCGGCTAATACCTGAAATTTCAGGAGTGTTATCACGCGGCTTCTCGCGTTGAGATCACTTGCCAACTGAGGGATGAAGAAACCGCGCTGAAGCGCAAGGCCAATAACAAAAATACCAGCACCGAGGAGCAGAACCAGGGTAAAAGCTGGAAGAAGAAGAAAGGGAACTTCTTTTCTCAGAAGAAGTCCCCAAGTGAGAGCAGTGCCCATGCTGAGCAGGGCAAACCAGCTGAGATCCTTCAGCTTGGTTATTCTGCACCGGTGGCAGCTAAGCCACTGAGATCACACCCTCCTAAGGGTAAATTCTACTTCCAATTTGTATTCGTATAAGTATCATTTCTAGTATACCCACGCACACATGTGCTAACCCTCTAACCTCAGGTTCTAGCTCCGGAGCCGCCAAAACCTTCTCCGACGGCCGCACCTATGTGTGCAGGAAGTGCAACCAGGACCATCCTGGTAAGGATTGCTACGGGAGGGAGATCAGATGCTATCACTGCCAGAAGCTGGGACACACAGCTAACAAGTGCCCAGAGAGTGGAAAGCCGAAGGGTACTTCCAGAACTACAAGCAGAGAGAGGGCAAGGAGGTGGCATCTGGCGATGCACCGGCCCAGCAGGCACCTCAGGGACAGGGATCCCGGGGCCCTCAGAGAGGCGCACCTCAGAGGCAGCCTGTTCTGCATGTGATTGACCGCGATGGGCCCGGTTCGAAATCCGGCCAAGGTAATCACCTAAACCTTTAATCCTTGAAATAGCATGCCTAGTAGTAGAGTAATTGTATGATTGAATGCATGAGTAAATCAATGAAGTGTATATTGAGCATGAAATGAAGTAGTTGAAACTAGTACTCACCGTAGATGAAATTTGTAACCATAGGAAGTTTAGTATCTGTTACCCAATACCGGTAACCTTGAATCAAGAAGAGATCGACATCACCAACCACGACTACACCAACAAACAGTGTCAGGTCATCCGCCCAGGTATGACCTTATTAAGGGGATACCTGACACCCGAAGCGCAAATCTCAATTATTCGACGATGCAACGAGCTAGGAACGGGTCAAGGTGGATTTTACACACCCGAATTCCCCGGTGGAGCGAAGATGAAGCTGAAAATGATGTGCTTGGGAAAGGACTGGAATCCTTATACCAAGACATACCAGGAGACACGAACACAAGACGGAGCGACGCCACCGACAATACCACCAGAGTTTCAGACCCTCATCACTCAAGCAGTTGAACTTGCACAACAATGTGAATCTGAACCAATCCCCGCACTTGAAGCGGACCTTTGTATCGTCAACTTCTATGAAAAAGAAGGACGACTTGGGTTACACCAAGACAAGGACGAGACAGCGGAATCTCTTGAACAAGGAGTGCCCGTAGTGTCTTGGTCCATTGGTGATGACGCCATATTCCTGTATAGCGAGCAGAAGCGTGTGGACCTCGCACAGAAACTGGTATTGAGATCAGGAGATGTCTAATCATGGGTGGAAACTCTAGGATGCTGTATCACGGGATCAACAAGATCAAGTTGAACACGGCACCGCCGGCAATAATCAATGCCACACACATGAAACCAGGACGCCTGAACCTTACCTTTAGAAAATATTAAATTCCTAGTATCATGTAATCTTAGTAACGTGTATTAGAGACACGTATGTATGATGGTTGGTTTATCAATAAAGAGCAGTGTTGATTTAATTCCACTTGTGTCCACCATCAATACTTATCCAATTGTGAATCCAATAGGTTGTGGACTCGGTACCGAAGGTAACCTGAGCATCCTCACCGAAGCACAAGCCGGCAGAAGCGGCACCATTCTAACGGGAACCTTCCCAGTAAATGGCATTGAAGCCAATGTGTTATTCGACTCCGGCGCCTCTCACACGTTCGTATCACCATCCTTTGTGAAGAGGTTGAAGCTAGATGCGGATGAGCTACCGAACTTCATGGTTACTCTCCCATCGAAGGAGCGAGTAAAGTGCACCAAATATTATCAATCAGCCACAATCCAAATAAAACGAAGCGTTTCCCATTTCCTTCATCGAATTCAATGGATTGGGATTCGACTTAATCATTGGGATGAATTGGTTGGAGCGGCACAAGGGTAGAATCCTCTGCGCCGAGCATCGTTTGCTGCTCAAGAGTCCTTCTGGGGTTACCGTATCTTACCGCCAGAGACCGAGAGAGCCTTCGACCACACTTATATCTGCCATGGCCATGTACCGGGAGCTCAGAAAGGGCCAAGAGGTGTATCTCTGTTATGTACAAGACCTGGAGCGAGATCCAGAGTTCAGTGATGAAGTACCTATTGTATCTGAGTATCCCGATGTATTCCCTAAGGAGCTACCCGGCATGCCACCACCGAGAGCAGTGGAATTTGAAATTGATCTATTGCCAGGTACCGGTCCCATTGCTAGGGCACCGTACCGCATGGCACCAGCAGAGATGACCGAATTGAAAGAGCAGTTGAGGGATCTTCTAGACAAAGGGTTCATACGCCCGAGCGTATCACCCTGGGGAGCACCGGTTCTCTTCGTGAAGAAGAAGGACGGTAGCCTCCGCCTTTGCATTGACTACCGCGAGCTGAATGCGGTCACAGTCAAAAATAAATACCCACTGCCACGCATCGACGACCTATTCGACCAGTTGAAAGGAGCATCGGTCTTCTCCAAGATTGACCTCCGTTCTGGGTATCATCAGATTGCAATCAAGGAACAAGACATTGAGAAAACGGCATTCCGTACCAGATATGGCCACTACGAATTCACAGTGATGCCATTCGGTTTGTCAAACGCACCGGCTAAATTCATGGACCTCATGAACCGTTTATTCAGTGAACAGTTGGACACTTCGGTTGTGGTCTTCATCGACGACATCCTTGTATATTCCAAATCACCAGAGGAACATGAAACCCACTTGAGGAAAGTGCTTGAGACACTGCGCGAGAACCAGCTTTATGCGAAGTTCTCCAAATGCGAGTTTTGGCTTGATCAGGTATCATTCCTTGGACATGTCATCTCGAGCGCAGGTATCTCAGTTGACCCTTCTAAGGTAGAAGCTGTACGATCATGGCCTAGACCCAAGACTGTTACCGACATTAGGAGCTTTCTTGGTCTAGCCGGTTATTACCGGAGATTTGTAAGGGACTTCTCGAAAGTCGCCAAGCCCATGACTACATTGATGAAGAAAGATGCACCATTTGTATGGACAGACGACTGCGAGTCATCATTTCAGAGCCTTAAGGACTCATTGACCTCAGCGCCCATCCTTACTCTTCCAGAGGGCACAGAGGGATTTGAGGTATACTGTGATGCATCAGGCAAAGGAATGGGATGCGTACTCATGCAGCATGGCAAGGTTGTTGCTTATGCCTCCCAGCTAAGAAGAAACATGAGGAGAATTACCCGACTCACGACTTAGAGTTAGGAGCCATTGTCTTCGCCTTGAAGATATGGCGACACTATCTCTATGGGGTAAGCATCACCATCTACTCCGACCATAAGAGCTTACAGTATGTATTCACTCAGAAAGAACTCAACTTGAGACAGAGAAGGTGGATGGAGTTTCTCTCAGACTACGACATCAATCTACAGTATAAGGAAGGGAAGGCAAATGTTGTAGCCGACGCCCTGAGCCGTCGAGCACACTCGCTCCATTCGCTACTCGCTTCTTCTAGCTTGGTTGACGAGGTGCGAGACGCTCAGTCGAGCGACCCTTACCTAACCGAAATCAGACAAGATCGAGAATGGTACATTTGAGAAGAAAAAGTATGATTTTAAGCTACATGAAGATGGTTTGATTCGGTTGAATGGCAGGCTATGCGTCCCCCGAAGCAATGCTGAGCTAAGGGATCGCATCCTGCGAGAGTCACATAGTTCTACATTATCAGTCCATCCGGGAGCCTCCAAGATGTACAAAGACATGAAGAGGTACTTCTGGTGGTCTGGAATGAAGTCAGATGTGACAGAATTTGTATTGAGATGCTTGACATGCCAGAAGGTAAAATTTGAACACCGTAGACCGGGCGGAATGGTACAATCGATGCCAATTCCGGAGTGGAAATTTCATGATATCTCCATGGATTTTGTTGTAGGACTCCCACCTGCTAGGGGAGGACTCAACATGATCTGGGTTGTAGTAGATCGCCTTACCAAGGTTGCCAGATTCATACCGATGAAGGACACCTGGAAGGTAGTAAAGCTAGCTGAGCTTTTTGATAAGGAGATTATCAGACACCATGGAGTCCCTAAGACCATAGTATCTGACCGTGATACCAGATTTCTTTCGAGATACTGGAGAGCTACAAGGGAAGCGTTGGGTACAGAACTGAAGTTGAGTACCGCCTTCCATCCTCAGACCGACGGTCAGACAGAAAGGACCATCCAGACACTGGAGGACATGCTTCGGGCATGTGCCTTGGACTTTCAGGGGAGTTGGTTAGATAAGCTTCACCTTATCGAGTTCTCGTATAATAATAGTTATCACGCCTCGATTAAGATGTCGCCTTTCCAAGCTCTATACGGTAGACCTTGTCGTACGCCCTTGTGTTGGGATGAGTCAAGCGAAGCGGTCATCATAGGACCGGAATACCTTGAGCAAGTACAAGCCGAAGTGCAACAAATCCGAGCTAACATGAAGGCAGCCCAAGATAGACAGAAATCCTATGCGGATGTGAGACGACGCGACCTCGAGTTCGCCGTGGGCGACCAAGTGTTCTTGCGAGTTTCACCTATGAAGGGTGTCTTCCGTTTTGGTCAAAAGGGCAAACTAAGCCCAAAGTTTGTAGGGCCGTACACTATCACTGAAAGAGTTGGTTCAGTAGCCTACAGATTAGCACTACCTGAGAACTTGGGACGCGTCCATGATGTATTTCATGTGTCACAACTCAAGAAGTATTTGGCTGATCCTTCTCATGTGTTGGAGCCCGAGAGACTATCCATTGAGCCAAACATGAGATATGTCGAAACCCCAGTGAGAATCCTTGATAGGAAGACCAGAGACACTCGCCATAAGTCGATACGAATGGTGAAGGTCCTATGGTCTAACCATGATGTCGAAGAAGCGACATGGGAGTTGGAAGATGCCATGAAGGCTAAATACCCGCTGTTATTCATAGACTAGTTAGTCTAGTATTTAGTATACGGGTACGGGTCGTACCCCTTTTAAGGGGGGTAGAACCCTTTGCTTTAGCATTGCTTCGGGGTAAGCATTGCATTTTGTATGGCACATGTAGTGCAAGTGAACTTAGTACGGATGTGTATGTATGTGTAATGTGTAATGATTATGTGTATGTGCAAGGTATGGTGTATTGATGTATTGTGTATTGTGGATTGTAATGTGTATTGTGAATGGTAATGGTGTATTGTGAATTGTGGAATGGTATGAATGAACATGATGGATTGTGTATGAATTGCGAATTGTGTATTGTGCTTGTGACGTGAAAGGAGTAAACACCTCATAGTGTGTAGAAAGACACATTAGGACAATTGGTTTGCCTAATGAGTAGAATACTTAAACTATTAACCTTGAGCAACTTTGAGGGCAAAGTTTCTTAAGGGGGGTAGATTGAAATACCCCGTAATTAAAAATAGTGATTAATTAGGCTAATAAGTAATTTAGAAGCTGAATTAAGAAAGAAAAGGAAAAAAAAACCAGTACCCGAAAACAAACGGACCTTTGAAACGGTTTAAAACATTACCGAACCTCAAAGCGCGTTTTTTCGAGGTAACCGGGAAAACGTGTCTTTAAGCGGGTCAAGTAGACTCGTAACAATTTTAGGCTACTAAATATTCATTAATAAATATTAGTAGGCTGTAGGACCAATAAATCAAGAAACGAGAATTAGTAAAAACTGTCAAAAACGGGAAGTTGTGGGGTAGAAGTACAAATAAACAAAAAGTTATGTGTCCACTTTGAAAATAAAAAGCAAAAGTAATATATATGTGTGTGTGTGTGACCGATGGGGACTCCCCCTCTCACTCTCTCACACACTCCTCTATTTACAAAAGACAAAAACAATAAAGTAACCCCCACTCTAATATTTTTCTCTCTCCTACCTCATTTTCCCCTCTCTCACGTGGATGCCCTTCTCCCTCACTCTCTCTTTTCTTCTTCTTCTACCTCTCACGATTTCCATGGTGAAAGAAGAAACACCCTCACAAAACTAACTTCTCTCCTTTGTAACTCTCTCCCACACTCTTCCAAAAATTATAAAACACCACCATTGGAATCCCCTCATCAAAGGCTACATTCCTATCTTTTCAAACACGAAAACACCCACTTTCGTTTTCATGGGTATGCACCATTGGAGGCTTCAACACCACCATTAGAAGGCCCTCCTTCCCCTTGTTCTTCTAAGGTAAAAATCTCTTCAAAAGCACCATCTTTTTCTAGCCTAAATGGCAAAACGAAAATGTGAATTAAGCCTTGCTTGCTCCTCTTAGGCCCAGCCGGTTTTGGCATTTTGAAAAGGTGGGAAAATCATTCTTGAGCTGCTCCAAGTTTTTCCTAAACTCTTGGAAGGTAATAAATCCTCTAAACCCTAAAACCTAGATAAAACTTGATTAGTGGTTAGGGTTAGTTCTTAGTATTGAATGGTTTATATAAATGTTGGTAGTGCTAGAAGAATTGGGATTACAAACCGGTAGAGAAGAAGGAAAGAAGGAGAAAGAGAGAAGAAACTTGTGAAGTAACAAGGTAAGAATACTCTTTGTGTAGCTTTGTAAATGTATATGTAACAGATTTTTAAGAATGTGGGTATTGTAAATGATAATGCATTAATGGTATAATGTGTAAGAGAATATAAGTATTTTGAAGCTTTAAAAGACATGTAAAACTGTTACAAAACAGATTGGGGACTAGTGTTTTGTGCAGGAAATTTTGTAGTGTTTTTAGTGTTGTTTTATTTGGTGTTGTAAATGGGAGCTTGTGTATTTCGATTGTTGAAAACAGGTGAAATGGGTGTTGAAATGTGAACTAGAACATGTGGTGAGAGTACAAAATATAGGGGAGACTATGGCAAAATTTGCCTAGGATTAGAACACTTAGAGAATTAAACTAGATGACTAAGGTGAGAGATATATGTTGCAACAGATTTTGAGATAGATAGATAGAGGGAAGATTGGGAGAGATAGTTAATGAAGTTGTAAGGCATTAGAGGTGCTAAAAATGACATTAGAAGAGGGAGGTGTAGAGGAGAAGTGTAAGTGTTAAAATCTGTAGCATAAGGTAACTAGAGAAGAAACTAGTTGAGTGTTGAGTGAAACTTGGGAAATTAGATGAGTGAATGAGTATAAAATTGGGTAAGGAATTAATTAATGAACTAAGATGTATTAGGAGGTTTAAATGGTGTTAAAACATGTAGGATTAAGTGTAGGAACAATGGGGAAGTATTGGGTTAAAGAGAGGACTGAAAACAGAATTTAAAATGCAAATACTGGGCCGGACCGAACTTGCGACCGGACATGCAAGTTCGGTCGAGCCCAGACTTACAAAAGACGGGTGAGCTACTGGAATCGACCGGACTTGTGACCGGACATGCAAGTTCGGTCGGACCAGAAATTTTCCCCGTCTGTAACCTACTGGAATCGACCGGACTTGCGACCGGACATGCAACTTCGGTCGGCCAGAAAAATTTCCATCCTGTAACTTACTGGAATCGACCGGACTTGCGACCGGACATGCAAGTTCGGTCGGCCAAAAATTTCCATCCTGTAACCTACTGGAATCGACCGGACTTGCGACCGGACATGCAAGTTCGGTCGGCCCAGAAAAATTTCCCGAGGATAGCTACTGGAATCGACCGAACTTGCGACCGGACTTGCAAGTTCGGTCGGCCAGAGGAATTTCCGTAACCTAAGCTACTGGAAGCGACCGAACTTGCGACCGGACTTGCAAGTTCGGTCGGGCCAGGAATTTTCGGTACTGGTAGCTACTGGAATGGACCGGACTTGCAAGGTCGGTCGCAAGTCCGGTCCTGACAAAAAAAAAAAAAATTATTATTATCTTAATTTAAATAATAATTGTATATGTATATGTATATGTATACCCATACATATACGTATATGTATATGTGTGTGTAAGCATGCAAACCTTGAGTAAGAAGATAGAACCTTAAGTAAAGGAAAAGTAAGTAAGTAAAGTGTAAGTGTAAGAAGTACAAGGACATAGTAAGTATGAGATAAGTAATGATAGCTAGATTAATCATTTAATTGTATGTATGTAATAGGATTTGATTTGTGACACCGGAGGCACGTTTGGAAACACGTACGACGGTGAACGGTATGGATTCCTCATGCCCCGGGTGCTATCTTGGTTACTCTGATTTGTGTGTTGTGTGCTAATTGATCACCAAATAAGATAAATGCACGAATCGGGGTTAAGATGCATACTTGTGGATATGTAGTGTTGTATGATGTTGTATATTTTCTTTAATTCTTAGTTGTATACTTCATGAAATGTATGGATGATATGAATGTGTGTATGTATGTTGTATTGTACCGTGACCGTTATTCATTGTTTTTGGACTTCTAACTTGTTCCTAACAAGCTAACCATCCTAACATAAAATGGTAATTAAATTGGAATGAGTAGAAGTCCGATATAGTTTCGGCCACGCGTGAGGATGCGGAGTCACGAGAGGTTGGCTCCAATTCCTGACTCTTAAACTGGTCGGCCCAAATCCCTTAAGTGGGTAGCATCCCGGATTAGTGAGTCAAGTAAATCCCGGATGTGGGACGGTGTAGTCCCCAAGGCCGGAGGTCCCGACGACTTGACTTGATAGTAAGTAAGTAAGAATGAGTAAGTAAAGTAATTGAAAGTAAGTAATTGTAAGTAAGAAGAAGTAAGTAATGAGTAAAAGAGTAAAGCATTCCGATTAACCCGGATGCATAATTTGGCTAACCTTGCGAAGGTAAGTAAGATGTGTACTTGTAATGTTGCCTTGATTGTGTAATGAATTGTGTAGCATGTATATTGTATGAAGAGCATGTATGTATGAATAATGAATGGCATGTTTAGTGGACGTCAAATAGTCGGCGTGCCCAAGCTAGCACGCGGTATATGCGGAGTTTATGCGCAGCAATTTGCTGAGCCCCTTGGGGCACCATTTTTACTACACGCAGGTACTCGAGATTGATGAAGATGTGAAGATCTACTTTCATTTCTTTTATCTTCTTTTTGGTTGTAAACAATGAATTTATGATGGGTGTACTAAGTAGTACATGGCTGTAACTTTTGATTAGCCGGTGTACCACGGGGTACACCTTTTTGGATATTGATGGAAGGGAATCGGTATAGATGAGCAAAAGATAGAAACTCATTCTTTTGGGAAGTGTGGTAAAGGATGTAAAGTAATACTTTAAATACTCGGTGATCCAAGAATGTAAGTAGGTTATTTTGTATTCAGTATGAATTATATTAGTAGCTCGGTACGTTATGCTCATCAGACCGTGACTGTAAGTATGAGTAGCCTAGCTAGCCGTATGGGCGGTTAGCGGCATTGTTGCACCCGCCGTAGTAAGTATGTAGTAATTCCGCTGCGAACTCGTAGGACTAATAGGACGATTAGACGGTAAGCATAGGATTAGCGGTTGGGGTGTTACAGTCCACTACTCATTACTTCTCTTTTACTAATACTCTTACACTGGTGTTACAAGATAGGTACATTCCTCCTATGGTATTTGCATGTTTAATGCCTAGTTACCATAATTACAATATGAATGAGTACTTATGTTTATTTAACATAGTACCAATCATCCATTTGATTCTCATTTGTGCTATGCACATTACGGTTTAAGTGTTTTATTCATAAAACTTACATTAAGCGGTTTTCGCTCTACCCCCCTTAAAAGGGATTACGCCCACGTAATCTACCATATGTTATTATTATTAAACAGTGGTTATTTAATTCGGGCAATCCGAAGCGTTTAGCTTCACTACGGTATACTATATACTATGCTCAGGTCAAAGGGTCTTAACCATACCAATGGTTTAGTCTTTGCACTAAGAATTCCTATATGAGTTTATTTAACTCATAATTAATTCGGTTCTAGCCTAACCGGCTTCAAGGCATTAATAGCCATTCTATTATACTTACTAGGTATATTGTCTCCTAGCTAGGGCCCACTAGCTTCTGCTGCGCGACCCTGATAGCTTGGGTTACTTACCCTTCGTGTTATCATTAATGTGCTATACATCACCTTTTCATCCATCTATTATGAGAATAAGGTTTACAAATAAGTGTGGTATTCTTTTACCGCTTTTGAACTCAATGGGTTTAGATTATAACCAGCTTCCTGGTAATCTATTATACATACTATCCGTACTCTCACGATTATTCGCTATGTTCTTCCAACTTATTGTTGGGCGAGGCTAAGTCACTACTTAGTTGTAGTGCTTCCTCTGTTGTCACTAGCTTCTAAATCATACCAGTTCTCTTGGTTCAGTACAAGTGTTCTTTACTTGTATGACCTTGCATTGATATGCGTCGGTCATAGTGACTTCCTTAAGTCTCTCTTCACCTTTTATTCCATTGGAATTCACATCTGTGATTGTTAGTGTGTTTCGCACTCTTCGTGCTTCTTTGGCCTTAGGCCGCACGGTTGTTGCTAAGCTTGCTTAATTGGCTTGCCATGTCTGTTGGTGAAAAGAAGGATTTACTACGGTTTACATTCTCCATATCCCTAGCCATCTCATTAGATCATTAGCTGCACAAGTGCAATACCAAAACACTCAGTCATACAGAGTGCAGAGGCGTAAACGCTTGACAGTAAGTCACTTATGTGTTAGGAAAGAATATTTCTGTGTGTCATCTCATACTTATACTCCGTGTTATTGCTTAACTACTCCCTCATAGCGGTCGCCTGTTGCGCACCGTATTCTTACTCATTGTACAACATTGCTTTTACTGTTTCTGTTACTGTGGTAGTTCCTTTTTACTTAGTGACATTGTCCTTGGCACCATTTCCTTATGGTGTAAATACACTAGGAGTTCCCACAAGTTGGTCATTCATGGTGTTCAGTGTGTGTTCACATTAATTGCTTTGATAATTATTGCCTTTCAGTGCTGAGCACTAATGATAGGCTCTAGCTGTGTAGTTTATTCTTGTATGTACATCACCAGGACATCCCATGAAGCTTCAAGGGTTTTCTGGTCCCGTTCTCTAATTGGAGGGTATTCTATCACTGACAAGTGAAGGTTCTTGTTGAGGGGTTTGTCTCCACTCATAGGTCTAATGACAAGGTTTGCTATGTAGGTGTTTACACAATGGTTCACCACATGCTTGAGTACATATGGAGTATGCTTATTCCTTTAAGTCGTAATGGTTTGGAAATCTGATTTCCTTATTCCATCACCCCTTGGCAATATCTATTGCGTGGTTTATTGTTATAGTAAGTGGAAGCCTTTTCCAAGGGTTCACATCATCACCTCATTTGTGATCTTCGGTTGACGAGGGGTACCTTCCCTTGGGTTTCTCGTAGTGTCCAAGTGTGGACTAGGCCAATGTTGGCATTATCATGATTCTCTTGCCTCTGTGCTACCATTGCTACAGAAGGCATGGCGGTAATTAAGAACTCCGTCAACTGTATACTAGGCTGATGCTCTAGTGACAGTGACATTGGGTTGGCTATTACTCCAAGCCACTCAGAATGTTGGGTTTGAATTTATGGTCCAGTTGTTGATTTCTTGTCGTATGAGGCAATATTTCTTGCAAGTCTTGTTAGTGGTGGTGCGGGTTTTGCAACCGTTTAAGGTTACATCACGCATCAGGTTTATGGCCTTAGAGCCATATTGCTGCCAGCTATGCTTTTGCAAGCTACTTATACATGTTTCCACTCCATGTATACTGTCGTGGGTTGGAGGTATTATTGGGCTCCATGGTAAGTCGTGGCATCACGCTTCCGTTCATAGGAGGCCTTTAGGCAATCCGGTGTTAATAGGTGCCTCTCAGTATTTTAGGGTATTTTCTGTTAAGTGAAATCCCTTCGGTGTCCTAACCGAATGTTCGTTTTAGCTCCCGTGCTCATATCATTATGCTTGTTCAACTGTTGTCAACACGGACACCCTTCAAGGATCGCTCCTGGGTGTTGGTAGTTATGCCGCTGCATCCGGCTAATGTTTATAACATGTGTTGTCCTATATACCGTCTTATGGTATTGTATCAAGCTATTCCCCCTTTTGGGTTGTAACGCCTCCCGTTCTTGGGTAGACTGCTTACACTTGTTCCTATTGTTTAGGACTAGGTTTGGTATTCCCTTCAATGATGGAGTATACTTGCGATAATCTTGGGGTTGCTCTTGGGAATTCTGTCCCGTTTGTTGAGCATCGTGGTGTTCACGTTAGGCGATTGCCTCACTGTGTTTAGGCTGGGTATACCTTCCAGCGGTCATGTATTGTTTGGATTATTTGAGACATATCCCATGTCTATACTTACTAGTATGTGCTCTTGCACTTCCTAGTTCTTATTCCTCATCTTCAGATGGGTTCTCTGAGTTCCTTGATACTTGCTCGTCTGAGGTGTCTAGCTGTTCTGATTGAACTCACTCATGGTCCGTAGAACGGAGTTGACTACTTCCCGTGTGTCGCACACTACATGTATACATACGTGGGGTACCATATTGATACGTTACCACTTACCCAACTATATGTCGGGCCCGCAAGCTCCTTCGGAGTGCGGTTGTCCCACATCCCGTAACGGGTACACTCGTAGTGTTCGTCACACGCCTAGGTGAAGTATTCTGTTGTCAACTCCTCTTGTATCATTCTATGATACTCACCATAATGCTGCTGGGTCTGGTTTTAAAATCCAAGGTTTTAAAAGAAGGTTTGTGGTTTTGAAAGAAAACTTGGTTTGAAAACTACGGTTCGGTGTTAAAAGAAGTTCTTCATGGCATAGCCATGTTCAAAATCTTGACCAAGTCCAGCTTCTCGCTGACTGGTATGTTCTAAATACAGTGGTCGGGCCGTCAGGCCTTCCCATGGTTTCATTCCTCCTGTTTTAGGATATTTATTCCTGTAGTCGCCTCATTACGGTCACAGCACGTTCCTATGTGCTTGTGACGTGTTGGGGTTTCTCCGCGTGTTCCTGTCCTTACTGCACTTGCCGTGGCAAGTGCGTGGTACTGGTGGTTTTTGGATAATCCTATACCAATCTTGGTATGGTTTCTGCTTGTATTTAATAGTCTTGTTGACTCTTCCCTTGATCTTATTGATCTACAATTGGTATACCCGCTCCTTTAGGTAGCTTCTTGGTGGTCTAGACATGGCCGTCGTAGATCTGGGTACTTCTCCAATCCTTGGAGATTCCCACTCTATTTGGTTTAGTGTCGTTCCTGGTGGCTCGTTCCCACACATCTGTGGTGGTTACTGAACCTTCCTCGTTTAGGTACTACGCTTGTAGTCCTATCGGATTATATCTCATGGTTGTTCTCGTAGTTGTCTGAGCTATATTGGCCAGGTATTGCAACCTTAATGGCGTCGTAATTCTGGAGTTAACCGCTTCCGACTATGTCCTTAGTCGGCTAGCATACCGTTGGTGGTATTATTCAAGTATTACTATCCCGTCGACTTGTGTCTCGGGTTCCGTTACTGCTCCCCTTTTCATTCCGTTGCACGGTTAGTGCTTCTTTTCCTGCTGCTGGTTGTTTAGTTAGGTTCTGCGACTGCTGAGCATGTCGCCCCATGCTGTTGTAAGTTGTAGCCTCCTGGTGGTTGGAGTGCTTATTCCACCGCTATTAAGTGCGGGTATTGTGGTTCAACCGGAATCCATCTCCGGGTCTTCCAGTTCTTGGAATCTACCCTGTGTCGGTTCTTGTTTACCGTGTGATTGCTTCTCCACTGCCAGATCGGGTTTTCCCCGAGTATGAGAAGGCTTTTCTTCTCTCTGGCGTCCTTTCCCAAGTTACTCAGTGGGGTTTGCGACGGGCGGGACTGGTATTGTAGGTATCCGGTACTCATCGGTAGTTCCTAACTAGCATATCTCTAATGCTAACACTCAGCCCTTAGCCCTAAGCTTCTAATTCCTAACTCGGTATTTCCTAAGCTCGGTATTTCCAGTCATCAGAGCGATACTTCGCTCTGATACCACTTTTTGTAACACCCCTACTATTAATACAGTCATTAACGTCCAATCTCCTTACTCATCAGATACACGCAGCGGATACCTACTTACATACATTGGGTGATAATATGCCGTTAGCCACCCACGTGACTAACAAGGCTACTCCTAATACATACAGCATCGGTCTGATGGACCGGAATCCCGAGTACTACAAATCTACAATACATTCTCCATTTACCAAATACTACTACAATCTTCCTTCAATACAATACTCCAAGTACCATACAATATAATCTACATACCGAGTTTACTAAGATTCTTATACACGTGTAATATCTCCTCCAAGTTCATACATACTCTCTAAGAGTCTACATCTACCCGTTTTCTCCCAACTACTTACTTTCTAAGTACAAGGGTGTGCCTCCGGTCTCTTCCTTGACCATATTCACTTCGGGTACCTGCACACTAAAAAATGTCCCCCGAAGGGGTCAGCTTTCGCCGAGCATGATAACCGCATACCCCGCGTACTAGTGAGGGTACGCCGACCACTTGGTCGAATACATGCAGTTCGTTTTCATACAACATACATGCATACATGCTCTTATACACGATACAATAATACTCACACAGCGTACATACATACAATTCATTTCATACAAGGAATACAATATAAACCAACCGATACATACTTACCTCTTTCCGAATTGCACATACACATCTCATGCACAATATACAATATTGTTAGCTTCATTGGTCCACCCCGGGTTAATCGGGTGGAGATTACTCTTTTACTCGTTACTTCATACATACGCATACATACTCATACATACTTACGGATCCATACTTACTCACTCTTACTCTTACTCAAGTTAAGTCGTCGGGACCTCCGGCCCTGGGGACTACACCGTCCCACCTCCGGGATTTACTTGACTCACCAATCCGGGATGCTACCCATTTAAGGGATTTGGGCCGCGGACCAGTTTAAGAGTCAGGAATTGCAGCCAACCTCTTGTGACTCCGCATCCTCACGCGTGGCCGAAGCTATATCGGACTTGTACTCATTCCAATTTACTCACTTAAGTTAGGAGTTAGGTAGTTAGGAATTAGCACAAGTCAACATCAAAGCCACAATAATACAATACACATATACATACATACGAGGTACAATACATTACACAAGTACAATACGAGGTTCGAATACCATTCATCATCATTCATATATTTCATGAATTATACAAACTAGTGCTCAAGACAATAAATATCAAGCACAACATAAGTCAAGCACAGGTAAGTGCAATATAGTCCGATTCATGCATTTATCTTCTTTAGGTGGTCAAATAAGCACACAAATCGGGGTAACCAGATTAGGATACAGGGCATGAAGAAATCATACCTTTCACCGTTGTACTTGTATCCCAACGTTCCTCCGGTATTCACAATTCAAATCCTATGATATACATACAACCGAATAATTAATCTGACTATCGTTAATTTAATTCGGTTACCCTCACGCTTTCTAACTCATACTTACTAAGTCTTCACATCCTTATACTTACATTTTATTTACTTACTTTTAATTACTTAACAACGGTTTACTTACATATATAGGCACGTATGTATAGGTGGGTATACATGTACATACATACATATACTAACCATAGTCTTATAGTTTTTTTTTGTAAGTTTTGACCCGACCGAACTTGCGACCGACCTTGCAAGTTCGGTCCGAGTCAGTAGGTTACATCGGGTGAAAATTCCAGGGCCGACCGACCTTGCAAGTCCGGTCCCAAGGTCGGTCCATTCCAGTAAGTTACTTAGCGGGAAAATTTTAGCCCGACTGACCTTGCAAGTCCGATCGCAAGGCCGGTCCATTCCAGTAGCTTGCTCGACGGAAATTTTTTCTGGCCGACCGAACTTGCATGTCCGGTCACAAGTCCGGTCGATTCCAGTAGGTTACAGACGGGAGAATTTTTCTGGTCCGACCGAACTTGCAAGTCCGGTCGCAAGTCCGGTCGATTCCAGAAGCTTTCCCGTCTTTGTAAATCTGGGCTCGACCGACCTTGCAAGTTCGGTCCTAAGGTCGGTCCGGCCCAGTATTTGCATTTTAATTTCTGTTTTCAGTTCTAACCTTTACCCATTGTTTCCCCAATCTTCCCACATGTAATCCCACATGTTTTAACACTACCTAGGCCCTCAAAATTGCCTTAGTTCATCCCCCAAACCTACTACTCAATTCCTACCTTCACTTACACATTTTTCCTTACTCCTTCTCAACACTTACACTAATTCTTACTCCTCTAATGCAACAGATTTTTGTTGCCACTTCTACCACTCAATACTCCCTCTATCAATGTCACTCCTAGCATCCCAAATACATCTCCTATTACCATGCCAATTCATTTCTAAGCAATTATACCACCTATGCCCAAGTCCAACATTCTTTTTACCAATTCTTGCACACTATTCTTTCCTAGTTCTTCTATACAATTTGATACCCCTTTGCTACAGATTTTGGTTCCTACTTCCTCCATACATAATTCCCTCTCCTAATGTCATCTTCAAGGCCTACAATGCATTGTCTCACCTCTTCAAGTCCAACACTCATTCCCTAGGTCAAGTACATAAGTTCTCCTAGTTCCTCCAATACCATTCAACAACCCTTGCTATAGATTTTACATTCTTTCATTCTCTTACCACAACTACTACTCATAGTCATTAGACATCTCTACTTACTCCAATACACCCTTGGTTTTGCCATTCACCAAGTCATCCCTACATGTACATATTCCTACCAAAACTTTGCCATAGTCCCTCTACATTTCTTACTTCTCCACATATGTGTTTTCTCATCCAACTCATTCCTAATCTAGCCAAACCACAAGGGTTCTACCAGCACACATACAAAATCTTAGTACACCATTACTTCCTCAATCCACATTACTAATGCACATACACAATACACTTGGCTCTAAGGCCCACAATTCACATACTAGTTCACAAATACTCAAACTTCCTCAATTACATTACTAATACATTATTTGGTTTCTTTAGATTGGTTTACCCATTCCCATTACTCTAATGCACTAAAATTTAACATTAGTGAAGAGCTCTTACCTTGAGCTTATAACTCCTTCTTTCTTTCTCATTTCTCCTCCTTCTTCCTTTCTTGCCCAAATCGGCCATGTGGGGGAATGGAGTTGCCAAACTCCATTCCCATCACCCAATGAACACAAAACACTATAAGTAATATACTAGTCCCTTAAATTAATGTCAAATCATTGAAGTGTTTGAAATGAAATTTCTAGGGTTTACCTTTGGAGAGTTTTAGAAGGGGTTTTAGCCCTTGGTTCAAGAAGGTGAATCCACCACCATTGCTAGGTTGATATTTTGCTCAAAAGAGAGAGAGAAAACAAGGTATTACATATGGGTAAAATCGGTTATGAAAGGAAGGTGGAGAGAACATGAGTTTTTCATGTAGATTTTTACCTTGTTGGAAAGAGGAGACTCCAAGCTCCATAATGGTGTGCTTTTCTCTTCAAATGGGGAAAACCCATGGAGATGAAACTCATCCTTTTCAAATTTTGAAAAGAGGGAAATGTAGAGGAGAATGAGGGGAGTTCAAATATGTAATTATTTTTGAGTTTGGAGCTTACATGAGGATGGAGCATGAGGTAGAAGGTGGAGTTGCCATGGGAGCTTCTTGAAGCTCTAAAAATCGCAGCCACAAGGGAGAAGAAGAGGGGGAGTACGATGAGGAAGGAGGGAATGGGAGAGAGAGAATAGAAAAGTGAGGTGAGAGAGTAGATAGATAAAGTAGCTTTTATTTTATTGTTTTTCTTTGCTTTTTGGCTCTCTTATTAGTTAGCTAGTTACATGTGTGTGTGAGGGAGTTGTTTGACAGATAAAAACCGGCCCCCCTACAATTATACCAGCTGGAGCGTTTTTCGTCTTTTACAGAAAACGCTCGTTATTTTACCCGGTTTAGGTACTGTTCACTAACCGGGTCCGTTTTCTGGAATTTCTGGTTTAATTATTTTTATTAGTTATTAAGCTTCCATAAATTCTTAATAATTATTATTTAATATTTATAATTTTTACGGGTCCGTTTGACCACTTAAAGTCACGTTTCCGGGTTTTCTCGAAAAACGTGCTCTAAAGCTCTATTAGCGTTTTAATTCATTATTTGGATCCATTTTCTTCGGGAGTTATTCCCATATATTGTTTAGGCCTTATTAAGCCTTTAGAATCCATATAATACGCTAACCGAGGTCTCATACCTCCTATGGTTATTTAACGCTTATTTAGCGTTTTTCGCCTTTTAAGCGTTTCTTTATTTCTTTTGGGTTTATTTTTCCTTACTGTTATTAATTAGGTACCATTAGGCCCTTAAATACGTATTAAGTTAATTTTAATCCCTGTATTTAAGTTCGGGGTATTTCAGAGGTCTCATACCTCCTATGGTTATTTAACGCTTATTTAGCGTTTTTCGCTTTTTAAGCGTTTCTTTATTTTCTTTGGATTTATTTTTCCTTACCAAAATTACTTAAGCATTATTAGGCTCTTAAATACCTATTAGGATAATTTTAATCGCCATATATAAGTTTGGGGTATTTCAGAAGGTGCTGATGAAACTGAACAGGTCTATAGTGAGCAACTGGAACATCTGAAAAGGGTAAAAAATATATAAGTTTCAGATGGAATTATCATTTCATATTATTATATTGTTTTCTTGTGATCGTCATTAATTTATGTATGTATTATATACCTTGTAATCCAATCTGTACGAAAGGTTACCCAACAGATGCTAAACGTTTCTGTGACATTAATCCTGATTGAACTGAAACTATCTTGTTGTAGAGGCAATTTGAGTTGATTTGTTTTGTTTATCGGTCACATTTTCTTAAGCAAAACTCAACTCAAGTGTTCATTCTATGCGAGATGCAAATCTGATAATGATCAGTTTCAGTGGAACCGAACCCTTCAACACTGATCACGGTTGTTGTGCATATATAGGTTGAGAGGAAAACTGGAAATTTTCATGTGTGTGGATGTTTGAACGAGGCACATTATTTGTTAAACTGCAGGTTTGTGGCCAGTCTGTACCTTCTGTAGCAGTGTAGATGTACACGGTTGATGTACAAGCAGTGAAGCCACCTAGAGCATCCTATAGTAGTATGCTTTGTTTGTATGGCATGTAGGAGCTTTTGTGAGAAAATGTTACAGTCGAGAAAGGTAGTAATAGTGTCATGAACTAACACAATCAAGAAAAGTTGTTTACGATTATGTATAGAATAGTTATGAAATGTTGTATGACAGATTTTGTGGAAAATCATAATAGTAAATATCATTTTTGACTCATCTTTTGTATTTTTCATGTTTATTAACAATTTAATTAACCAAATAATGAGATTATTATTGTTATAAACATTGTAGAATTTTATTTTATTTTTAAGTTGAATGATCAAATAGTGCATTTATTTTTGCTTCAATTGTTGCATTAAATAGTGCAATGAGAGTGGACTTGCACTACTTGAATGATATCAAATAGGGCAAAATAACATCTTGCTCCTTTTGTTCTATATGCATTAGTGCAATACCTAAAACTTGCTCTATTTGTGTGGCCTAACGTTAGGATATCTAATTCAAATTGGGGCAAGGCAGCAAAAGTGCACTATTTGTTAAATGCAAACAGTGTAATTTATAGCTGGTGCACTATTAGTAACTTATCAAATGGTGCAAAATAAAAATGTCGCACTAGTAGATAACCATCAAATAGTGCAACCTTTACATGTCGCCCTATTTGTTATGTGGTTATAACTCATAGAATTCATCAAATGGTGCGATAAAACAATGTTGCAATATTATTTAGTTTTCAAATGGTGCAATATTATAAGTCGCACTAATAGTTAGGCACAAAATGGTGCAATAAATATAACTTGCACTAATTGATTTTAGTCTTTTAGTGCAATTTTTTTGTCCCGTTTGTATTAGATCAATTAGGGTATACTTTGTTGCACCCATAGTATTACTCAAATAGTGCAATATAAAAACTTGCACCAAAATTACTGTTGTAGAAAACCAACTAGTGCAACCTTAGGGCAAGATTAATATTGCACCAATTATCTTGTTAGGGCAATATTTTGATCAAATGGGGCAACTTTTATTGCACCAATTGAGCTAGTATGTTGTAGTGTATAGGGGTTAAAAAGTAAACTTGACCATAGAAAATCTATAATAGAAGATGGGGGCTCATTTGTTGGGGGAAGCAGAAAAGAGAGGGCTCATTCCAAAATGCTCTCTTGCATTATAATCCAAAGAATGAATGAGAGCTCTGACTAGAAGTGGACGTAGGTCGTATTATTGGCCGAACCACTATACATCTTGGTGTGGAAACAGCGTCAGTGTGGAGCATCCTCGATACCATTTCAAGAGCGAGGATGATTGTTCCTTGTATTTTTTGCCAGGGTACGTACATGCTTCGCCTAGTAGTAAAATATTAACAAGACAAAAAAATAGACTTAACTAAACAGCCTTCATTGTCCAGATTTATTTTTCTTTTATGCTTACCATGAAAATTTGATATGAAATGTTAGCCATGTCATCATAAGGGAAAAAATTAAACACTATGAAGAAAGAAGAAAGGGAAAAAAAAGAGGGAAACTGAATGAAACAAATGACAATGCAGTTAACATAATTCTTAGACTTACCAGTTTGTGCTAGAACATGCTAAAGATACACAGTCAGTCCCCCACTTTGAGATAAACTAGCGGGAATATATCCTTCCATTCAGTTATACCCAAGAACGTACTACGTCGTTGTCTCACTCAACTAGCAGCCTTAGCTGTTTCATAATCTTGGCCATAAAGTCGAACTCGGTGATCTTCTACATGGTTTTCCTTTACCAAACCAGATAACTCGGCGGAAAACCCTCCAAATCCGAGCTCCATATCTCCTCTGGGAAGTGAATGCCATACAACCAGTTCCCACTTGCCCTAGGGGTTTCCTCCTTATCTTACTCATCGATCTACCACCCATTAATCCATATGTTCGAAAGCTTGGACCCCTTGATTCATCATTCATTGCATTAGTTCCCATTGATGCTAATGTCTTCACTTGAAGACTTTTCTTCAAAGCCACTAGTTCTTCCTCCAGTGTTTGGATTCTAAAACTGGTACACTGGTACTCTTCCGGTGCCATTCCCAACTCCTTCTCTATCAAGTAGCTCAAGGGTTGTGAGCTTCCTCTCTCAGTTTCAGCACGATCCTGAAACGGGCTTTCTGATCCAAGAAGTTGGGTTTGGAAATTGAAGTGCCTTGAGCTTGAAATGCTGCCCGAGAATAATAAGTCACTGCTGTTGGTGTACCTGAATGATTCTGAACACTCTCTGAATGCTTGTTGGGTGTGCAGCTGCTGCACAAACACTGCTTGAACTACAACACGAAGTGGCATCAACTCGTTTAGTACTGCTTCAATGCAGGTTTCTTGGGATAGTTTTTGGCAGCTTATGTACTTGCAGACTGAGTTTATTGCATCAGGTGACAAATCACGGTGTGCCTGAAACATTTTTAAACTCTGAAATAAAAGCAACATCACAAGGCAAATGCTCAACTGGAAAACAAAAATCTTAATTACCTTAAGATACACAGTTATGGCTCTGTAGAGATGATCATGGGTCTGTCTATATGATAGAGGTACTGTCTCAACCAGATCTAAGAACATCTGAAGATCCATGGTTGGATCAGATGCTAGTCGGCCAAGATATGCATCCCAGAGCTCTCCAACAATTGAGCAATTCATATAACTATGACTAGTAGTATTCTTGTTGATTGAAACATATTTAGAGAATATGCTCTTTATTGTAGCCAAATGCACAACGGAATTGCCAGCAACAGAATCTGCTGGAATGAGAAGATCGTCCACCTGTGCACAAGGCAGAAGGGCAACTATGTGCTCTTGTAATTTGACTGTGTTGCTCTTCGTACTTCCCATCCCAAGCTCAAGAGATCTATCAATCATTGATAAGAAAAACCCAACAGGGATACCTCTAGCAGTACCTCCCAGCTTTTCACCATACGCGTACGGAAGTAAATCAACCACTCCTTGTAGAATCTCCAATGTCGTCTTTCTCCTTGTATCGTCATGATCCTCTTTGTCATTATTACTGTTATTTATGTGATCTTCCCCAATACACAAACACTCCCAAAACTGTCTGGTTCTCTTCCTAGACAGTACCCACTTATTACCATAGAGAATAACTATAGGACTGACGTACTTCTCCTTCATCCCTTGTCTTCTCAAGGACCCAATCACCCTCTTAAAAAACCCAAATGGAAGACCAATCAGATCCTTGATCCAGTGATCCTCACTCACCATCATCGTCACTTTTTCATAGCTCCAAGGCCGACCAGCCGCTTCCACCAACGCATTAAGGCTGAGAGATGGATGGTCCATCTTCCTCTCCGGATCAAGTACCTCCATACACGCCATGAAGGCGAGTGACTCAACACACCTGCTGACAATAAGCAGATCCTCTGCCCATGGAAGAAGGGATTGGCATTTCTGGAGGACAATCAGTGTGTCGTCCCAGCTCTGGAGGACTACCTGGTTCAAGTAGAGATCAGCTCGATCACAGAGATTGCTGTTGTTGTTGTTGTTGGAGTGAACATCGTTAGATGTCATGTCAAGGAATTGAGCTGCGCAGCGGACGGATACGATGTTGAAAGTATCGATGAAGTTGGATGAACCGTAGATGAAGAGAGCAATCATCTCGAAGGTGTTTGCACCTCCTGGGAAATTGGGTGGGAGGGAGATGATGTCATTGGTTTGCTGCAAGAGTCTCCTGAAGTATCCGCTCTTGTTGGATAGTGGAAGCTGCGGAGAGAGTAATAAATATGGATAGAATTATCAGTCCATTAATTTGTTAATTAAGGAAGACTATTGATGATTGAAGAAATAAGAGGCCGGAGATAAAAGAAAACAAAATCATGGTTTAATATTTTGCTAGCTAGCCTTGTGGAGGTTGAAATTCTTGCCACCAACGTGTACTTGGACCGTGGCAGGTAATCCTGTCTCTTGGCTCCTGCAAATTTCATCAAACAAGAAGATGTATGAAGACAATAGTAACATCTTTAGTGAAGAAAATCAAGCAACCAATTAAGAAAGGATATGAGTAATTACCAGGAAATGATCTTGATCTTGAGAAGGGCAGAGAGGTTGTGAGATGAGTGAGGACTAGCGGTTGAAGAGGAGTAGACGACCTTTGAAGTACTCGATGCTTCCATGGCTGGTGTGTTTGTTTTTGTTTTAATTAAGCTTTGGGGATAATCTCACAGTGCTAGCTAGATGATTGATTATTAATTCTTGATAGCTAAGCTAATTAAGCTAGCAGACAAAGTGAGTACGACGGGGAAACTAAATTAACCCCATATGATCAGACGATTTATATATATTGTGATCAGAAGGTGGAAGAAGGAAGAAGACGGAGGTGGAATAAAATTAAGATTAGGTGAGCTGGTTGTGTAGCACGGACATAACATCCTGGAAATATTTGTCTCTATGTGCATATTCAGCAGTTCCAAGCCTAGTTCAGTGTTGGGGTGTGGAAGAAGATATAGAGATGTGTTGACGCTAACTCAGCTGATTGATTGTTTAACAAAAATGGAAATTAATTGTGTATTATAATCTCGGGAGAAAAATTTCTTCCCCTGGTTTAGTTGCTGTTCAAGTCATGTGTGGCCTTGTTAGTCAAAACCGCACACGAGTGATCTCACCCAGGCCATAATTCCTCACCAATCTCGAGTACCTAAAAATGTCTCTAAATCCTAACAGTACTACTGTCCCTAGCTTGGAGAGCTTCCATTACCCTCCTTCTAATGCAAGTCTTTTTCCCGATTGTTCGTGGATTCACTTGATTCAAGATTTACTTACTTTATCATTTATAATGAGTCTAGCTAAGAGTTTAATTTAGCACCAATGATCCAATGTATAATACTAGCACTAATAACTACAATGCATAAACTAATCATTCTATTATAGTTCCACTTGTCTGTGATCTAAAATTGTTTTGGGGTTTTCCTCCCTTTGCTTCTCATGAGTCATGATAGACCTGGCAATTTGGGTCGCTGGGTCGGGTTGATATCAACCCTAACCCAACCCATTTAAAATATCATCAACCCAACCCAACCCAAAAATCGATGGGTTAGAAAATCATGACCCTAACCCAACCCGTTTAAAATCCTTTAACCCTAACCCAACCCACCCAACCCATTTTTTGAGCATACAATAATTTAGATGGATTAGGAGTAGAAATTAATTAAAAAAATCCAAAAACATCCAGTACTAGCTGGCACACAAATTAGGATGAAACAAAAGGAAGATAATTAATCTTGCTTGATCGACCCAACTTTAAACGAATTTCATGTTATGCAAAGAATGTTAAACTACTGCACCAATATCCCATGAATAGAATAACACGTATTTTGTCCATAAGTTTATATTTATCAATCTGAGCCTAAAGCTCTACCACTGTTGGGGAGAAATCCTATCTAGATATGCACATGTACCTAGTGCCCTTAATAAAAAGGGGAACAAAAATGAAAATCTTCATTATGCATTAGAGAAATATACTAAAGACAAATCTTCTAAAGTTAGAAATAATTTATAAACTGAGAGCTCAAAGCCTCAAACTATGACTGATAGTTTTAAAATAATTACACCTGTTTAAATTGAGTGCTCATACCTGAGAAAGGTACAATCACAATCACTTAATCGTTACCAACAATTGAGGAACTTTTATGCAGCACGTTATCTGCATTATTGGCTTCAGAATTCACTAAGAGGTCTATAATCAAGATCCTAATTACAAAAAATACATATCACCTACTTTTGTTCACTCTTCTAGATAATCTAAACATACATATGTTCTCAAGAACAACTATGACAGTGAGAATAAGAAAAACAAACCTTGGGCAGAGATGAGGAGCGACATAGACATGAACAACAACATAGAGAAGAAAAAAGGATGTGATTCTGCAAGAGGAGAGCATTTGGGTTTTCAACATTATGTTAAGGTCTGGTTGGGCCCTTTGTATGATATGCAGCTGGTTGGGCCACTTGTTTAGTTAAGATTACGTGATATTATTAAAGGTGGTAGTCCAACTACACTTGGGTTTAAGGCTAAGGCATAGTTTGATTTGAAAATAATATATATATATATATTTGTGAATTAATATTTTTATTTTTTATATTAACAAATATATTTTCGGGTTTCGGGTTGGGTCATGGGTAAAGATCTCTACCCTAACCCAACCCACAAAATTAGCTAATTACCCTAACCCAACCCAAAAAATAGATGGGTCAATAATCAAGACACTAACCCGCAAAAATATGGGTTGGGTTCGGGTTGGGTTTCAGGTTGGGTCAAAATTGCCAGGTCTAAGTCATGATGCCTTTTTCTCTACTTCTCATAAGACAGACGTCTGAATTGAATTGAGTGTACACGGGAAAAGAAAGAAGATGTACTTCAACAGGATTTTGTAATAGTTGTCATTAATATATATGGAAATCAGATGGTACTGAAGTGTGGAGAAAGCAATGCTTTGAATTGTACTGCAACAATGCCCAAAACGGCACGGCTTCTCACAAAGACGAGGGAGAATGAGAAAATGGCACTATTTCTGATGAGGAATGGAAGGAGAGATCAAACGAAAGTCCTACTTCTTGGTAGTGTTTTGTTTTCTATCTTAACAATTTGAAGTTGTGTTTCACTTACAGCCAACACGTTGCACTCAATCCCCATGAGTGTCAATTAATAAGAATAAAATATACTAGCAGGCAGGCAGGCAGCTTAGCTGAAATGTTATAATGGGCACGGACGTCCACATTTTCAAACAAAATTATCCGTGCATTAGTACCGATACACAGCTCAACAGCTAGCTTCATCTTTCTTACGGATGAAGCAACACATTCTTCAATTTCATTTGCTTCCTTTTTCAACGTCGACGTTTTTTCTTCTTTTCCCTCTCCCCATTTTCAGGCCTTGAGTTCCTCGTTGCCCCAATTTGACTCTACAAATCGTTTCGTTTGATTTGTTCATATCGGATTTGACGGTCTAACGAGCTACTACCTAGCGGATTAACTAATGGCTACGGAAAAAGATCTCATTCAATGGATTCTGTGATAGAAAAGAGGGACAACCCACATTTTGAGAACATTTTGAAGTTGTCTAAGTAAATGTTTGGTTTTTTTATGAAACATATTATCAGGTTAAAGAATAGTAGTAATGTTCGACATGAAAAGGTGCCTTAAATAAATAATACCACACATGATATGACCTTCATTGTAACACCTCAACCGCTAAACTCGTCATTACCTCATAAACTGACACATCTTACCATAAATCTCGCAGCGGAACTCTAAATACAACGGAGGGTGATACAACGCCGTTAGACACCCACGTGGTTAACCAGGCCTAACTCAACTACAGCATCGGTCTGATGGACCGGAATAACCGAGTACTCAATAAACAAATCTCAATTTTATTCCTCACTATACCGAGTCTACGATATACAGACGCCGATAACATATTTGGTCATACACCTTATTCAAGTACATGAGTAAAATAAATTCTAACTACCCTTGCTAACCACCGACCCCGTCCTACTCTCGAACGGTATCATCTTCGGTGTACCTGAAAAATAAAAATGACGCCCCTAGGGGCTCAGCTTAACGCTGCATATGAAATTCGCATACCCCGCGTGCTAACCGGGGTACGCCGACTACTTTTGTCGAGAGCATGGATTTCATTTTAATTCAATCAACATGCATATAGTAATACATTATTTATGTACACTACACAAGGATTCAACATTCAGTCATGGGATACAATCCCAAACTAACATAACAAAGTTGTTAGTTGTGTCACTTTTTACTCTTAGGCCCTGAGAGTTATTGTAACACCCCTACCGCTAATACCGTCATTACTGTACAATACTTACCTTCGCAGCGGACTTACATACTCAACGGCGGGTGTACAATGCCGTTAGTCACCCACGTGACTAACAAGGCGAGTTACAATCCTACATACTATCGGTCTGATGAATATGAACATACCAAGTACTCTACACAATACAATACTTCCCATTTCATACTCAACCATAATCCAATTACAACTCCAATACATTACTATACCGAGTATGCTACAATCCTTACATTACCGATACAGTTTGGACTTCCAAATTCATATACGTTACAAATACAAATCCTTTTACTCAACTACCCATGCTTATGTAGCAGTCCCCGTCCTACTCTCTCGAACGGTGGTCAGCTTCGAATACCTGCACACTAAAAACGGTCCCCCTAGGGGGCCAGCTTACGCTGCATATGAAATTCGCATATACCGCGTGCTAACTGCGGTACGCCGACTACTTTGGGTCGGATATACATGGAGTTCATTTTACATGCATACATACATACTATGACTACACAATACAATCACAACACTTACATACATGTACAAGGTTCAATACTTATTAGGGAATATAATTCGAAAGTCAACCATTCGTGTTAGTTACTTACTCATTACTCCTTCGTTACATTACTCACTACTCAGTTCATACTGTGTTCAATATCCGTTACTCTACTCGTACTCACTCCTCACTCGCTACTCATCACTTACTCTTGCATACTCATCACTCAATGCTCCTTACCTTACTCGCACACATTCCTTACTCCATACTCGTTACTATACTTGTGCCTACTCACTGCTCAATGCTCCGTACTTACTCATACATACTCAATACTCAAAACTCAATACTTACTCATACATACTCAGAACTCAATACTCAATACTTACTCATACATACTCATTACTCAGTACTCAATACTCTGGTCTCTGGGCGGAGTCATACACAAGACTCGCCACTGGGCCTACAATTTCAAAGGCTATTCACTTAGCTCCTCAAATATACAATCATCCATTTTTATCGGACAAATCAAATTCCCAACACTCCTCTCATGGAGTATCTTACAATCTCATGGATTAGCCTAGAAGTATCTCTCTTGATAACCTCCACTAGCTTAGGGAATTACCACCGTCTAGTATTCTCAGGTTTAAGGGTTTCCCCAACGTATCGAATACTCTCATGTTCGGGACATTACTTACATCAGTCGGGTCCTCTCATAGTGGGTCGACTAACTTGCTTAGGGGTTTAGAGACCCCTCATCATTCTTTACTACTCTTATAGTTCATGACTTGCGCCAACAATAATTCCTCTAGTAGAGTTTATTTATATACTTCCACTACTTATCGTTTGTGGATTATTCATTTCGGTTCTCCTACCGTTATCGGAAGGTTACTACTCCCAGTGCACTCTCTCACATTCTAGAGTTCATTGGTTTACGTTATCGTTATTGGTTCGTTGGTTTAGTGCGTTTCTACGTTCCCGTTAGTTCACAACATGACTCTTACTACAAGTCACTAAACAACAAGACTCATTTATGAGTCGGTCCACGCACTAAGTGAAGCCACACAATCAATCAAGAAGGGTTAGCTCATACAACATACAGCAAGACATACAATGAAAGGCAATAAACCGTTTTCATGCTTTAGTCTTGATTAGCCGGCATACAGCACACAAATCAACATAACTCGGTTAGCATACGGGGCATGAGAAAATCATACCTTTCACCGGGGTTAGCTTTACCGTGTGTTCCCTTGTTCCTTGGTTCACACTTGGTCCACTGATAATGTTTCCAACATTGTTATTAATACTAGGTTCATACAATACACAAATAATTACTACTCCCGTACTTACCCCGTTATCTCGGTATACTTAGTTTCACTCATGTCAAACTATGTCCTTACTTCCCATTCATTTCCTACACTTGTTGACACTTCTTAGGACCTTTAAATATCACCAAACAAGGCCTTAACAACTTCTAAAACCATTACCAATCAATCCCCCATGTTTAAAAGCCTAAAAACCACTTACTGCACAATTTTGGGGGTGGTCCGGGACTTGGTCCGTACCCTAGGTCCCGGACCATACATGTTGTGTACTCTCGGCCTAATTTAACACCCTGGTCCGGGACTTAGTCCTGGACTAAGGTCCCGGACCACAACCTGTATCGAGTCTCGAATTGATTTTTGATGCGGTCCGGGACTTGGTGCCTATCCTAAGTCCCGGACCCTGCTAAAAACTGCTACTTGGTGGATTTTCAGCCCCTAATCAACCCTTAATCCACCTCCAATCATTCCATAATCTTTCCACATGTTTTGTACATATTTAAACACACTTAAACACTCGCTAAAACTCCTTAAATCCATGGTCCAATACCTACTCAACTTCTTGTTCAAATTCTACAAATTTTCCATTCTCATTTTCACACTTTGCACACTTGTGCATTCCTACACTTCTCTTTGCATTTAGCATCTTGTCATAACTTCATCTTACCATTTCAATTCTTTTACAATCAACTACACTACCTATACCCAAGTACAACTCTATTTTTACAAAATCTTGCACACTAGTTTTTCTCTAGTTTCTACAATGTTTTACTACACTTCTTGCTACAGATTTTATATCATTTCCTTCTTATACTACAACCACTACTCCATGGTCCTTAAACATCTCTATTATCCCCAATACATACCTTGGTTCTCCCATTCACCAAGTCACCCATAAATGTACATATTCCTACCAAAATTTTGCATAGTTCACCTACATTTCTCACTTATCCACACATACCCATTATCACCAAAATCATTCCTATTCTAGCCACACCCATACAAGGGTCCTACCAGCAATACAAAGCAATCTTAATACATCATTACTTCCTCAAAACACAATATCAATACACATACACAATTCTTTGGCTCTAAGGCCTACAATCCACATACTTGTTCACAAATACCCAAGCTTTCACAACTACAATGCTAATACATTATTTTGGTTTCTTTAAATTGGTTTACCCATTCCCATTATTCTAATGCATTAAAATTTAGCATTAAGTAAGAGCTCTTACCTTGAGCTTATATTTCCTTCATTTCTTTTCCAATTCTTCTCCTTCTCTTTTTCTTGCAAAAATCGGCCATGTGGGGGATGGAGTTGCCAAACTCCATCCCAACACCCAAATTACATAAAGAGAATATAATTAAACTTCTAATCTCTTAAAACTTCACTAATTCAATGAAGGGTTTAAATTACCATTAGTTAGGGTTTTTACCTTGGAGCTTTTAAGAGAGGTTTTCAAGCCTTGAATGAAAGGGAGAGTTCCTCCACCATTGGAGAGTTGAACCAAGCTCAAATCAAGAAGAAGACAAGGCATTACAGAGGGGGCAAAATCGGCCACTATAGAGAGTGAAGAAAAAACGGATTTTTCTTGAAACTTTTTACCTTAGGAGGAAGAGGAGACTCCATGCTTCGAAATGGTGTCATTTATTCTTCAAGTGCTCTGCAGACTGTATATTGTGAGTGGTTGGAACTGGTGTAATTAAAACAATTAAGAAAGAAATTAATACTCAAAATATCCGTCGGGCTGCAAATAAAACCCGGTCGCAGTAGTATAGTAAGACAGAAGCGGCCGGGGTCAAACCGTGGGACTTATAGCAAAATAATATAGTACCTAAGCTTGTCACAAAAGGGGGGAATTAATTGACTTGTAAAGTAAAACAACAGATAAAATTAACTGAATTGAAGATAAATTAAATGGAACTCCGGGTTCAGGTTTATATAATCTGATTAATTATGCTATCTCTACCGGTTTATTTATAATTGTTTGGCAAAATTCCTCTGATTATCTTAAGGACTAATCATAGACTCATAAGAACTCGTTTACCAGAAAATGCAAGGTCCGATGAAAACTCAGGCAAGTACTAGTAAATGGGAATTAAGTGCGAGGAATTATATTCTTGCATTTCCTACAGATTTACGGCTTAATTAACCTATCTGTTTATCACCGATCAGATTAAAACAGATTTAGTAAAGCTTTTTAATAAATCGATGAAATTTATTAAAAAGGTGAGAGAAAAACTTTAATCGTAACAAACTGTATTTATTTTAACCGGTATAAATATAGATTACATAATTAAACAAACTACAACTAAACCTTCGCCTGGAGTAAATCCTCCTTAGCCTGACATATTAACTGGTAATAAGTCAGACAGAGGTTGGACGTAATAATAATACGGAGTAATGGGGTGAGGATGGTGAATGGAGAAATTAAGAGAACAAAGAGTGGAGAGTGTACGTAGGAATTTGTAAGTGGAATGAGTGATTTGGAGTGTTGAGTTCTGGGGAGTAATCGTGTGTATTTGGTTGAAGGTGCAGTATGTTTATATAGAGGAAGGGAAGAGGAAGAAGATTGATTGCAGACAGAGCTGGAGACAGACGCGTGAGGGAATTAAGGTAGGCGCCTGATATCGCTCGGAGTAGATGGATATGTCTGTAGGCGCCGTCAATGAAGAAGATAAACAGCGCGTTAATTTCTGGATCTGTGTTGCATTTACACGCGTCCTTGTTTCTGTCCGTCCATAAATCCACGGACATATTCAGACTTGTCCGCCCCTTGTCTGTCCATAATTCCACGGTCGTATTCATATTTGCCGCGTCCGGGTTTGTGTCCGCCCTTTTAGGGCCGGGCGTCTCACACGGTCTTCTTCTCTTCTCTGCTCTTGTCCGTGCTTAATTCTACGGACACCATTTGCTCACGTCCGGGTTTATTTACCTGGACAAGACCCGGACGCATTTGCTCACGTCCGTCCTTACTTCCGCGGACAAAACACGGTTTCATTTCTTCACGTCCGGTCTTCTGTCTGGCTTTGTTTGGGCGGACAAGACACGGACAGCAATTTTGACTCGTTTTGTTCTGCGAACTTTGACCGGCTCTAGCTTCTTCGTTTGGACTCCGTTTTTCGAGCCGTTTGCGCCTATGTGTTTGTCTCTTCGTCTATTTTGCTCCTAGCTTGGCTTTCCTCATGTTTAACCAATAAATTTGTGAGATAACCAATAAAACATAAACTAGAGGAAAACTAACCAAAGTGGAGAAATGCGCAAGAAAAGTGCTAATATAATATATGAAATACACCTATAAAACATGCTCAATTTGGACACTTATCATGCTCAAAACCCATGGAGATGAAGTTGTCCATTTTCAGATTTTGAAAAGATAGGAATGTAGAGCTTGAAGAGAGGAGTTCAAATATGTATTTTATTTTACATTTGGAGCTCAAATGGGCTAGAGCATGAGGAAGAAAGTGAGAAGCCATTGGAGCTATTTTGAGAGCTTCAAAATCGCCCAGAAAGAGAAAGAAGAAGAGAGGAATCAGGTGGGGGAGGAGAAAAACGTGAGATAGAGGGGGAGTAGAGGAGAGAGAAGACTAAAAGTAGCTTTTGTACTTTTCTTTCACTTTTGCTTTTGCTTTTGTTTCTTCTTTAGCTAGTGAGGTCAATTGAGTCAACAAGGAGGGCTGAGTCACTAAAGAAACCGGCCCACTATACTTATACATGCTGGAGCGTTTTTCATTTTTTTACAGAAAACGCTCGTTAATTTACCCGGTTTCAGCACTATTCACTAAACAGGCCCGTTTCCAGAATTTTCTCGTTTAATTATTTTTATTTGTTATTAAGCTTCCATGAATGCTTAATAATTATTATTTAATGATTCATAATTTTTACGGGTTCGTTTGACCACTTAAAGTCACGTTTTCGGGTTTTCTCGAAAAACGTGCGCTAAAGCTCTACTAGCGTTTTAATGCATTATTTGGATCCGTTTTCTTCGGGAGTTGTTCCCATATATTATTTGGGTCTTATTAATCCCTGTGAATTCACATAATACGCTAACCGAGGTCTCGTACCTCCTATGGTTATTTAACGCTTATTTTAGCGTTTTCCGCTTTCTAAGCGTTTTCTCATTTCTTTTGGATTTATTTTCTTTACCAAAATTACTTAGGCACTGTTAGGCCCTTAAATACGATATAAAAATAATTTAATCACCATTTTTAAGTTCAGGGTATTTCAATCTACCCCCCTTAAAGAACTTTGCCCTCAAAGTTGGTGAATCCAATATTGTTACTTGTATAAATACTCTATGCTAAGGTTATAATCTCTACATATAACTTGTCAAACTCCAAATGTCTGACATGATGTATACTACACATCCACACAGCATGTCACTGCATGCATAGCAATCAAAAATATCTGTTTTACTTCTCTCCAAGGGGGTCCATCCGCAGATAATTAGGTACCATCCTCCCCCAATGGCGAGTGATCCCTCAGGTACCGGTCACGTTTGAACACTTACGCTTTCTGGTTCACGGCCGTCATGACTTGAGCACTTACACTTTCTGGCTCTATAGTCCTTTGGTTCTGATCAAATTCATTTGCACATATAGAGATCCTCAGGCACTTACTCATATTTACTTACTCATACTTTACTCATACTTACTTCGGGACTACGCTGCCCCAGTGCCTTTGGAAAAATATAAAACACACACTGTCACCGCACGAACGGTGTAGTGGTTTCAAACTACTCTACACTTCCACAGACTCAGAACTAGCTTCACCTCCTATGGTTTCGACCGGATACCCGTGCCTAGGCATGGAAGATCCACTAGCGCCCGTGGAAGCGGTTTCAAAACCGATCCTCATTCTCAAGTTGGAAGAAAACATTGTACCAAATTAGTTTTGAAAATTCATTTTGAAAACTTGCATACATCACCCAAATTCCATTTATGATGATTATACCTATTACTAGTGTTATTACTGTGACCACTTAAGGAGCTTCCAGAGTCTTTCAACCCCAATGTGATCAGCATTGATGTTGAATTATCCTTCCACCCCAATTTGTGTTCGGTTTCCCTTGATCGCTAGCAAATCAAGTTCCACTTCCCACCTCAATACAAACAGACAGATCGTCAAACATTATTTCATTTTCTATCTTTTTAATCTTGCTAGTCAGAGTAGTGCCTAAACAAGGAAGGCTCAGTGACCACCACAAATGTGTGGGAACGAGCCACAAGGAACGACACTGAACCAAATAGAGTGGGAATCTCCCAGGATTGGAGAAGTACCCAGATCTACGACAGCTATGTCTAGACCACCTAGAAGCAACCTAAAGGATCGAGTATACCAATTGAAGATCAATAAGATCAAAGGAAGAGTCGACAAGACTACCAAATGCAGGCGGAAACCCTACCAAGATTGTTATAGGATTACCCAAAAACCACCAGTACCACGCACTTGCCACGGCAAGTGTAGTAAGGACAGAGATACGTAAAGAAACTCTAACACACCACAGGTACATAGTAATGTACCGTGACTACAATGAAGCAACTATGGGATCACAAATCTTGAAACTGAAGGAATGGAACCTTGGAAAGGCCTAACGGCCCGACCACTGTATTTAGAACATACCAGTCAGCGAGAGGCTAGACTTGGTCAAGATTTCGAACATGGCTATGCCATGAAGAACTTCTTTTAACACCGAACCACAGTTTTCAAACCAAGTTTTCTTTCAAAACCACGAACCTTCTTTTAAACCCTTGGATTTTAAAAACCAAAACAACAAAATCATGGTGAGTATCATAGAACGATACAAGAGGGGTTGGCAACAGAATACTTCACCTAGGCGTGTGACAAACACTACGAGTGTACCCGTTACGGGATGTGGGACAACCGCACTCTGAAGGAGCTTGCGGGCCTGACATATAGTTGGGTAAGTGGTAACGTATCAATATGGTACCGCACGTATGTATACATGTAGTGTGCGACGCACGGGAAGTAGTCAACTCCATTCTACGGATCATGAGTGAGTTTTAACCAGAACAACTGGACACCACAGACAATCAAGGAGAAGGAAACGCAGTTAAGGAACGAGCGTAAGGAACTCAGAGAATCCATCTGAAGATAAGGAATGAAGACTGGGAAGTGCAAAAAGCACAGACTAGCAAATATAGACATTGGATATGTCTCAAGGACACCAAACAATACATGACAGCTGGAAGGTATACCTAGCCTAAACACAGTAAGGTAATCACCTAACGTGAACACCACGATACTCAACAAACGGGACAGAATTCCCAAGAGCAATCACGAGATTACCACGGAGCCAACCCATCATCGGAGAGGATATTTAAACCTAGTCTCAAGCACTAGGAGCAAGTATAAACGGTCTACCCAACGACGGGAGACGTCATAACCCGAAAGGAGATAGCTTAATGCAATGCTTTAAGACGGTATAGAGGACAACACATGTTATAAACATTAGCCGGATGTAACGGCATAACTACCAGCACCAGGAGCGATCCTTGAAGGGTGTCTGCGTTAACAACAGTTGAACAAGCATAATGATATGAGCACGGGAGCTAAAACGAACATTCGGTTTGGACGCCGAAGGGATTTCACTTAACAGGAAATACCCTAAGGTACTGAGAGGCACCCATTACCATGGAGCCCAGCAACACCTCCAACCTGTGATGGTATACAAGGAGGGGAAACAGATATAAGCAGCTTGCAAAGAGCATAGTTCGCAACAATACGGCTTAAAAGCCATCAACCAACTATGTTATGTAAACCCTAATGGTTGCATAATCCACACCATTTGAGAGCAAGACTTGCAAGAGATATTATCTCATACGACAAGAAATCAACAACTGGACCATAAATTCAAACCCAACATCCTGAGTGGCTTGGAGTAATGGCCAACTCAATGTCACTGTCACTAGAGCATCAGCCTAGTATACAGTTGACGGAGTTCTTAATTACCGCCATGCCTTCTGTAGCAATGGTAGCACAGAGGCATGAGAATCATGATAATGCCAACATTAGCCTAGTCCACACTTGGACACTACGAGAAACCCAAGGGAAGGTACCCCTCGTCAACCGAAGACCACCAATGCGGTGATGATGTGAACCCTTAGAAAAGGCTTCCATCTACTATAACAATAAAACCACGCAATAGATATTGCCAAGGGGTGATGGAATAAGGAAATGAGATTTCCAAACCATTACGACTTAAAGGAGTAAGCATACTCCATATACACCCAAACAAGTGGTGGACCATTGCGTAAACACCAACATATCAAACCTTGTTATTAGACCTATGAGTGGAGACAAACCCCTCAACAAGAACCTTCACTTGTCAGTGATAGAATACCCTCCAATTGGAGAACGGGACCAGAAAACCCTTGAAGTTTCGTGGGATGTCCTGGTAATATACATACAAGCAAAACTACACAGCTAGAGCCTAAACCAATGCTCAGCACTGAAAGGCATTAATTATCAAAGCAATTAATGTGAACACACATTGAACATCACGAATGACTAACACTCAAGAGAGCTTATAACCCGATGAGTTATCTCACCCTTGGTTAACCAAGATACTTGGTAAACTGTATCATAAATGATGATGGAATGTGAGGTAAGCTAACCTACACATGAAACCTAAAATGGAAGAACATCTCCACATTGGGAAGATATTAATATTGTGGTATGCTATGACAACCGTCATACACATGAAAATTGGAAACCCCAGGGTATACATACCATAAGAGAATGGTGCCAATGACAATGGCAATGAGTAAAGAGAAAACTATCACAGTAACAGAAACAGTAAAAACGATGTTGTATAATGAGTAAGAATACGATGCGCAACAAGCGACCGATATGAGGAAGTAACAGATAATGACACGGAGTATAAGTGCGAGATGACAGGCAGAAATATTCTTTCCTATCACATAAGTGACTTACTGTCAAGCGTTTACGCCTCTGCACTCTGTATGACTGAGTGTTTTGGTATTGCACCTGCGCAGCTAATGATCTAATGGGATGGCTAAGGATATAGAGAATGTAAACTATAGTAAACCCTTCTTTTCACCAACAAGCACGAAGAGTGTAAAACACACTAACAATCACAAGATGTGAATCCCAGTGGAATAAAAGAGTGAAAGGAGACTTAAGAAAGTCACTAGGACCGACGCATATCAGTGCAAGGTCATACAAGTAAAGAACACTTGTAGTGAACCAGAAGAACTGGTGTAATCCAGGAGCTATTGACAACAGAGGAAGCGCTATAACTAAATAGTGGCTTAACCTCGCCCGACAATAAGTCGGAGGAACTTAACGAATAATCGTGGAAGCATGAATAGCATGTGCAGTAGATTACCAGAGAGCTGGTTATAAATCTTAAACTCGTTGAGTTCAAACACGGTAAAAGAATACCGCAGTTGTTTAGTAAACCTTATTCCCATAATAGACGGATAAGAAGGTGATGTATAGCACATTAATGATAACACGAAGGGTAAGTAACCCAAGCTATCAGGGTCGCGCAGCAGAAGCTAGTGGGCCCTAACTAGGAGATTAATGTACATAGTGAGCATAATACAATGGCTATTAATGCCTTGAAGCCGATTAGGCTAGAACCGAATTAAATATGAGTTAAATAAACTCATATAGGAACTCTCGGTGCAAAGACTAAACCATTGGAATGGTTAAGATCCCTTTGACCAGAGCATATTGTATAGTATACGGTAGTGAAGCTAAACGCTTCAGTTTGCCCAGACTGATTAAACCAAAGTTTAATAATAATAACATATGGTAGATTACGTGGGCGTAATCCCTTTTAAGGGGGGTAGAGCGAAAACCGCTTAATGTAAGTTTTGTGAATAAAACACATAAACCGTAATGTGCATAGCACAATGAGAATCAAATTGATGATTGATACTATATTAAATAAACATAAGTACTCATTCATATTGTAATTATGGTAACTAGGCATTAGACATGCAAATACCATAGGAGGAATATACCCATCTTGTAACACCAATGTAAGAGTATTAGTAAAAGAAAAGTAATGAGTAGTGGACGGAGCTCCACAAGTATTGCAGCCTTTGAAGAAGTAGTACGGAATGAATGAGAGTAGTAGATGAATGAAGTTTATGAGTAGTGGAATCGTAGGTAAATTATTTGAAGTAAATTGAAGACAACTAAATCTTATAGGTATAGTATTTCTTGTATAGAATATAGGAGATGATGGTGAGTAACGGATGGAAGTAGTGAAGGTTGATGAAATGAGCGTTAGGATTGAACCATGGAGTAAAGCATTTGGGAAGTAGAGTGAGGACGATTGATGGACGGATTCCATCCTTTGGAGATGTATAATTCATAATCACGACTAGAAAGAGTAAAAGATAGAAAATGAAAACAATTAAATTATTTGTTTGGTTGAATCTGATGTGGGAAGTTGAACTTGATCCTGATCAGATCAATGGAAACTGAACACAAATTGGAGTGGAAGGATAGTTCAACACTGGTGCTGATCACACCAGGGTCGAATGATTCTTGAAGCTCCCCTCAAGTGGTCACAAGAATCACATAGGATAGAAGTGATGGATATAAATTGGAATTCGGAGTTGTGTGTTTTAGAAATTTCTAATTAGCAGTATTGAAAAGATTGTCTTAGACATGAGAATAAGGATTTGTTAGAAACTTATAATGGAGAAGATAATGGTGTAACATGTTGCATTATTCCAAGGGCAGCGGGACATAGATGACTCCTGTGTCTAGATGACCTGAGTACCTGCGGGACTGTATGTGAATTGCATTGCTTTGGGGATAGCTTTGCATTGTATGTATGTATAAATTGGTAATGAGGAACCGGATGGTCGGTAGTAATGCGGATTGGAGTGATTATTGTGCATTAGTATGGTATGGTATGGTATAGTATGTAGGAACCTTGAGTAACGGATTTGGGATGGTAAGAGGAAGAAGGTATGGCTTTGGTATTAGACACGTAAGAATGAGTAAGCATTGTAAACCCATAACCTCGAACAACTTTGAGGACAAAGTTCCTAAGGGGGGTAGATTGAAATACCCCGTACTTAAACATAAGGATTAAAATTAATCTAATAAGTATTTAAGGGCCTAATGGTACCTAATTAATATTGGTAAGGAGAATAAATCTAAAAAGAAATAAAGAAACGCTTAAAAAGCGAAAAACGCTAAATAAGCGTTAAAATAACCATAGGAGGTATGAGACCTCGGTTAGCGTATTATATGGATTCCAAAGGTTTAATAAGACCTAAATAATATATGGGAACAAATCCCGAAGAAAATGGATCCTTAAAACGGGTTAAAATCACTAACGAACCTTAAAGTGCGTTTTTTTCGAGGTAACCGAGAAAACGTAACTTTAAGCGGGTCAAATAGACTCGTAACAATGTTGGTCAACTAAATAATCATTAATAAATATTAGTGAAGCCTTAGAACCAATAAAATCAATAACACGAGAAATTAGTAAAAACTGTCAAAAACGGGAAGTTGTGGGGTAGAAACATAAATAACCAAAACTTATGTGTCCACTTTGAAAATAAAAAGTAAAAGTGGTATGTGTGTGCTGTGTGTGTCCGATGGGGACTCCCCCTCTCACACTCTCTCACACACTCACTCTCTTATTTACAAAACAACAAAACTAATAAACTAAACTAACCTACTTTATTACCTTACTCACTCACACACTCTCTCTCTTACTCCCCATTCTCTTCTCTCACGTGAACCCCCACCCTCACTCGCTCATTTCTTCCTTCTCCTTCCCCAAGCGATTTCCATGGAAGCTTGAGAGAACCCACTAAAAACCTCACTTATCTCCTCTTGTTACTCTATCAAACCTTCTCCGAAAATTATAAAAACTACACCATTGGAATCCTCTCATCAAGAGCTACATTCCTATCTTTTCAAAAATCGAAAACAACAACTTTCATCTCCATGGGTATGGAGCATTTGGAGTTTCAAGACCACCATTAGAACCACCTCTTCCTCCTTGTCATTTTAAGGTTAAAATCTTCTTGAAACTCCTTTGTTTTTCTAGCCTCATGGGCAAAACGAAAATGAAGCTAAAACCTTGTTTGGTTTCTTTGCATTCTAGCCGATTTTGGCTTGTTGAGGGAGTTGGAAATCTTGTTCTTGATCCACTCCAAGCTTCATTTGCACCCTTACAAGGTAATGCAATTTTCTAAACCCTAAAACCTACATTAAAGCTTAAATAATGTTTAGGGTTAGTTTTAGTATTGAAATGGTGTGTATGTATGGGTTATTGATAAGTGCAAAACATATAGACTTTTTAGGGTTTAATCACCTTATTAATTGTAGCATTTTTGGTAATGTTTCTCACTTATCTAGGGTTTTTCCTATAAATATGTTGTTATATTTACTGATGTATTTTATGTGTTAAATTGTAGGAAAAATACCTAAAACATACATATGTTTATAAGGGATTAAAAGATGGTCACGTGAGGAAGAACGTGCATGCATGAATTGCATGCAACCGCCCAATAAGGGGCGGACCACTCTGAATAGAGGCAACCGCCTCATATTGTGAGGACGGGAATAGAGAGTACCGCCCAATAAGGGGCGGACAAAACAGAGGCAACCGCCCAATAAGGGGCGGTCAAGGCTAGGGTTTGCATGGAACCGCCCAGCGGACGTGATGGAGAAAACCGCCTGTTTTCATGCGGTCATGTTTAAATACGGGTTATCTTCGCCAACTCGCTCTGCAACCCGGTAACGGCGCCATTTTGCAGACGTTATAATCTGAGTGGTTATAATGGGTATAATTAACATAAAATAAAAGAAAAGAAAAGAAGGATGGTCCCGTGGAGGTCACACCCTCGTCATTCACTTCTTTCCTGCACATCCCGGATGGTCCTGAGGATATCCGAGGATTCACAGAGGAGTACTTGCAGAGGTCGAAGTCCAGGTGGCTTCAGGTTGTAGGTCGGAGGATCCGACATAGAGGGGAGGAGGAGAAGGATGTCCTCCCGTTCGCTAGCTTCCCCACGCTGACTCAGAGGCTTCTCTTGGAGATCCTCAGTCATCAGATTCGCCCATTTGGGGCGCATGATGCTACTGATGAGGATTGTGCCTTACTAGACTACTTCCTAGGTCCATTTCCACCCGCTCAGCGCATCTCCATCAGCCACATCATGTTCGGCCAGCTCCATAAGGTGGTCTCCTACATGAGGACGAAGAAGAAGAAGATCACTCCCATTTTTCCCTTCTTCCTCGGGCTCCACATTATCGGTTCCGTCCCATTCTCAGCAGAGTTCAAGCAAGCTTTAGAGCTCCGTTCAGCAAAACGCCCAGTGTCACTGCTGACTGTGCGGAGCTGGGGCTTTATGCGCTCAGATGACGGTACTTGGGTCAGGGCTACCGCTGCTCAGTCTTCCACTGCATCTTCCACAACAGCGGGGACCTCTACGGGAGCTACACACTCGGCTGATCCCGACCCACCGTCCGCTGACACTGCACAGGGAGATGAGCCCTATGTGCCGACTACTGCCATGATGCAGATCCCTGCTCCTGTACCTATCCCGACAGATCTCCAGACTCAGTTCCAGGCCTTCCATCAGAGGTTTGAGAGCTTTGAGCAGACTCAGCAGAGGATACTGGCTGAGCAGGCACGGGTGATGCAGCGCTTGGACCAGAGTGAGGAGTTGCATGCACAGACAGCGCAGCAGAATGCGCAGACCGCTCAGCTCCTAGCGCGTCTCCTCGCTTAGACAGGCCAGGGACCTGCACAGCCTCCACCACCACCACAGTGATTTTATTTTATTTTATTTTCTTGTTATTTTTATTTCATTTTATATTTCTCTGACTTTTTGTAGACTATTACTGTTTAAACCTTGTGCTAACATTTGATATATTCAGAAGGTAACAGTATGGTTTACTTCATGTTTTTATTTTATGAATTTTTATTTATGTTTTTCATTTAATGATTTTCTTTTGGTTCAATTGGAGTTCTGCTGGCTATATATGATTTTCTTTTCAGAACAAATTCTATGTCGAATATATAGCTGAACTCACCTTTGGAAAGCAACCTCAGTTGCTTTGGAATATCTTCGGTTGAACACTTGCGCGAACTCAAGTGTGAGGAACATCTCACCCCTGCCAAAGCTCTAAGTGTGAGGAAGGATACCTTCCTCAATCTACGATACAAGGGGAGTTTCAATTCCTCATTTATTATATTAATGTTCAACCTACATGCGTTTAATCCTTTATGAGTCTGTCATATTTTGAAAGGTCCTTTTCTTGATTTTAATTCTGAACAATGAGGACATTGCTCCTCTTAAGTGTGAGGAAGGAGAGACCTTTCCCTGAAATTATGACAGTAGTTCGATAATGCCACACTCACTTTTTGCTACTCTAAACTGCCTAAATTTGAAAAAAATTGCAAAAATGAGATAAAATAATTGTAGAAGTGTCTGAAATTATGTCAAGTGACAATTGAAAGATGGTTTTATTTAAAGAAGTTTGTATAAAATTATTTTCCATCAAAATACTCTATTTTCACTCAAAATATGATAGATCTGCTAGTTGTAAAAATCAATTTAGTTTAGCTTGGGATTATGGAAATATGTGGAAAGTCAAGGAAAGAAAAGGATAAAGACAAGGTACTCCACTGTTTATGAATTTTTCTAAACCAAAAACAGGCCTCGTCTATCTGGTTATTAAGTTCTTTGGGGTGCTTTAACACCTATCTACCTAAGGTCTCGTGACCTGGGATAGAAGACCCAACACCGCTACAAGGATAGAGAGAAAAGTCTGGTTTACAGAAAAATAATGCAATTCAAAAAAATTATTATAAAAATAATATGTGCTTTGTATATACGATTTGCACATTCAAAAAAAATGTAAATAATAAATTGCAATTTATGTTTATGAACATGAGTATGTGGTGTTGAAAGGTATTGCGGAATAAGGCATTACTTCACATCCCTTGTCATCCCGGGTTAGAGAATGAAATTGGTTGGAAATCCCAGGTTAATCTAACTTGTTTTCTGCAGTCTAGTTTTTCTATGCCTTTATTAAATTGTTCTTCTTCACTGTTTATAAAAACCTACTTCTAAGAGCAGAATTATTCTTTCAAGTTGTCACTTTGTCTAAATTCCCTTCTACACTAATTTAATCTTGTTTTATTATTATGGCTTAGAGATAATTATATTCCTTATTTGCTTGAGGACAAGCAAAAGTCAAGTGTGAGGAAGTTTGATAAGTGCAAAACATATAGACTTTTTAGGGTTTAATCACCTTATTAATTGTAGCATTTTTAGTAATGTTTCTCACTTATCTAGGGTTTTTCCTATAAATATGTTGTTATATTTACTGATGTATTTTATGTGTTAAATTGTAGGAAAAATACCTAAAACATACATATGTTTATAAGGGATTAAAAGATGGTCACGTGAGGAAGAACGTGCATGCATGAATTGCATGCAACCGCCCAATAAGGGGCGGACCACTCTGAATAGAGGCAACCGCCTCATATTGTGAGGACGGGAATAGAGAGTACCGCCCAATAAGGGGCGGACAAAACAGAGGCAACCGCCCAATAAGGGGCGGTCAAGGCTAGGGTTTGCATGGAACCGCCCAGCGGACGTGATGGAGAAAACCGCCTGTTTTCATGCGGTCATGTTTAAATACGGGTTATCTTCGCCAACTCGCTCTGCAACTTGGGACGGCGCCTACCAGAAATCACGCACGCGTTGCAGCCCTGTCCCCTGCGCAATCAATGAGCTGCAATCAATGGGGAGCTGCAATCATCGAGCTTAATCAATGAAGCTGATGCTCTGCTTCTTCTTCCTCTATAAATACAACACTCGTCTCATCTTCTCCAGTGTCCTTCCAGAGGTTCCGTCCGTGGTTCCTCTGGAGTTCCAATTCACACCATCATTCCATCTTCGTACCACTACACTTTCACTCACTCGTTCATCTTCATCTCTAATCTCCCGCTTCTCCATTTGTTTTCTTTTCATCTCATTAATTTCACCTCTAGTCTCACGTATTTAAATAGAAGACCAAACTATTAAATATGTTAGGCTAGAGTACGTATACTCTGGTAATAATTATTATGTATCTGTATTAATTATGCAATATGTTTTACTGGTTTTAATTTTAATAAAGTTTGTTACGCTTAAAGGTTTTCTTTCATCTTTTTAATAAATGTCATGAGTTTATTAAATTGCTTGCTAGTCTATTTTGATCAGACCGGTGATAAATAGACAGGTTAATTAAGTCGTAAAACTGGAGAAAGCTTTATTATGATTTAATGAGTTAGTATTTTCAAGTTGCAAGAATAAAATCCTCGTACTCCTCTGCCGTCCACCAGTGGGTGCTTGATCGCACAACTGGAATGAGTCTTATGAGTCTATGACTTAGACCTTAAGATAAAAATAGGATCTTGCCAAACAATTATAATTAAACCAGTAGACCTAGCATGAAAGAGCAGATATTATATTAATGTGAACCAGAGTCCCGTTAGGTTTGTCTATTAATTTAGTTAATTTTATTTACCGTTTTTATTTATATAAAACAAGTCAATTAATCCCCCCTTTTAGTGACACGCTTAGTTACTATAATATGTACATTAGTCCTACGGTTCGATATCCGGTCGCTTTCATTTTACTATACTACCACGACCGGGATTTTGTTTGCAGCCCGACGTTTATTTTGAGTTTTAATTTCTTTTCTTTTCTTTTATTTTATGTTAATTATACCCAATATAACCACTCAGATTATAACGTCTGCAGTTATAATGATAGATTGAGTGAAGTACTATAACCGGTAGGGAGAGAAGGAAGAGGCAAGAGGAAGAAAGAAAACTAGAAGGAGAAACAAGGTAAGGATGCTCTTTTGTGTAACTTTGGAAATATATGCATGTAATAGAATTTTAGAAGTTTGAAATGAGTAATGGAAATGGTATTGTGTAGTAATGTATTGTGCAGGAGAATCTAAGTGCTTAAAACCGTTGAAAGACATGTAAAATGTATTGAAACTTAGTTGGGTATTGGGTTGTTGAGTGCAGGAATTTTTAGTAGTGTTTTAGTATTGGTAATTGTGTATGGGAGCTTGTATATTGATGTTGTGTATAAACAGGTGAGATGATGTTAATGTGTGAGGAAACATTGTGGTGAGAGTGTATAAAATATAGGGGAGACGATGGCAAAATTTGCCTAGGATTATAACGCTTAGTGAACCAGAAACTAGGTGACTAATAGGTGTTGTAACAGAGTTTGATAGAGAAAGATAAAGGAGTAGATTGGGAGAGATAAATAATGTATTGTGATGTACTCGGAACTCTAGAAATGACATTAGAAGAGGTGGTTAGAGAAGGGGAGAGTAAGTGTCAAAATCCGTAGCAAAGAGGTATTAGATTGCATTGTAGAACTAAGAAGAAATAGAGTGCAAGATTTGGTAAAATGAATGTTGGACTTGGGTATAGATGGTAAAATTGCTTGGAAATGAATTGGCTTGGTAAGAGGAGGTATTTGGGATGCTAGGAGTGACATTGGTAGAGGAAGTATTGGATATTAGAAGTTGGAACAAAAATCTGTAGCATTGAAGGATGCAAAACTGTTGTAAGTGTGGAAGGGAAGTGATGAAATTGTGTAAGTGGATTGATGGATTTAGTAAAGAGTTTGGTGGATGAACTAAGGCAATTTGAAGGGCCTAGGTAGTGTTTAAACATGTGGGATTACATGTAAGAAGATTGGAGAAACAATGGGTAAAGTATAGGACTGAAACCAGAGGTAAAAATGCAAATACTGGGCCGGACCGAACTTGCGACCGGACCTGCAAGTTCGGTCGAGCCCAGATTTACAAAGACGGGAATGCTTCTGGAATGGACCGAACTTGCGACCGGACTTGCAAGTTCGGTCGAACCAGAAAAATTCTCCCGTCAGTAACTTTCTGGAATGGACCGAACTTGCGACCGGACTTGCAAGTTCGGTCGGCCAGGAAAATTTCCGTCGAGTAAGCTACTGGAATGGACCGACCTTGCGACCGGACTTGCAAGGTCGGTCGGGATAAAATTTTCACATACGAAACTTACTGGAATGGCCGACCTTGGGACCGGACTTGCAAGGTCGGTCGGCCCTGTAATTCTCCAGCGTAATTCCTTACTGACTTGGACCGAACTTGCGACCGGACTTGCAAGTTCGGTCGAGTCAAAACTTGCAAAAAAAAAAACTATAAGACTATGGTTAGTATATATATATGTATATGTATACCCACCTATACATATGTGCATATATATGTAAGTATACCATTGTTAAGCAATGAAAAGTAAGTAAATAAAATGTAAGTATAAGAATGTGAAGACTTAGTAAGTATGAGTTAGAAAGCGTAAGGGTAACCGAATCAAGTTAATGATAGTTAGATTAATCATTCAACTGTATGTATATATAATAGGATTTGAGTTGTGAACACCGGAGGAACGTTGGGATACAAGTATAACGGTGAAAGGTATGATTTCTTCATGCCCTGTATCCTAATCTGGTTACCCCGATTTGTGTGCTTATTTGATCACCTAATAAGATAAATGCATGAATCGGACTATATTGCACTTACCTGTGCTTGTTCACATTGTTCTTGATATTTGTCTTGAACAATAGTTTGTATAATTCATGAAACATATGAATGATGATGATGTGTGTTGTATTTTGTAGTGTACTTGTATATTGCACCGTATTTTGTATGGATGTGTATATGAGCTTTGTGTTGTATTATTGTGGCTTGAATGAATGACTTCTGCTAATTCCTAACTACCTAACTCCTAACTTAAGTGAGTAAACTGGAATGAGTAGAAGTCCGATATAGCTTCGGCCACGCGTGAGGATGCGGAGTCACAAGAGGTTGGCTGCAATTCCTGACTCTTAAACTGGTCCGCGGCCCAAATCCCTAAAATGGGTAGCATCCCGGATTGGTGAGTCAAGTAAATCCCGGAGGTGGGACGGTGTAGTCCCCAGGGCTGGAGGTCTCGACGACTTAACTTGAGTAAGAGTAAGAGTAAGTAAGTATGGATCCTTAAGTATGTATGAGTATGTATGCGTATGTATGAAGTAACGAGTAAAAGAGTAATCTCCACCCGATTAACCCGGGTGGACCAATGAAGCTAACAAGAATTGTATATTGGTATGTAATGTATATGTGTAATTCGGAAAAAGGTAAGTATGTATTGAATGGTTTATGTTGTACTTCTTGTATGTAATGAAGTGTATGTATGTGTGTATGTCTTGCGTAATGTATTGCAATATTATGTATAAGAGCATGTATGCATGTATGTTTGAATTAAATCAACCGCATGTATACGACCAAGTGGTCGGCGTACCCTCACTAGTACGCGGGGTATGCGGTTATCATGCGCAGCGAAAGCTGACCCCCTAGGGGGAACGTTTTTAGTGTGCACGTACCGAAGCGAATATGGTCAAGATAAGAGACCGGAGGCACACCCTTGTAATTAGAAGCAAGTAGTTTGTGAGGAACGGGTAGTAAGTAGTCTCGTAGTGAGTACGTATGAACTTTGAAGAGGTAGTATACTTGTATAAGGATCTTAGTAAACTCGGTATGTGGATTATATTGTATTGTATTTGAAGTATTGTATCGAATGGAAGATTGTAGCATGTATTGGTATATGGATTGTGTATGGTAGATATGTAATACTCGGGATTCCGGTCCATCAGACCGATGCTGTATGTAGAAGTAGTAGCCTTGTTAGTCACGTGGGTGACTAACGGCATTGTATCACCCACATTATGTAAGTATGTATCCGCTGCGTGTATCTGATGTGTAAGGAGATTGGACGGTAAGCACTGTATTAATGGTAGGGGTGTTACAAAAAGTGGTATCAGAGCGAAGTATCGCTCTGATGACTGGAAATACCGAGCTTAGGAAATACCGAGTTAGGAATTAGAAGCTTAGGGCTATGGGCTGAGTGATAGCATTAGAGATATGCTAGTTAGGAACTACTGGTGAGTACCGGATACCTACAATACCAGTCCCGCCCGCCGCAAACCCCACTACATAACTTGGGAAAGGACGCCAGAGAGAAGAAAAGCCTTCTCATACTCGGGGAAAACCCGATCTGGCAGTTGTGAAGCAATCACACAGTAAACAAGAACCAACATATGGTAGATTCCAAGGACTGGAAGTCCCGGAGATGGATCCCGGTTGAACCACAACACCGCACGTAATAGCGGTAGGATGAACACTCCAACCACGAGGAGGCTGCAACTTACAACAGCATGGGGCGACGTGCTTAGCAGTCATGAAACCTAGCTAGTCAACCAACAGCAAGACAGAAGCACTAACCGTGCAACGGAATGAAAAAGGGAGCAGTAACGGAACCCGAGACACAAGTCTACGGGATAGTGATACTTGAATAATATCACCAACGGTATGGTAGCCGACTAAGGACATAGTCAGAAGCGGTTAACTCCAAAGTTGCAACGCCACTAAGGTTGCAATACCTGGCCAATATAGCTCAGACAACTACAAGAACAACCATGAGATATAATCCAATAGGACTACAAGAGTAGTGCCTAAAAAAGGAAGGCTCAGTGACCACCACAAATGTGTGGGAACGAGCCACAAGGAACGACACTGAACCAAATAGAGTGGGAATCTCCCAGGATTGGAGAAGTACCCAGATCTACGACAGCTATGTCTAGACCACCTAGAAGCTACCTAAAGGATCGAGTATACCAATTGAAGATCAATAAGATCAAAGGAAGAGTCGACAAGACTACCAAATGCAGGCGGAAACCCTACCATGGTTTATAGGATTACCCAAAAACCACCAGTACCACGCACTTGCCACGGCAAGTGCAGTAAGGACAGAGATACGTAAAGAAACTCTAACACACCACAGGTACATAGTAATGTACCGTGACTACAATGAAGCAACTATGGGATCACAAATCTTGAAACTGAAGGAATGGAACCTTGGAAAGGCCTAACGGCCCGACCACTGTATTTAGAACATACCAATCAGTGAGAGGCTAGACTTGGTCAAGATTTCGAACATGGCTATGCCATGAAGAACTTCTTTTAACACCGAACCACAGTTTTCAAACCAAGTTTTCTTTCAAAACCACAAACCTTCTTTTAAACCCTTGGATTTTAAAAACCAAAACAACAAAATCATGGTGAGTATCATAGAACGATACAAGAGGGGTTGGCAACAGAATACTTCACCTAGGCGTGTGACGAACACTACGAGTGTACCCGTTACGGGATGTGGGACAACCGCACTCCGAAGGAGCTTGCGGGCCTGACATATAGTTGGGAAAGTGGTAACGTATCAATATGGTACCCCACGTATGTATACATGTAGTGTGCGACGCACGGGAAGTAGTCAACTCCATTCTACGGATCATGAGTGAGTTTTAACCAGAACAACTGGACACCACAGACAATCAAGAAGAAGGAAACACAGTTAAGGAACGAGCGTAAGGAACTCAGAGAATCCATCTGAAGATAAGGAATGAAGACTGGGAAGTGCAAAAAGCACAGACTAGCAAATATAGACATTGGATATGTCTCGAGGACACCAAACAATACATGACAGCTGGAAGGTATACCTAGCCTAAACACAGTAAGGCAATCGTCTAACGTGAACACCACGATACTCAACAAACGGGACAGAATTCCCAAGAGCAATCACGAGATTACCACGGAGCCAACCCATCATCGGAGAGGATATTTAAACCTAGTCTCAAGCACTAGGAGCAAGTATAAACGGTCTACCCAACGACGGGAGACGTCATAACCCGAAAGGAGATAGCTTAATGCAATGCCATAAGACGGTATAGAGGACAACACATGTTATAAACATTAGCCGGATGTAACGGCATAACTACCAGCACCAGGAGCGATCCTTGAAGGGTTTCTGCGTTAACAACAGTTGAACACAAATGATATGATGAGCACGGGAGCTAAAACGAACATTCGGTTTTGACACCGAAGGGATTTCACTTAACAGGAAATACCCTAAGGTACTGAGAGGCACCGATTAATACCATTTCGCCTAAAGGGCCTCCTATGAGCGGAAGCGTGATGTCACGACTTACCATGGAGCCCAGCAACACCTCCAACCTGTGATGGTATACAAGGAGGGGAAACAGATATAAGCAGCTTGCAAAGAGCATAGCTCGCAGCAATACGACTTAAAAGCCATCAACCAACTATGTTATGTAAACCCTAATGGTTGCATAACCCACACCATTTGAGAGCAAGACTTGCAAGAGATATTATCTCATACGACAAGAAATCAACAACTGGACCATAAATTCAAACCCAACATCCTGAGTGGCTTGGAATAATGGCCAACTCAATGTCACTGTCACTAGAGCATCAGCCTAGTATACAGTTGACGGAGTTCTTAATTACCGCCATGCCTTCTGTAGCAATGGTAGCACAGAGGCATGAGAATCATGATAATGCCAACATTAGCCTAGTCCACACTTGGACACTACGAGAAACCCAAGGGAAGGTACCCCTCGTCAACCGAAGACCACCAATGCGGTGATGATGTGAACCCTTAGAAAAGGCTTCCATCTACTATAACAATAAAACCACGCAATAGATATTGCCAAGGGGTGATGGAATATGGAAATGAGATTTCCAAACCATTACGACTTAAAGGAGTAAGCATACTCCATATACACCCAAACAAGTGGTGGACCATTGCGTAAACACCAACATATCAAACCTTGTTATTAGACCTATGAGTGGAGACAAACCCCTCAACAAGAACCTTCACTTGTCAGTGATAGAATACCCTCCAATTGGAGAACGGGACCAGAAAACCCTTGAAGTTTCGTGGGATGTCCTGGTAATATACATACAAGCAAAACTACACAGCTAGAGCCTAAACCAATGCTCAGCACTGAAAGGCAATAATTATCAAAGCAATTAATGTGAACACACATTGAACATCACGAATGACTAACGCTTAAGAGAGCTTATAACCCGATGAGTTATCTCACCCTTAGTCAACCAAGATACTTGGTAAACCGTATCATAAATGATGATGGAATGTGAGGTAAGCTAACCTACACATGAAACCTAAAATGGAAGAACATCTCCACATTGGGAAGATATTAATATTGTGGTATGCTACGACAACCGTCATACACACGAACATTGGAAACCACAGGGTATACATACCATAAGGGAATGGTGCCAATGACAATGGCAATGAGTAAAGAGAAAACTATCACAGTAACAGAAACAGTAAAAACAATGTTGTATAATGAGTAAGAATACGATGCGCAACAAGCGACCGATATGAGGAAGTAACAGATAATGACACGGAGTATAAGTACGAGATGACAGGCAGAAATATTCTTTCCTATCATATAAGTGACTTACTGTCAAGCGTTTACGCCTCTGCACTCTGTATGACTGAGTGTTTTGGTATTGCACCTGCGCAGCTAATGATCTAATGGGATGGCTAAGGATATAGAGAATGTAAACTGTAGTAAACCCTTCTTTTCACCAACAAGCACAAAGAGTGTAAAACACACTAACAATCACAAGATGTGAATCCCAGTGGAATAAAAGAGTGAAAGGAGACTTAAGAAAGTCACTAGGACCGACGCATATCAGTGCAAGGTCATACAAGTAAAGAACACTTGTAGTGAACCAGAAGAACTGGTGTAATCCAGGAGCTATTGACAACAGAGGAAGCGCTATAACTAAATAGTGGCTTAACCTCGCCCGACAATAAGTCGGAGGAACTTAACGAATAATCGTGGAAGCATGAATAGCATGTGCAGTAGATTACTAGAGAGCTGGTTATAAATCTTAAACTCGTTGAGTTCAAACACGGTAAAAGAATACCGCAGTTGTTTAGTAAACCTTATTCCCATAATAGACGGATAAGAAGGTGATGTATAGCACATTAATGATAACACGAAGGGTAAGTAACCCAAGCTATCAGGGTCACGCAGCAGAAGCTAGTGGGCCCTAACTAGGAGATTAATGTACCTAGTGAGCATAATACAATGGCTATTAATGCCTTGAAGCCGATTAGGCTAGAACCGAATTAAATATGAGTTAAATAAACTCATATAGGAACTCTCGGTGCAAAGACTGAACCATTGGAATGGTTAAGATCCCTTTGACCAGAGCATATTGTATAGTATACGGTAGTGAAGCTAAACGCTTCAGTTTGCCCAGACTGATTAAACCAAAGTTTAATAATAATAACATATGGTAGATTACGTGGGCGTAATCCCTTTTAAGGGGGGTAGAGCGAAAACCGCTTAATGTAAGTTTTGTGAATAAAACACATAAACCGTAATGTGCATAGCACAATGAGAATCAAATTGATGATTGATACTATGTTAAATAAACATAAGTACTCATTCATATTGTAATTATGGTAACTAGGCATTAGACATGCAAACCATAGGAGGAATATACCCATCTTGTAACACCAATGTAAGAGTATTAGTAAAAGAAAAGTAATGAGTAGTGGACGGAGCTCCACAAGTATTGTAGCCTTTGAAGAAGTAGTACGGAATGAATGAGAGTAGTAGATGAATGAAGTTTATGAGTAGTGGAATCGTAGGTAAATTATTTGAAGTAAATTGAAGACAACTAAATCTCATAGGTATAGTATTTCTTGTATAGAATATAGGAGATGATGGTGAGTAACGGATGGAAGTAGTGAAGGTTGATGAAATGAGCGTTAGGATTGAACCATGGAGTAAAGCATTTGGGAAGTAGAGTGAGGACGATTGATGGACGGATTCCATCCTTTGGAGATGTATGAATTCATAATCACGACTAGAAAGAGTAAAAGTTAGACAATGAAAACAATTAAATTATTTGTTTGGTTGAATCTGATGTGGGAAGTTGAACTTGATCCTGATCAGATCAAGGGAAACCGAACACAAATTGGAGTGGAAGGATAGTTCAACACTGGTGCTGATCACACTAGGGTCGAATGATTCTTGAAGCTCCCCTCAAGTGGTCACAAGAATCACATAGGATAGAAGTGATGGATATAAATTGGAATTCGGAGTTGTGTGTTTTAGAAATTTCTAATTAGCAGTATTGAAAAGATTGTCTTAGACATGAGAATAAGGATTTGTTAGAAACTTATAACGGAGAAGATAATGGTGTAACATGTTGCATTATTCCAAGGGCAGCGGGACATAGATGAGTCCTGTGTCTAGATGACCTGAGTACCTGCGGGACTGTATGTGAATTGCATTGCTTTGGGGATAGCTTTGCATTGTATGTATGTATAAATTGGTAATGAGGAACCGGATGGTCGGTAGTAATGCGGATTGGAGTGATTATTGTGCATTAGTATGGTATGGTATAGTATGTAGGAACCTTGAGTAACGGATTTGGGATGGTAAGAGGAAGAAGGTATGACTTTGGTATTAGACACGTAAGAATGAGTAAGCATTGTAAACCCATAACCTCGAACAACTTTGAGGACAAAGTTCCTAAGGGGGGTAGATTGAAATACCCCGAACTTAAACATAAGGATTAAAATTAATCTAATAAGTATTTAAGGGCCTAATGGTACCTAATTAATATTGGTAAGGAGAATAAATCTAAAAAGAAATAAAGAAACGCTTAAAAAGCGAAAAACGCTAAATAAGCGTTAAAATAACCATAGGAGGTATGAGACCTCGGTTAGCGTATTATATGGATTCCAAAGGTTTAATAAGACCTAAATAATATATGGGAATAAATCCCGAAGAAAAAGGATCCTTAAAACGGGTTAAAATCACTAACGAACCTTAAAGCGCGTTTTTTTCGAGGTAACCGAGAAAACGTAACTTTAAGCGGGTCAAATAGACTCGTAACAATGTTGGTCAACTAAATAATCATTAATAAATATTAGTGAAGCCTTAGAACCAATAAAATCAATAAAACGAGAAATTAGTAAAAACTGTCAAAAACGGGAAGTTGTGGGGTAGAAACATAAATAACCAAAACTTATGTGTCCACTTTGAAAATAAAAAGTAAAAGTGGTATGTGTGCTGTGTGTGTCCGATGGGGACTCCCCTCTCACACTCTCTCACACACTCACTCTCTTATTTACAAAACAACAAAACTAATAAACTAAACTAACCTACTTTATTACCTTACTCACTCACACACTCTCTCTCCTACTCCCCATTCTCTTCTCTCACGTGAACCCCCACCCTCACTCTCTCATTTCTTCCTTCTCCTTCCCCAAGCGATTTCCATGGAAGCTTGAGAGAACCCACTAAAAACCTCACTTCTCTCCTCTTATTACTCTATCAAACCTTCTCCGAAAATTATAAAAACTACACCATTGGAATCCTCTCATCAAGAGCTACATTCCTATCTTTTCAAAAATCGAAAACAACAACTTTCATCTCCATGGGTATGGAGCATTTGGAGTTTCAAGACCACCATTAGAACCACCTCTTCCTCCTTGTCATTTTAAGGTAAAAATCTTCTTGAAACTCCTTTGTTTTTCTAGCCTCATGGGCAAAACGAAAATGAAGCTAAAACCTTGTTTGGTTTCTTTGTATTCTAGCCGATTTTGGCTTGTTGAGGGAGTTGGAAATCTTGTTCTTGAACCACTCTAAGCTTCATTTGCACCCTTGCAAGGTAATGCAATTTTCTAAACCCTAAAACCTACATTAAAGCTTAAATAATGTTTAGGGTTAGTTTTAGTATTGAAATGGTGTGTATGTATGGGTTATAATGATAGATTGAGTGAAGTACTATAACTGGTAGGGAGAGAAGGAAGAGGCAAGAGGAAGAAAGAAAACTAGAAGGAGAAACAAGGTAAGGATGCTCTTTTGTGTAACTTTGCATATATATGCATGTAATAGAATTTTAGAAGTTTGAAATGAGTAATGGAAATGGTATTGTGTAGTAATGTATTGTGCAGGAGAATCTAAGTGCTTAAAACCGTTGAAAGACATGTAAAATGTATTGAAACTTAGTTGGGTATTGGGTTGTTAAGTGCAGGAATTTTTAGTAGTGTTTTAGTATTGGTAATTGTGTATGGGAGCTTGTATATGGATGTTGTGTATAAACAGGTGAGATGATGTTAATGTGTGAGGAAACATTGTGAGAGTGTATAAAATATAGGGGAGACGATGGCAAAATTTGCCTAGGATTATAACGCTTAGTGAACCAGAAACTAGGTGACTAATAGGTGTTGTAACAGAGTTTGATAGAGAAAGATAAAGGAGTAGATTGGGAGAGATAAATAATGTATTGTGATGTACTCGGAACTCTAGAAATGACATTAGAAGAGGTGGTTAGAGAAGGGGAGAGTAAGTGTCAAAATATGTAGCAAAGAGGTATTAGATTGCATTGTAGAACTAAGAAGAAATAGAGTGCAAGATTTGGTAAAATGAATGTTGGACTTGGGTATAGATGGTACAATTGCTTGGAAATGAATTGGCTTAGTAAGAGGAGGTATTTGGGATGCTAGGAGTGACATTGGTAGAGGAAGTATTGGATGTTAGAAGTTGGAACAAAAATCTGTAGCATTGAAGGATGCAAAACTGTTGTAAGTGTGGAAGGGAAGTGATGAAATTGTGTAAGTGGATTGATGGATTTAGTAAAGAGTTTGGTGGATGAACTAAGGCAATTTGAAGGGCCTAGGTAGTGTTTAAACATGTGGGATTACATGTAAGAAGATTGGAGAAACAATGGGTAAAGTATAGGACTGAAACCAGAGGTAAAAATGCAAATACTGGGCCGGACCGAACTTGCGACCGGACTTGCAAGTTCGGTCGAGCCCAGATTTACAAAGACGAAGAATGCTTCTGAATGGACCGAACTTGCGACCGGACTTGCCAAGTTCGGTCGGACCAGAAAAATTCTCCCGTCAGTAACTTTCTGGAATGGACCGAACTTACTACCGGACTTGCAAGTTCGGTTCGGCCAGAAAATTTCCGTCGAGTAAGCTACTGGATGGACCGACCTTCGACCCGGACTTGCAAGGTCGGTCGGGCTAAAATTTTCACATACGAAACTTACTGGAATGGACCGACCTTGGACCGGCCTTGCAAGGTCGGTCGGCCCTGTAATTCCTAGCGTAATTCCTTTGACTTGGACCGAACTTGCGCGGACTTGCAGTTCGTCGCGTCAACTATTCAAAAAAAAAAACTATAAGACTATGGTTAGTATATATATTATATGTATACCCACCTATACATATGTGCATATATATGTAATACCATTGTAAGCAAATGAAATAAGTAATAAATGTAGTATAAGAAGTGAACTTAGTAAATGAGTTAGGAAGCGTAAGGGTAACCGAATCAATTAATGATAGTTAATTTAATCATTCAACTGTATGTATATAATAGGATTTGAGTTATGAACCGGAGGAACGTTGGGATGCAGTACAACGTGAAAGGTATGATTTCTTCATGCCTTGTATCCTAATCTGGTTACCCCCGATTTGTGTGCTTATTTTGATCACCTAAAAGATAATGCATGAATCGACTATATTGCACCTACCTGTGCTTGACTTATGTTGTTCTTGATATTTATTGTCTTGAGCACTAGTTTGTATCATTCATGAAATATGAATGATGATGTAGTGTATTTGAACCTTGCAATGTACTTATGTATTGTATTGTACTCCGTATGGGAGTGTATTGAGAAAGTATTTGTATATGTTGTTTGAGTGAATGACTTCTACTAATTCCTAACTACCTAACTCCTAACTTAAGTGTGAGTAAATTGGAATGAGTAGAAGTCCGATATAGTTTCGGCCACGCGTGAGGATGAGAGACACAAGAGGTTGGATCCGATTCCTGGTTCGTAAGCTAGTCCACGGCCCAAATCCCTTAAGTGGTAGCATCCTGGATTGGTGAACCAAGTAAGCCTGGTGGTGGGACGGTGTAGTCTCTGCCCAGAGGCCATACGGCTTAACATGAGTAAGAGTAAGTATGTAATAAGTATGGATCAGTAAGTATGTATGAGTATGAGTATGAGTATGAGTATGAGCATGTATGCTATTGTATGGAGTAATGAGTAAAGAGTAATCTCCACCGATTACCCGGGTGGACCAATGAAGCTAACAAGAACTGTACTTTGTGTATGTAATGAGTATGTATATTCAGAAGAAGTATATGATTGGATGGTTATATTGTATTCCTTGTATGTAATGATGTATGTATGTATGCTTGCGTAAGTATTATTGTATTGTGTATAAGAGCATGTATGCATGTATGTTTGAAAGAAATGAACTGCATGTATTCGACCAAGTGGTCGGCGTACCCTCACTAGTACGCGGGGTATGCGGTTATCATGCGCAGCGAAAGCTGACCCCCTAGGGGGAACGTTTTTAGTGTGCAGGTACCCGAAGCGGATGTGTTCAAGGTAAGAGACCGGCGGCACAACCTTGTTATCTAGAAAGTAAGTATTGTGAGGAATGGGTAGTAATAGTCTCCTATGAGTATGTTGAGTTTGGAAGAGGTATTATACTTGTATGAGGATCCTAGTAGACTCGGTATGTGGATTGTATTGTATTGTATCGAATGGAAGATTATAGCATTTATTGGTTTACGGAGTGTGTATGGTAGATATGTAACACTCGGGATTCCGGTCCATCAGACCGATGCTGTATGTAGTAGCATTAGCCTTGTAGTCCACGTGGGTGACTAACGGCATTGTATCACCCTCATTATGTAAGTATGTATCCGTTGCGTGTATCTGATGTGTAAGGAGATTGGACGGTAATGACAATATTAGTAGTAAGGGTGTTACAATGTCGAACAATGTGACTCTCGCAGAATGCGATCCCTTAGCTCAACATTGCTTCGGGGGACGCATAATCTGCCATTCAATCGGATCAGACCATCTTCATGCAATTTGAAGTCGTACTTTCGGTTCTCGAAGGTACCATCTGTGATTTTCTGTCTGATCTCTGTGAAGTAGGGGTCGCTCAACTGAGCGTCTCGCACCTCGTCAACCAAGCTAGAAGAAGCTAGTAGCGAATGGAGCGAGTGTGCTCGATGACTCAGGGCGTCGGCTACAACGTTTGCCTTCCCTTCTTTATACTGGAGGTTGATATTGTAATCTGAGAGGAACTCCATCCACCTACTCTGTCTTAAGTTCAATTCTTTTTGGGTGAATACATACTGCAAACTTTTGTGGTCGGAGTAGATGGTGATGCTTACCCCATAGAGATAGTGTCGCCATATCTTCAAGGCGAAGACAATGGCTCCTAACTCCAGATCATGTGTCGGGTAATTCTCCTCATGCTTTTTCAGCTGGCGGGAGGCGTATGCTACAACCTTGCCATGCTGCATGAGTACGCATCCCATGCCCTTGCCCGATGCATCACAATACACCTCAAATCCCTCTGTGCCCTCTGGAAGTGTGAGAACTGGCGTCGAGGTCAATGAGTCTTTTAGTCTCTGGAAGGATACCTCGCACTCGCTTGTCCATACAAACGGTGCATCTTTCTTCATCAATGACGTCATGGGCTTAGCGACTTTTGAGAAGTCCTTTACAAATCTCCGGTAATTACCGGCTAAACCAAGAAAGCTCCGGATGTCGGTAACAGTCTTAGGTCTAGGCCATGATCGCACTGCTTCAATTTTGGATGGATCTACTGAAATGCCCGCGCTCGAGATGACATGACCGAGGAATGATACCTGATCTAGCTAAAACTCGCATTTGGAGAACTTCGCATACAGCTGGTTCTCGCGTAGTGTCTCAAGTACTCTTCTCAAGTGGTTTTCATGCTCTTCTACTGACTTCGAATACACAAGGATGTCGTCGATGAATACTACTACTGAAGTGTCCAGCTGCTCACTGAATAACCGATTCATTAGGTCCATGAATTTGGCTGGCGCGTTAGACAAACCGAATGGCATCACTGTGAATTCGTAGTGGCCATATCTTGTTCGGAATGCTGTTTTCTCAATGTCTTGCTTTTTGATAGCAATTTGATGATATCCGGATCGGAGATCAATCTTAGAAAAGACTGATGCTCCCTTTAACTGATCGAACAGGTCGTCGATGCATGGCAATGGATACTTATTCTTTACAGTGACCACATTCAATTCGCGGTAGTCGATGCAGAGGCGGAGACTACCGTCCTTTTTCTTCACGAAGAGGACCGGTGCTCCCCAGGGTGATACGCTCGGGCGTATAAACCCTTTGTCGAGTAGATCATGTAGTTGCTCTTTGAGTTCTGCCATTTCTGCTGGTGCCATGCGGTATGGTGCCCTAGCAATGGGACCAGTACCCGGTACAAGGTCAATTTCAAACTCTACTGTTCTCTGTGGTGGCATACCAGGTAGCTCTTTTGGAAATACATCAGGGAATTCTGAGACTACTGCTACATCATCACTGAACTCTGGATCTCTCTCCAGGTCATGTATGAAATACCCCAAATCTAAATAATATTATTTAATCATTATTTATTGGAATATAATCCAAATATAAATCATTTCACGTACGCATGCAAACCCATGCATGAAAACGTTACGTAAAAACAGTCGTTTCACCATGAACGCTAAAACGCCTTAGAAGCATATGGTCAAACATGACCTTGTATGACCCTCTAATATTCAAAACAAATGGTCATACAATTATTATATGAATATATAAATATATTCCCTAAGCTATATTCAGTCAAAAACATAAAACGCTCGGGAGTGCTCACGCACGCCCCTTAAAGCACGAAAAGTCCGGAGGAGTGCCGAAGTGGCACGAACTCCTATAAAATTGATTCCTTGAGTTCCTAACATCATTATTAACCATTATGAAGAGAACCCACGAAGTGGTTTCTCAAAATTCAGCAAAAACCACAGGGGGATTTCTTAGCGCTCCTTTTTGGCCCGGGAGTGTCCCGATGGCCCGTAAATTATGTCACGGGTTGATATAACCCCATATAACTCAATGTAACATCTTAGTATATGTTTATTTACTATAATAAGTGTTTACAAACACTTGGAACTCATAAGAACAATTGGTTTCCCAAAATTTCCTTAGAGCACAAAAACACACCTTCGGGTGTCACGAAAATGCGTTTTACGCAATTACCTTGTAGTTTTTGACATGCCACGAATTGGTAATCTTAAAAAGGGTTAAAATGACCTTCTAAATCAGTTGGTGTGACTAGTCAACAAGGCTCTCTATAGGGGCCGATTTTAAGGGCAAAAACTAGTATAAAATTTGCTTTAAAAATTTATAAATGGCTTAAAACATGATGACTCATCATCCCATGTGTTACATTACTTAATGCCAAAGTATGTAGGTCTCATTTGACCAGAGAGCTGTCGAAATTAGGTCATGGAACAAGGCCATGTGAGCTAGATACAAAACAAATGCTAAAAGCAAAAAGTAGATTCCTTTTTCTTTTTGCCTTTTGATTTCTTAAGCAAGTAACCTTCCTTGATTGTTCCTTAGCTCTTCATGGCCGGTTTTTGAGCTCCATTCAGTCCCTAAATTCGTGACTCTACATGAGGAAGAAGACAACACAAACTTAGAAAAATCAAAAGAAGATACCTTACCTAAATTTCCTTGTCTTCTAGTTCACATTATTTCTTCCACATGCTCTTGCCTTGTCACACTCCTCATGGCCGGTTTTCAAGCTGGAAAAGAGGTCATTTATTGAGCCAATCAACCATTAAATAAACAAAGAAAAAGTATAGTCATTTGACATTAAAAATTGACAAAACAAAAATCAATTCCAAAGTGCAATTCCTTACCATTTACGTGAGCTAAGTCTCACTTTCTTCCTTGCCCTCTTCATCCACGGTTTAGGTAAGCTCCCTCCTCTCTCTTCTAGCTTCATCTTCTTCCTTTGAAGCTCTTAAGTCCATTAATGGAGTTTTAACTTCTATCTTCATCTTTAAGGTAATTTCCTAGCATTTCTTGGCAAGTCTTGAAGCAAAACTCTTCCTAGCATAACAAGGTGTGTTCGGCTCCATTTAGTTCTCCAAGGAGATTGTCCAAACCAACATTAAACCAAGGGGCATCTCAAGGTAGGTTTTAAAGCTTGAAAATCCTTAAAACACATTTTTATGTGTAACCAAGTTCTACTTCTTCTATAGTCTCTTTTCTTCTTCATTTTGATGAAGGAAAACTTGTTCTTTATCCACCTTAGGAGTGCCGAACTTATAAGGAGAAAAAGCCTAAGGTAAAGTCTTATAAACTACTTACAAATCTACTTAAGATCTTTATTCAAGATCTAACTCCTAAACACCTTCACCTCTTGCATAAAACCGAAGAGGAGCATCAAGTTTACCTAGGAGAAAGCTTGGAGATTCAAGAAGAAGTTCAAGCACTTAACCACCTTTGTTAAGAAGTAAGTTTACTAAGTAAATCTTTATGTTATAAGCTTTGTTAAGCTTCTAAAAATTGTACAAAAATTATGTACATCTCCTAGGCTAAATAATACCGAAACTATATGGTTTTATATGCCAAAAATATAATCTATAACACATATAGAAAATATTTACCTTAAGACACATTTTTGTGTCACAAAATTTATTTATGTTACAAATAAAATAAGGCCGAAATGTCTAGGGCAAAAATGTTTTATTTTGAGCTAAGAATCAATATAAGACCTTACAATAATTTATACATGAGTTATATGACTCCTATGAATTTATGTATAATTATTATGACATATAATCCACTTTTATATACTATATGGTCACTAAATATTTATGGCCGAATGCTCTAATTGATAAATGGGTTTTAATGACCTACTTAGGTATATAAACTTATATTATAAAGTTTGGAGAGTTAAAAATATTCTTTTAGTGTCTAAATGACTAATTAATTAAGTTATGTGGTTTAAATGTAATTTTTACAAAGTTTAGTGGATTTATTGTGAAAGCCGAGAGTTAAAGGGGTACTTGGTGTAATTATAATAATATAAGGTTAGGAATTAAGTTTAAGAATTTTAGATAATTTAAACAAGCCTAAAATAGCTTTTTATTAAGTTTTGGGCTATTATGTAATTTATAAAAGTTGTTATGAAAGTTTAGCATTTATTAGTGGGCGAATTCATAATTAAAAGATTTATTAGGCTCACTTTCGAAATTTTGAGGAATTAAATATTTAGACTTTAGTTTATAAGTTATTAAGAAACTATTATAAAGTTTTGGGATGAAAGTGTAATTAAGGAAGAATAAATGACAAAGCCGAATTACTTTGGGGTTAGTTTGGTAATTTAAGAATTTATATATATAAATTCGGCATTTATGGAGAATTAAAATTAAAACTATAGTTTATAAGACATTATGTAAAGATTATAAGATTTTGTGGCTAAATTGCAATTATAGAAAGTATATAAATATATGCCGAGATTTTGAGGGGCTAAGATGTAATTCTTGAAAGTTATAATATTTATAAGTTATGTCCAAAAGATTAGTGGTGGTTTTGTAATTTAATTAGATGAGGAATTAAAACTATGTTATATAAGAGATTAGAATTTAAGTGTAAAGTTTATGAATTAATGTGGTTGTTTTGTAAATAACCGAAATACAAGTTTAAGAATTTAGATTTAAATAAATAGGTCCTATATGGATATTTGGAGGATTTAGAAGAAAGAATTTTGATTAAAGGAATTATGGAATTGAAACTATGGCTTACATGGTTATAAGGAATTAAAAGATAAACAATAAACATTATTTATGGTTAAAAGGAGAATAATAAAACTATAAGAATTTTTTTCCTATGTATGACATATAAATATAGTTAAGAAATTATAAGTTGTTATGTCACCTAGACAAATAAAATAAACACCAAATGCAATGAACACATATATGTGCATTAAAGGATGTATAAATAAATCAAAAGGAATAACAAATAAGTTATACATTAAATCATGAGGTAATTAAAAGAAATAACCTCACATGAAATAACAAATACGAGATTTGTTAAATGATCCAATAGAATTATTATATAAGGGTAACATAAATTAACCCTCTCAGTCAATCCTATTCTAGGACTCTGTTTGACCAGACGTTGACCGGGAATTAAACGAGTACAGTCTACGGTGAACGGTATGGGATTCTTGCAACCTGTTTTCTAACGGATTACACCGGCTTGTGTGCTATCTGTTGTTTGAAATAACGACCAAGATAATTAATGTAAAATGTTGTTTTACTCTTGTGCACTGTTGTATTATTTTATGTGCGTGATTATTGCTGACTACAACGTGTATGTCCCACGCATACAAACACTACTATACCAGTGGATTAAATACCTGCGTTTCAGTATACCGAGGACTTGTACTCAAGTCTCTCACTAACTTCACTTTATAACAAACGTCATTATCCTAAACGTGATAATTGACAATACACATTGTGTTTTTGTTTAACGTCTTTATATGACACTTAACAATTATATACTTTGAGAATGAGGAGCCCAGTTGGATCTGGCCATGCATGCTACGGGAGTTGTACCTGACACAGGTCGTCTCCTACTACGTCGCGACGGAACATTCAGTTGGGAGGAAGACTCTATTCCTTCCAGGATTCAAATGCCCATCAGTTCAGTTTGAGGAAGACTTCTTTCCTCTAGTGGGATTCTATTTCCCACGCCTCTCAGTTCAGGGTTTAACTACGTTATCTCCTGGGGTTTTTATACCCAACCTTTCTCTATAACGAGGTCACTATACCTCCACTATATTGATATAATTTTATACATCTGTCAGTCCCACTGTGTGGACCCGACAGCTATCAGACATTTCAGTTCAGCTAACTTGACCTTCTGTGTCTTGTTCTATGTGACATTATTGTCCTTGTTTGGATACTTGTTATCATCAGATTATGCTTGTTTACAGTTTTATAAAAATGAACTGCATGTGTTCGACAAAGTAGTTGGTGTGGCCCGGTAGACGATGGGCTGCACGTTTTCCATACCAGCATTGTTTGCTGAGCCCCTTTGGGGGCACCCCCATTTTTCAGGTACCTGAAGTTTAAGAAGATCACCACACTGAGTGTAGGTGGGGTAGACCAAGCTTTGGGAGTCTACTATTAGTTAATTATTTTATTTCAGTATTTTACTTTGAGTTTGATTCCTAGTATCTCGGGTTGTATCTGTATTCCAGACCGTGACATTTGAGGATTGTATTTGGACTTAGCCTTGTTGGACACAAGGGTGGCCAACGGCATTGTAATACCGCCCGGTTGTTGTATTTATTTCCGCTGCAGTTGTATTTTATTTGGGAGTGATCGCCGTTCAGTTTATTGGATTTCGGGTTGGGGTATTACAATGTACGTGGCATAAATACACTTCATGTCCTTTTCTGAGCTCCCAGTACATTGCCATAGCGGAGATGACTGTAGTTGAAGGCTCTCTCGGTCTCTGGCGGTATGAAACAGTGACCCCAGATGGACTCTTAAGCAGCAATCGGTGCTCGGCGCATAGGATTCTCCCCTTGTGCCGCTCCAACCAGTTCATTCCAATTATTAAGTCGAATCCCAACCCGTTGAATTCAATGAAGGAGATGGGAAACGCTTCGCCTTTGCTTTGAATTGTGGCGGTGTGGTAATACTTAGTACACTTTACCCACTCCTTCGACGGGAGAGTAACCAAGAAATTCGGTAGCTCATCTGCGTCTAGCCCCAACCTTGTAGCGAATGATGGCGATACAAAGGTGTGAGAGGCGCCAGAGTCGAATAATACTGAGACTTCGATGCCGTTTACCGGGAATGTTCCCGTTAGGATGGTGCCGCTTTTGCCGGCTTGTTCTTCGGTGAGGATGCTCAGGTTACCTTCGGTACCGAGTCCACAACCTATTGATTCATGAGATTATAAGTAAAGATGGTGGAACGCAAGTGGAATTTAATAACCAACACTGCTTTTATTGAATAACCAACCATCATACATGCTGTGTCTCTAATACATGTTACTACTGGATTACATGCTACTACAAGATTAATACTTTCTAAAGGTAAGGTTCAGGCGTCCTGGTTTCATGTGTGTGGCATTGATTATTGCCGGTGGTGCCGTATTCAACTTGATCTTCTGGATCCCGTGATACAGCAACCTTGATTCTCCACCCATGATTAGAACATCTCCTGATCTCAATACCAATTTCTCTGCGAGGTCCACACGCTTCTGCTCGCTATACAAGAATACGGCGTCATCACCAATGGACCAAGACACTACGGGCACTCCTAGTTCAAGAATTTCGTTGTCTCGTCCTTGTCTTGGTGTAAGCCAAGTCGTCCTTCTTTCTCATAGAAGTTGACGATACAGAGGTCTGCTTCAAGTGCAGGGATTGGTTCATCTTCACATTGTTGTGCGATTTCTACAGCTTGTGTGACAAGCGTTTGGAATTCCGGGGGTATTGATGGAGGTGTGGCTCCGTCTCCTGTTCGCGTTGTTTGGTATCTCCTGGTATAAGGGTTCCAACCCTTTCCCAAGCACATCATCTTCAGCTTCATTGTAGCTCCACCGGGGAATTCGGGTGTATAAAATCCTCCTGGACCCATTCCTAACTCATTGCATCGTCGGATGATTGAAACTTGTGCTTCAGGTGTCAGGTATCCTTTTAATAAAATCATACCTGGGCGGATGACCTGACACTGATTGTTGTTGAAGTGGTGAGTGGCGATGTCGGTCTCTTCATGAGGTGAGTTTGAAGGTATCGGGTAACAGATAAGGAATTTCCCTAAGGTGGTAAATTTCATCTAGTGTGAGGTCTAGGTTCACTAATTCATTTCATGCTCAATACATACTTCCATGTTACTTACTCATGCTCAATTTCATACTTCAAGTACTTACGCATTCATACTCCCATTCATACAATTACTTTAATACTTAGTCATGCTCTTCAAGGATTAAAGGTTACGGTAGTTACCTGGGCCGGACTTAGTCCTGGTCCCGTCACGGTCGATGATGTGTAAGGCCGGCTACCTCTGCGGTGCGCCCTTCTGCGGACCTCGGGATCCCTGTCCCTGTGAGGCATGCTGGGCATGAGCATCGCCAGATGCAACCTCCTTGCCTTCATGCTGCTTGTAGCCCTGATAGTTGCCCTTGGGCTTAGAGTTCTCTGGGCATGCATTAGCACGGTGCCCCGGCTTCTGGCAAGTGTAGCAGCGGATCTCCCTTCCTTGGCAATCTGTGCCGGGATGATCCTTGTTGCAGTTACGGCATATGTAGCTGCGGCCATCAGATTGGTTCTTGCCTTGGCCAAATCCAGAACCTACAGCTTCTAGGTTAGCGAGGTTCGGTATACTTACAATACTCCATATACATACAAATTCACAAGTGTGCTAATTCGGTTTCGGGTTCTTACCCCTGTAGGGCTGAGACCTCAGTGGCTTCACTGCCACTGGTGCGGTGTAGGCCAGCTGCAATGGCTCGGCTGTCTTGCCCTTCTCAGTATGGGCACCGCCGTCTCCGGAAGTGTTCTTCTGATGGGAATGCTTCCCCTTCCTCTTCTTCCAAGGTTTGGATTGGTTTTGGTCGTCGGAGGTGTTACCCTTGCCGCTCACCTTGCGCTTCAGCGCTTGTTCCTCATCTCTTAGCTGGCAGGTGATCTCAACTCGAGATGCAGCGTGGTAACACTCCTGAATTACTTAGGCATTAGGTTACACATTTACATACGGGAATACTAATTCACATTACTCATGGCTTTAAGGGTTCAATGATGGTTACCTGAAGGGAGGTAAACCGTGTGAAGCCCATGCCATACCGGAGTCAATGGCTCAATCCGCCATAGAAGCGGTCGACCAAGACTTGGCCGGTATACCCAAGGTCGGGTAGAAGTCTGAGAAGAGAGGTGAAGGTGCAGTAATATTCATCAACCGTCATCTTCTCGGTCATTTTTAGGGCATCGAGCTCAAGCCGTTTCTTGGTCTTGACATGCTCGGGATAGTACTTAGATCGGAGGAGAGAGGTGAATGCTTCCCACCCGAATGCAGGGTCGGCTATGTGCTCGGCCTTAATGAGCTTCCACCAGTCCACAGCCGCGTCTTTGAGGTAGTATGCAGCTATCCTCACTCGAACTCCAGCGGGAGTCTCAAGTGTCTCGAAGGTCGTCTCCATCTCGGAGAGATAGGCCTCGAGCTTGGCGGGGTCGCTCTCGCCTCTAAAGCATGGAGGTCGAAGGTCGGCGACGGCCTTTACCTAATTCGTTTCTCAGGGATGAGGTGGGTCGGGCTGTTGTTGTTGCTGCTGTTGGTTTTGTTGGGTTGCTTGAACAGCGGTGATTACATCCGGTAGCATCTGTGCTACCGTGGCAGCGATGATTTCAGCTATCGTCTGCGCGCTTGGTCCGTCATTAGTCCCTCCTCTGGGACGACCTGGACCTCGTCCTAACATCTGAACAAGTGTGGATTACATTAGATACGGTGAAACTATGACCTCATGGTCTTGATTCAACAATGTTATCGTCTTTGCAGACGTTAAGGGTATCCGTTGTTAACAACGGTAGTTCCTAGTTAGGTTTCTAAGTATCCGTTTTAAAACAGTTGAAATCCTAACTCGGTAATCACTACACTTAGGATTCTAATCATCAGAGCGAGACTTCGCTCTGATACCACTTTTTGTAACACCCCAACCGCTAATCCTTCCATTATCCTCTAATCATTCCCATACTTACCTTACTCGCAGCGGAATACTTACTTACTCCCGGCGGGTGATATAACGTCGTTAACCATCCAAGGTTAACAAGGCTACTACTACTTACCGTATCGGTCTGACGATTAGAATAAACCAAATACATATTACTTACTTTACAATACCAAATACTTACTTACAGTTCGATTACCGAGTATCCAAGTTATACGAATTACATACCAAGACTACTTCCAATAAATGAAGGGTTTACACATCCCCTCCTTACTATCCAATTATGAATTCATTATCCAAAAAGGTGTACCACATGGTACACCGGCTACTCAGAATGGCCTAGCCGTGTACAACTCGGTACACTATTCCAATCCTACTACTACATCAAAAAGAATCACATCCCGTCCTTACCCTACCGTCACGCCTCGCGGGTACCTGTGGAGTAAAAACATTCCCCCTAGGGGGTCAGCTTACGCTGCATATGATAACCGCATACCCCGCGTGCTAGTGAGGGTACGCCAACTAATTGGTCGAGTACATGCAGTTGTTTCATTCACACATACATACATGCTTTATACAATACAATTCAATACATTCATTTCACAAAGCATACATACATACAATACATACAAGGAAGACAATTCAAGTCAACCGTTCATACTTACCCATACTCACCGCATTACGGAGATACAATTCTCCAATACATACAAAGGTCTTGTTAGCCTCATTACACACCCGGGTTAATCGGGTGTTCAATACTCTTTTTACTTCCGGTCAATGACTTACAATAGTCAAGACCAATACACATACAATACTTACTTCTTACATACTTTACTTCCGTTAAGTCGGTATGACCTCCGGGCAGGGATTACTACATCCCACCACCGGGCTTTAGGGTGGCCCACTAATCCAGGATGCTACCCATTCAAGGGGATTGGTCCATGGAAAAGATTATAGCCAGGATTCGGATCCAACCTCTTGTGTTTCCTTATCCTCACGCGTGGCCGAAACTATATCGGGCTTGTACTCATTCCATTTTACTCATTACTCATGTTAGGAGTTAGATCGTTAGGAATTAGTAGAAGTCCATACTTTCTTTCCATACATCAATACAATACACAAGTACTCATACTTCCACATGCACTTCATTCTCATTCATACATTTCATGAATTATACAAACTATTTGTTCAAGAAGATACAACAAGAACAATATAGTTCAAACACAATTAAGTGCAATAAAAGTCCGATTCATGCATTTATCTTATTGGTGATCACATAAGCACACAAATCGGGGTAACCAAGTTAGGATACAGGGCATGAAGAAATCATACCGTACACCGTTGTTTTCGTACTACCGGGTCCTTCGACGATCAACTATTTGATGCCTATACATACATGAAGTAGTATGATCAATGACCTATTATTGATCTAACTTACTCCTTCATTGCTATTTTCAATGTAGACTTACTACTTATTACTTCCTTATTTGGTTTTAAAACCATTCTTTTCTTTACTACTTCTTAAACTTGTTTCCTTACTCATTCACTTACTTTCTTACCCTTATTACCTTCATTAATGTTATATTACTTCATACATATGCTTACATGTGTAGAGGCATACATATATATACATACTGATGACTACTATAGTCATATAAAAAAAACATTTTTTTTTTGTAAGTTATGGGTCGTCCGACCCACCGTCCGACCCAAGCCCTGGGTCGGACCATTCCAGTAGATTTTCGTCCTCTGAAGTTCTACCCGTCTGACCCAACACTATTCCGTCCGACCCATACCCTCTGGGTCAGACCGTTCCAGAAGGTTTCGGTCCCGTGTCCAAGCTCCGTCCGACCCACTGTCCGACCCAGGCTCTGGGTCGGACGAAGTCAGTAACTTCGACCACGGAAAATTTTGCCTGTCCGACCCACGTCCGATCCACGGTCCTGGGTCGGACCATTCCAGAAAGGTTAATTATCGTTCCTTAAGCCCCGTCCGACCCACCGTCCGATCCAGACTCTGGGTCGGACGGTAGCAGAACCTTGCTATAGCCCTTATTTTCTTTCCCCAATTCCACCCATTGCTTCCCCAATCTTCCTACATACATCCTAACATGTTTTAGTACAATTTAAACACTCTAAATCATGCTAATTCATTCCCTAATTCATTACACAATTCTATACTAACTTATATACACAATTCTTTAAGTTTCAACTCAACACTTTCCCAGTTTTCTTCCTTAATGCATTTTGCTACAGATTTCCACTCACACTTCTATCATTCATTACTCATTCAACTAATGCTACTCCTAGCATCCAAAATGCCTTACTTTACATCTAGCTTCATCCCATTAACACACTCATTTCCAAATCTGTTTCAACTACAAAACTACTCCCATTATAATCTCCAAATACACCTAGTTATCACCTAGGTTACTCCCTCTTCTTAAACAACTTAAGTCCTCTCATTCCTAAGTAAAATTGGACATAGTCTCCCCTATATTTTAACATTCTCCACACATGATTTCAGCTCACATATTATCATTCTCACCACCTGTTTATACACACATTATACTCACACTTCAACACTACTACAACAACAACAAAATTCCTGCACACATACATATACTACCCATGGTTTTCCCAAGCTTTTAAACATCTTTTAAAAACTTCAAAACTGTTACAATATCATTCCTCAATATACTACAACACACTTACTACTTATTACTCAATACATTACTCATTTTTAACTACTTAAAATCTGTTACATTGCTACACATAAACTAGCTCAAGGTAAGGGTGGTTACCTTGACTTACTAGTTTTTTTTCCTTCTTTCTTGCCTTCTCCTTCCTTCTTCTCTTCTTCTTTGTTCTTCCTCACATAATGCACAATGCTACAACCACCACACCAATACACACTAACCATTTAGCATTCATTTTATACTAACCCTAGCCAATCAACCATTATAAACAAGAAAAAGTATAGTCATTTGACATTAAAAATTGACAAAACAAAATCCTAGCAGAGAGCAATATTCCTAGCCCAAGAAGGAGCCAAATCGGCTGAAGCAACAAGGAACCAAGAGTTCAAAACTAAAATCCTAATAATGCCAATGAGAGCTAGAAAGGAAGGATTTTCGAAATTCTTTTTACCTCAAAGTAACAAGGAGGTGAAGGTGCTTCTAATGGTGGACTTGAATCTTCAAATGGAGAATACCCATAAAAACTAAAATGGAGTTTTTGGATTTTTTGAAAGGAGGAAAGTGTTCTCCTTGGCAAGGGGATTCTAGTGGTGTAATTTTTATTGAGTTTGGAGAAGGTTGAGTGCTCAAAGAGAGGAGAGAAGGTAAGAGTTAAGTGGGGGCTTCATTCCTCCATGGTTGTCGCAAGAGAGGAGGAAAGAAATCAGAAGAAGAAGAAGAAGGTGGGCACTGTGGAGGGTGATTTTTCGGTATGAGGGGGGTCTATCTAAATGGTCCGACTAAAAGCCTAGATCCTAGAAATTGCCATTCTGTGGAGGGTGGAAACCCGTTATTCTGGCAACCCTCAAATACCTACTACATCGTCCGTCTTTCCCAGAAAGCATAAAGGGGAGTGCAAGTGTGCACTACACCCACTCTCAATGGGCTCCACGCGGACTTATGCCTCTATAAGGCGGAATTGACTAGAGTCGCCACCTAGTTTGACCTAAAGAACTAGGAAGGGAGGATAAGGGTTCTAAGAACCGTTAGTTGACTCTGATGATTTGATGCCTATGGATAGGACTTACCTGATCATACTAGAGATTCTGTGTGGGTTCGCACTGGGTTACACCCCTTAGAAGTGGCAACGACCACAACTTCGGATTGGTGCCCGAGGAAACCTCGGTCTCCAATTGTCGGGATTGTCTTCTTTCAAAACCTTTTTAGAGAGATTCATTTAAAGCCAAAGGATAGGATTGAGACAGGAAGAGAGAAGGGAGTGGATGAGGCAAGCTTTTCTGCCAAGCTAACGCCAAAGAAGAGAAATGGTGAATAGAATGAAGATTTGAAAAAAAAGCTTGAGGTTGAGTGTATGTACAAGACTTGGAGTATGACGGATTGAATTTTTGTGGGAGCCAAAGAAGGTTTGAGTGTTTGGGAGGTGTTCTAGTCGTGTTGTGGGGTTAAGGGGTATTCGGGTCAGTTGGTGGGATTGAGTTGTTTGTGTTTATGAAGTTCGGCTCTTGAAATGGTCGGGTTTTTGAAGTGTTTTGGGAAGTTGAGAGTGTTGAAGAGAAACTCGGGTTTTTAAAACGATCAAGTATGGAAGAGGATGCTTGGTTTACAGGTGTTAGGATTTTGAAGATGTTTCAGATTTCTGAGAGCCTTCAGGAATGGGAGGTCCTATATGACTTAGAGTTGGTTCAAAGGAGGATTGAGTGTTTATGGGTCCTAAAGCTCTAATGGAAATGTTGGATTGGGTTGTTCAGAATTGTCTCTCTTAAAGTTTTTGAAACTGGAAAATCATTTTTTGTTGTGAAAAGGGCGGATAATCCCGAGGGATTACCCTATGTACCCCCTCGAACATGACACTTAATTGATGGTAAATGCCAAGGCTCGAAAGATGGGGCGATGAATTTATGTCGAAAAATAGGATTCAGAGAGAAACACCATGAATGAGATGTTCTCGGTCGAACCCTAATAACGTCTCTAACTCCCGGGTTTTAAAACATTAAAAACCGAAAACATTAAAATCGAGCGGAAGGGAGTTAGACGATTCTAAAATCCCGGCTGCAACTAGGAAGGTCGTTACTTCCCTAGCACCCCGCCTTGTAAAAATCTAGGCTGCAATTAGGGGAGGTTTGTCACCCTAATGCCCCGCCTAAAGAGATCCAGACTGCGACAAGGGAGGTTGTGACCCCAGTGCCCCGCCTCGGATTTTTATTTTGGGAAGGAAGACAAGTGATGTTCTAACCATGGGGGAAAAGCTTTTGAAGGGTTAGACATTTCTTGCTCCCCGAAAACGGTTTTATTTTGGAGTTTGAAAACTGAGTTAGAAAATCTTTGAAGTTGTTCGGAATTCTCTATGAAGAAACACTGATTTTGAGAAATGTTTTGGGAGAAAACTTTCTGTATATGTGAGAAGAACTTTCTGCGTTTGAGAAGAGTTTTATGTGATGTGAGAAGAGTTTTTCCTTTTTAAAAATTCTACAAAACGGTTTCTTATGAAAACTTGAAGAAATTTGAAGAAAACGAGTAGCTCAAAATTCTTTTTGGGTTTTTGGAGTTTGAAAGAAACTTACAAGTTGAGTGTGGATTGGATGAAATGTATTTGGGTATGAGTTGAATTGAGCTGGATGAAATAGGTTTGAATTGAATTTGGTTTGAATGAATTGAGTTTGAATGAATTGGGTTTGAATGAATTGGGTTTGAATTGAATTGAGTTTGAATTGGATTGAAGTTCGGTTTGGATTGAGATCGAGTTTGAATTGTTCGGATAGGGTCAAAATTGGATTAAGGTCAAAGTTCAGGTCAAAGGTCAAAGTTCAGGTCAAAGGTCAAAATTCGGGTCAAAGGTCAAAATTCGGTCAAAGGTTAAAGTTCAGGTCAAAGGTCAAAATTCAGGTCAAAGGTTAAAGTTCAGGTCAAAGGTTAACATTCAGGTCAAGGTTAACATTCAGGTCAAGGTTGATTCTTGTGGACTTGGTTTGATTTTTGTGGGTTTGGTTTGATTTTTATGGACTTGGACTGAGGCTTTGTGGACTTGGGCCTTATTTGAGACATGGGTCTTTTATGGTTTTGGGCTTTCTTGGTTTTAGGCCATGGGTTTGGGCTTCGGGTTTTGGGCCTTGGGTTTGGGCTTCGGGGTTTGGGCTTCGGGGTTTGGGCTTCGGGGTTTGGGCTTCGGGGTTTGGGCTTCTGGTTTGGGCTTCGGGTTTGGGCTTCGGGTTAATGGGCCGGATCGGACTAATGGGCCACTTGGACTTTTGGGCCGAGTAGAGTGTTAGGCTGGGCTTGGGCTTTTGGGCCGAGGTTGTGTTTGGGTCAAGTGTGGGCGTTTGGGCCAAATTGGGTGATGGGCCGATTTTGAGGAGTAGTGGGCCATGCTTCGGGTTTGGGTTTTTGGGCTCGGGCCAGACTGGGCCGAATTTGGGCTTTGGGCTTGGATTGTGGGCCGAGTTTGGTTTGGGCCAAGGGAATTGGGCTTGGATTGTGGGCCGAGTGTGGTTTGGGCCGAGATTGGGTTTGGTTTGTGGGCCGAGGGTGTTGGGCCGAGCTTGTTGGGCTTGGATTGTGGGCCGAGTTTGGTTTGGGCCAAGGGAATTGGGCTTGGATTGTGGGCCGAGTGTGGTTTGGGCCGAGATTGGGTTTGGTTTGTGGGCCGAGGGTGTTGGGCCGAGCTTGTTGGGCTTGGATTGTGGGCCGAGTTTGGTTTGGGCCAAGGGAATTGGGCTTGGATTGTGGGCCGGGTGTGGTTTGGGCCGAGATTGGGTTTGGATTGTGGGCCGAGTGTGGTTTGGGCCGAGATTGGGTTTGGATTGTGGGCCGAGTGTGGTTTGGGCCGAGATTGGGTTTGGTTTGTGGGCCGAGGGTGTTGGGCCGAGTTTGGTTTGGGCCAAGGGTATTGGGCTTGGATTGTGGGCCGAGTTTGGTTTGGGCCAAGGGTATTGGGCTTGGGTTCCGGTTTTTGGCCTTGGGCTTTGTGTTTGGTTTTTGGGCTCGGGCCAAACTGGGTGATGGGCCGGTTTGGGCCTGACTGAGATGTGGGCCGGACTGAAAATGAATTGGGCTTTGAAACTAGATTTCTAGTAAGAAGTTTGAAATTGGGCTTAAGTTATGTCCGAATGAAAAATAATTGGACTCACAAATGGATTGGATTTTGTTGATTGTACATTTTATTCTGAAATTAGGGGATGATTTGGAAAGTTTTAAGAGAAACGGGTATTCCTCGAATGGACCGTGTCTAGGACCCGTATGCATTGAGGATACCCAAACCTAGAGCTTTTCTAAAGTGGGCCTCAAGGGTCCACAAAGAGGGCAACCTAATGGGCTTTCTAAGGTCACCTGTTTCAGCCCGTCGGGCTGTTTATGAACTGGGCCTGAAACGAAATTAAATTTGGGCCAAGGGTTACCCGGGCCCAAACAGGTCCAGCCCATCAAGATGTAACAAAAAAGATGGACATGAACTTTTAAAAGCTAAGGAACTGCAAATAACGCATATACAAACATGGAGTTTAAAAAGCGATCAAGGTGGATCTCATGCATGAATTTCGAAAGCCACTAAACAAATTATGTACACATAAAAGAGGTTCGGAGACTATACACGCAGAAACAAATCCTCAAAGCTGCTGAGTGCCAAGTCAGATTTACTTAACCCTAAACCCTCAATAGCGCACCAACAAAATGAAACCTAATGTGTGGGTTGCAAGTCAATTGTTATCCTCACACTATTCTTATCTTTCAATGATCAACTAAAGGGCTGCACGTGGGCAAAAGTGGAAATGATTCCCGAGATGGATAACTAAATAAAACACCACTCACAAGACCCAACAAAATACCAGTTTAAAATTTCTTGTTCAAGTTTGATAGCCGGATTTCATAGCTAAAACAAGTGCTAAGTTAGATCAAAGTCAGACGCAAAAAAGAAACATCAGAAACCTGTATCTTAAGCATGTTCAAAGGGCAACCCAGCATTAGACATCAGAAGCACAAGTATATTCAAGCAATAACCAGGAACCGACATTTGCCATAGTTTTTACAGACACAGAGAAAGGCAACTAACATTCACACAGACAACACAGAAGCATTTCGGTTTAAGGAATGGTGTACCAGGGAAATGAAGACTAAGTTTCCTGCAAGGTCAAACCCATGAACAGAGACAAATGGATTAGCATATATCCTCTCGGTCAACAGAGACTTGAAGGAAATTAAACAGAAAGTACGAAGCTTAAGGAATGAGGTTGGGGTTCTGTTCATGTGAGAACAAGCGTGAACATCCTTGAGAGTTGGGAACAGATTCCTCCTGCTCAACTAGGAAACAAACATATGTGAAACGTAAAATCGCATACGGAAGCGTTATCATGAGCGGAAAAGAAAATGAACAACACTTGGATACGCTTCTGGCCATAGAGGATGATTGTTGAGTTGCAATCACAGAGCAGGTTAGAGAAAAGCTAAACTCATGACTGGAAAGGAACCAGTTCGCTCACTTCAAATCTGAAACAAAACAGTATAAAAAAGATGGACAGAATCACGACTGGACGAGGACCAGTTTGTCCAATATTTGGATGAAATAAACGGGAATGTAACTGGAGATGGACCAGTTCATCATGTTACAGAATATAGAATGAAAACCCATACAAAAAAACAGTCTCCGACACCAACAATAGGCGACGCTCAACCCAGCGGAATTCTAACGGCATGAACATATCAGGAATCAAGCGAGAATGCCCCGAATAAATAGAACTCGCACCCAAAGTCCGATGCGCCATGTTCGTGGACTTCAAAGTCCATACCAGGCCAAAGTAGTTGCAGTTCATCAAACAAGGTACAAAGGAAGGCTATATGGGCGCGCATTTACAAACCGACGCTAGGAAAAACGCCATGCATGTGCCCGAAAGCGAAATGCCAGGATTTTAAGTAAAAGCGGACCGGGTGGCCACGAGAAAATCACCCCTTTGAGATCAGAAACTCTCGAAATAGATGTTCGAAGTTCTGGTTCAGGGTTTCACGAAATTGAAAAGCGGAAATGATTAGGAAATGACATAACAAACTGAGATTAAGCGTAAGAGGAGCATTTGCAGAAGGGAAGCGAAATCAAGACCGTGCGTAACGAAAAGTCGATACCACTTACTCTGCTGATGACCGAAGCCAAATGAAATCGAAATGAGGACTAATCAGACAGTTCGTGGATTGTGGGATGAAGCTTTGAAGGGAAAACCGTAGCTCTCTTGAGGAAGAAGAAGTCTCGGGTCTGGGTTTTTCTCGAGATTTCGAAGGATGGGGCAGACAAAAAGAACGAGAATGATGGGGAAGGAATGAGAATGATGGGGATCTGTGTCGGCTCGATCAAAAGCGTGGGTGATACTGTAGGGTTTTTAGAATGTTTTATAATGTGAGAATGGGGTGGGTGAACATGTGGCACACTAGGGTTTCACTAGATGAATGTGGGCCTTTTTTAGGAATTAAAACGGACCCAAACCGGGAGAGTCCAACATTTACAAAATTTGAGATTTTCAAAACAAAAAGCTTCCACCGAGTTTCGAACTCGGCACCTAGTGACTTCTTCTCACGCTCTCTACTGGATGAGCTAGGACAATATTCAGTAAGTGGAGCGACGAAATAAAAGAAGAGCCATATCGCGAGTTAAGGCAAAATAAAAGAGCAAACCTTCGCTCGTGCCAAGAATCGAACCCGAGACCCATGGGTTATATCCGAGAGTGTCCTAACCAGTTATGCTAGATTAGATTTCAGTGTACTCATGAGAAGAAAGATACAAGAGTCCTGATTTCGACTGGGTAACTCTTCTGAAAAAAAAAGAAAAGCTACCAATTCCAAAGAAATGCGCACTAAAGGTGAGAAGATTAATCTAATGACACGAAAGTATGAAATACAATTAAAATAAGATTCAAAAAAGTAATGAGATATAAAATAAAAGAATAGCACATGTACATGAAATAATGAAAATTAATGCTCGTAATGAAGATAAAACACTTAAAATAAATGGAAATAATAGTAGTAAAAAGGACACATGAAATAATGAAAATAACGATGATAAAGCGGGGGAAATCAAAAGGAAATGATAAATAACAAAAAAGTATAAATCGATCGAGTACATAAAAATAATATAAGGTAATAACAAAACTGTGAAAAATTTTAAAACGAGAGCAGCAAAATAAGTATATGAAATGAAGTCAGTCAAAAACAAATTACGACAAAAAGCTCGTGCTCCTCTTCCATAGGAATGTGAGGTTTAAATGTCGGTAAAAAGAAATTCATTTGATCGAAAACGGGACGACCGCCTTGTTTCTAGAAGCATTTTTTTTCAATATGAGATGGGTGAGAATTTTTGGTGTCTACAGATGGCTCCCCTTGATTCAATTCTGCAATAGAAGGCTTGCAGAATTGGATCAAGGTTGACGGGACGCCAAAAATTCTCACTGTGGCTTGGGGCATTCCCAAGTGTGAGATATGAGTACCATACGAGTGGGGACTTATGACGGGCCCCGACTAGACTTCGGCGTCTAGCGCTAGGACTTGTGACGGGCCTAGAATGTGATAGTCGGTGGTATGAGGACTAACACGGGCCTCAACTAGATCTCGGTGTCTAGCTCTAGGTCTAAAGACTAGAATACGACCAATCTACCTATGCATGAGGACTAAAGACGGGCCTCAACTAGATCTGGGTGTCTAGCTCTAGGACTGATGACGGGCCTAGAATGCATCTTCGAATTGTATGAGGACTAACGACGGGCCTCAACTAGATCTCGATGTCTAGCTCTAGGACTAAAGACGGGCCTAGAATACAACCGGTATATAAAGTTATGCATGAGGGCTAACGACGGGCCTCAACTAGATCTCGGTGTCTAGCTCCAGGACTGATGACGGGCCTAGAATGCATCTTCGAATTGTATGAGGACTAACGACGGGCCTCAACTAGATCTCGATGTCTAGCTCTAGGACTAAAGACGGGCCTAGAATACAACCGGTATATAAAGTTATGCATGAGGGCTAACGACGGGCCTCAACTAGATCTCGGTGTCTAGCTCTAGGACTGATGACGGGCCTAGAATGCATCTTCGAATTGTATGAGGACTAACGACGGGCCTCAACTAGATCTCGATGTCTAGCTCTAGGACTAAAGACGGGCCTAGAATACAACCGGTATATAAGTTATGCATGAGGGCTAACGACGGGCCTCAACTAGATCTCGGTGTCTAGCTCTAGGACTGATGACGGGCCTAGAATGCATCTTCGAATTGTATGAGGACTAACAACGGGCCTCAACTAGATCTCGATGTCTAGCTCTAGGACTAAAGACGGGCCTAGAATACAACCGGTATATGAGTTATGCATGAGGGCTAACGACGGGCCTCAACTAGATCTCGGTGTCTAGCTCTAGGACTGATGACGGGCCTAGAATGCATCTTCGAATTGTATGAGGACTAACGACGGGCCTCAACTAGATCTCGATGTCTAGCTCTAGGACTGATGACGGGCCTAGAATGCATTGAAGGAGTTGTGCGAAACTCACTGCAGTAAGTGGTTAATCTGAAGTTGTTTCTGGCTGTAGGTTGATTCGAGGTCGGGCGCTCTCTGTGGGTCATCTCTGATCCCTCGTGAGGGATTCGAGGGTTGGAAATCTACCTTAGGTGTTGTCGTATTCGACTGTATGAGTGCAGGGTTTGACGGGATCGGGTGATTCTGAGATGATCGGATGGCTCCAGCACGGAGGGTAGCCTTGGTGTGAATAGTAGATTTGTGGTTTGACTGCAAAGGTCAAGTGTGGTTTTTGAGGTCGAGAGAAGGTTTCGGTCGATGGCTCCGACAATGACTCCAGAGAAGAGCTTTGGAATGATCCTGGGAGGTTCTGGGATGACTCCGGTATAACGCTGAGATGCCTCCAGTATAGCACTGATGGCTCCGGTATAGCACTGAGATGGCTCCGGTTTGATCTATGACTCCCTTGTGAGCGACGACTCTGGGATGGTTGATGGGTTCGGGTTTGATATGATCTGAGGGCTCCGGTATGATCGGATGGCTCCAGTTTGATCTGTGACTCCCTTGTGAGCGACGACTCTGGGATGGTTGATGGGTTCGGGTTTGATATGATCTGAGGGCTCCGGTATGATCGGATGGCTCCAGTTTGATCTGTGACTCCCTTGTGAGCGACGACTCTGGGATGGTTGATGGGTTCGGGTTTGATATGATCTGAGGGCTCCGGTATGATCGGATGGCTCCAGTTTGATCTGTGACTCCCTTGTGAGCAACGACTCTGGGATGGTTGATGAGTTTGGATTTGATACGATCTGAGGGTTCTGGTTTAGCCCCGGGATGATCCTCTCGATTGAGGCGGATTTCTTCATAGAGTGATGGCGACGGCCTTGTGGTTCGAGGGGAGGAGGGGTTTTGTTTGGGACGGGGTCGCACCCTGAGAGGGTTGCCTACGTACTCAACTCCCTGTTGAGATCAGACCTTACGTAGTTCATGTATTTTGGCGAGTGAGGAATTTGGCGGTGAGGGGGGATGTCTTGCGGGGCATTTTCCTTGAACAGCGCCCGAAGACTTTTGATCCTTTGTTTTGATAGCTGTGTAATTTCTGAGAGTGGTCGTCGTGCTGGTTGGTGAAGGAGACAGGCTCTGTGCTGCGGCTTCCTTTTCTGAAGGAACATACTCATCTTTCTTTTTCCGTGGTGTAGGATATTATGTCTGAACCGATGGATGCAAATCTATTCTACATGCATTTTTTGAATTGGATATGATGGAATGCAACGAGGGTGTCGTGTCGGGGTGAGCTCAACCAAGAATTCTAGTTAAGTCAGATTAGTCATTTCTGAGCCACTTCTTTCTTGAAAAATCTTCCCGAAAGAGGTCTCTCGGGATCTCTTATACCTTTCCGTTTCCTTTCTTAAGGCTAGTTAGGCTTTCTTTAATCGGGATGATGAACACTCGTTTTTTTTTTCTACCTTCCTGATCTCTTTGACACTCGTTCGTGCACGATTGCATTGACAAGATCGGACGCGTTGTGGCCTTTCATGTTTCAAATTTGGTACTTTTCGAATCAAGCAAATACCATCTCTAAGTCGGAGGTCTTCCGATGGGTTATACCGAGGCTGCAGGGTATGTCACATGGGACTGGAGGATTTGTTTGAGGATCGTGGGACTTTTGTGCAACAGAGGATATGCTTCACCTTTGCCATGGATGGAATGGTTTCGGACTTCTTTCGCATTTGTGCGGATTATTATGCGTCCTCATTTTTGATTTGCTACTTTTTGAGCAGTCTATTTGCATTTCTTCGTGTTTGACATTTCTGGCCTCATCTATTTGGTGTTTGACATTTTCTTAGTGGGAGACTTTCATTTCCTCTCTTTATTGTTTTGAGCGTTTTGTGCTTCGCTTCTCTCGTTTTTATCCTCTTTGGGTGTCTCTTTCAAGCTTTCCTCCATGCTTTAAATGGTGGGGAAGGAACCATGGCTCCAGCTCTTTTATCCTCTTTTGCAGGGGTGAATGGTTGCGCGATGTGGGATGGTATATCGTGGAGCTGTTTTTGAAAAGATTCTCAATGAAAGGCTCAGCGGGGTTTACTAAGGGATCGTTTTCAGGGTCAATAAGGCTTTTGGCCTTGTGGAGGTTTTCTTCGATCCTAGGTGCCTCGTCATCCCTATTGACAGATTATTGTTTCCTCTACTATTCCCGAATTTTGACATGAATGGTAACGCGCTTTTCTCATCAATATTTAGTTCCATGAAGGGGGATCCTCACCTGGCGCTTTGAAATTTAAATGCATCAAATGCTCTGGGTTTTGCACGCTCTGTGTTTCTCTCATGCACTCAACTCTCACTGGAGGTTAGAGATCCTTTCCAGACCTCTTCGAGGAAAATGATACAAGAGTTCGTCGGCCTTTGATGACTTATGTGACTTTCCTAGAATTAAAGATTGAGATGCACCTCGACACTAGGGATATGCAAAATGCAAATGCAAATGCAATTAAGATAAACCTAATGCAGATGATAATGATAACTTTTGTGTGGATGCACTTTTTTTTTTATAGGTGCATTTTTGTGGATGCATTTTTTTTGGATTTTTGACTGAATGCGTGTGTTTTTTTTTTGGATTTTTGTGACGGTTCAGACATAATATCGTTTCAACCGGTCGAGATTGACAAGGCTTTGAAATTCTTCTCCGTCCAAATCTGTTAGTAATACAGCACCATGAGGGGTTATTTCTTTCACCAGATAAGGGCCCACCCAGTTCGGCCTGAGTTTCCCTCGTGGGTCTGGCAGATCTTTTCTCAACTCTTTCAGAATGAAATCACCTACTTGGATATCTGGGTGCGGGTGGAGTACTGTTCTGTAGGAAGCATGCTTTCTTCATCATACTCCTCTTCTTCGGCCTCATAAGTTTGCAATGAATCAAGCGACAAAGGAGACGAATTTTCTGAATAAACTGAATTTTCATTATTATACGAGGAGTTGGATAAGTCGGTGATTGACAGAAAATTGCCACCATCTTTACAAGTGAAAATAGATGGTGACAATCCTTCTCCTATTTCGATTCTGTTTGTATTGTCGATGTCTTCATTACAACTGCCATTGCTACCATCACTGATATTACCGCTATTGCTACCACCAGTACTATCATCACTACTGCTAGCTAGACTAACTATGTAAAGCTCCTGTAGAGTCGGCTCCCCTTTCTTGGCAAGACATGCTCCATGACCATCTACCGAGGGTGCGGGGTCCTTGAAGACTGATGATCGTGACTCTGCTCTCCGCTACTCCTTCGGGCATTCCTTGGTCGCATTCCTTGCCGTCATGGTCTTTAAGGCATGAGTCGAGGGAGAGTAAGGTGGTCCACCAGCTCTCCCACTCCATTGTCTCTAGATGCTCCCGAGCCCGAACCACTCTCTGACGCCTCTGCGAATCCTAAGCTTGCTCCTCGACCTCCAGCATATGGCACTAGTGGCTCTACCACGCCCTGCAGCTCCTTTCCTAACCCATTCCCCTGTTGCGCCGGTTTTGCCACTGAACCCGCCAAGGGTAAGCTCTTGTCGACCTGGTGTTTTGATCTCAAACAGTTGAGATTCAGTCCTTGCCTCCCTAGCACTTCCACACCGTCCTCCATGCTTAAATTTGAGTTTTGGTGGACCACTGAGGGCACACCCTTAATTTGGTCATGAAATTCCGACCAGTAACAAGTTGAAGTGGAAAGATATCAATGACCATCACTTCGACAGAGAAGGAGACATCCTCGATTTGGATCGGCAGAGTGATTATCCCCAACACTTTTCTGTGGCTATTATCATATGCGCTTAAAGTCATCTCCACAGGTTTGAGATCATTATACCCCATGTGTTGAGCAACACGCAGCGGGCAAACATTCACTTCAGCACCGTCATCGATGAGTGTCCTGGGAACATTGAAACCCCCAGCCTTCACAGATATGTAGAAGGCTCGTCCAGACTGGCATGAGATTTCCTCGTCCGTGAAGGTGATGGCCACAGCGGGGGTTTGGGTCAAGTGGGCTACAATGGTGTCTCCACTGACCGTTTGCTTTTTATCCATTTAAGATGTCGGGCCACCGCATTCTTGCGTTTCTCTTCTCCAGCCAATTTATTTTCCGGTTCACTCAAAGTGAGCTCATGGACTTTCTGGGGTAGTGATACGATCTCTTCAACAAGCTCGGTCGGCTTATAGTGTTTTCCTGAGTGGGTGAGGTGATTGATTTTCTCACGGTCATCATTGCGTTTTTCCTCGTCTGCTATCGGAAATGGTACTCGAACAGAGGTCATAGCTGGTGGATTTTCATCCTCATCGGTGATCATAATCACGTTGCACATGACGGTGTTTCTCTTCTTTGCTTCTCAAGGACTTTTTGGCGGCACCAAGCCTCAACAACTTCTAGTGCCTTCATTTTTTTGTAGAGGCCCTCTGCCTCAGAAGCTAATACCAGCAAAGTTTCCAAATTCCTTTCTATCGGTCGACCCATGCAATATCGGAAGAAGATTGGCACTTTCCTTTGATACCTTAACTGGTTGACAGTGTTTTGAGCCCTATTTTTCTCATTCAAATACTCCCTCATCAAGGAGGGTATATCGAAATGAATCTCCGACGGGGAACCTTGAAGGTTTCTAATAGCGGTGTGGGTATGACAAATGGGGAGGGATTCCGTCGGTCATTCCGTCGTACTCCCAATGTCGTCAGCTTTCACAATTGCTAAGGTCTGGCAGATTCCTTCTCTTTCTCTGAACCTTATCATATTTACATGCTGGGGGATGGAATTATTTTGGATATTTGGATTGGCGTTGGGGAATTGTACCTCTCCTGTATCAATTAGATCTTGCACAGCATGACGCAATGCTCTACAGTTTTCCGTACTGTGCCCCTTCATCAGATGGTATTCACAGAAGCTTTTCGCATCGGGCCCAAGTTGGGTGATTCCTGGTTTGGGATTTGGGTGCTTCAGAAGGAAACCACTCTCTTTCAACTTTTTGTACGCCTTATTCAACGGCATCCCCAATGTTGAGTATTGTCGCTGGGGTCGGGTTTGAAAATCACGGGGAGGAGGCATCGCCCGATAGTTCTGAGTTGTTCCGGAGGATTGTGCCTGATACACTGGAGGTGTGGGGGGTTGGTAGTCGGTGAGGGTTCTAGGTTGCACCTGATTCACTGGAGGTGTTGGGACAGTCTTGTTGTTGTCATTGTTGTTATTACCATTGCTGTTGTGATTGTGCTGCTATCACGGTTCTGGCGGTTCTGATGGTATGAAGTTCTGGGTCCTGATCCAGGGAGGTTCAACCCTTTTAATCTTCCTGCCAGTGCTAACTCTTCGGCAGCTGAAGCAGCAGCTTTCAATGTTTGAAGTCACAAATCCCAAGGGACTTTAGATGATCTGAGTATGGACCCTCCAGACATGAGATGATTATTCTTATCTGCTCATCTTCGGTAGGGCGATCAAGCATTTGGCCGGCCACCTCCCTCCAGCGATTGATGAATTCCATGACTGTCTCATTATTTCTCTGCCTCATGGTCTCGAGGTCTCTGCGGGTGACCCCTAGATGGGCATTGTAGCTGTACTGCTCGACGAAGGCCTGATAAACTTCCTCCAATTTTTTTCCAGAGAGATCAGCCTTGAAACCCATGCTTTGCGGATCCTTTAGATAGCTAGGGAAGCATATAATTTTCATCTCATCGTTCAACCCATGCATTGTCATTACCGATCAAACTGAGAAAGGTGATGTCTGGGGTCTCCTTTCCCAGCATATTTCGAGATTTCGGGGAGTTTTAAATTTTCTGGAAGCTTAGAGCTCGGCTTCATGCTGAAATAGCGGAAGCCAAGCATCTTGGCTCGTTCCCCTAGCCGCACTTCAGCCAGCAGCTCTTCTTCACAGATTTCTTCCAGTCCTCCATGTTAGATGAGGGGTTTTCAGTAGGAAGGGGTGGTTTGAGTTTGTTTGATACCCATGGATTAGGTGACTTGATGGGTGTGGCAGTAGCTGAGTGTGGGGAATAGCTTCTTCGAACGGACAGCATGTCCTGGAGCGGTGTACTGATATTGTCTCATCTGGATCGGATCGGGGATAGGTGATCATAGGTAGGTAGAAAGTCTCAGGTGGTCTAGACCAGTTCATGTTAGCAATTTGAGGGGCAGCCCAGTTGGTAGAAATGGTGGTAATTTTGGGAAAGTGGTAGGAATAGTTGTGGTTGTGGTCAAGATTGGTGGTGGCATGGGTGCCCCAGAAGTAAGTCAGCCATTCGAAAGGTTGTGGGGGGAATGGTGGTGTGTTCATTGTTTGATTGTGGTGTGGTATTGAACATGGGGTTTTGGGTAAATGTGAGCTTGGGTGTCTCGTCGATATAATCATCTTCTGGATCAGTAAGGTAAGGCTCCTTCCCTTTGCTCATTCTTTCTCTGCGCAGCTCTTCCTCCAGACGTTCAATTGTCTGCCTCATCATCCTTTCATTCTTCGCTGATTGTTCCAGCATGCGGTAGAGAACGTTCTGATCAGGGATCGGGGCACTTGCACTTGCTCTTGCCGCACTTGCACTTGCTTCTATAGCTGAGGCAGCCGGGGCATTTTCTGAAGCAGTAGGATTCGTTAGAGTTTGATCCATTGTTTCTGATGAGGTTTCAGTTGTAGTGTCACTGGCCAGCCTGCCCCGGGAATCTCTTTTCCACAATCGAGTAATGTTGGGAAAATTGGTAGAAAACTCCTGACACTCTGCTCTGCTCTGGTTGGTTTCTGCGATACCAGGGAATATGGAATGTGTGGACGATGTTAGTATGAATGTAAATCCTTTTCATAAAATAATAAAGCAGGAAAGGAGGTCGTCCCCGATGTTGGCGAAACGAGGTATTTCAAAATTAAATCCTTTCGTAAAATGATAATGCGGAAAAGGCGCACAAGCCGATTTCCATTTCCAAGAATAAACGCCGTACTATTTCATTGCTCAATCGAGATTATATATCGGGGAAAATGGGGGTTACATCCGAGTTCATAGGGGAAAACATAATGTTAGATAATATTACATAGCCGAACTCCACGATAAGGGGGAAGGGGAGTTACATCCAAATTCAAAAGAGGGGAAAATTACATCCGAATAGTCAAATTTCGATTACATAGCCGAACTCCATAATAGGGGGAAAGGGGAGTTACATCCAAATTTAAAAGAGGAGAAAACTACATCCGAATAGTCAAATTTTGATTACATAGCCGAACTCCATACTAGGGGGAAAGGGGAGTTACATCCAAATTTAAAAAGAGGAGAAAACTACATCCGAGTAGTCAAAATTTCGACTACATAGCCGAACTCCATAACATGGGGAAAGAGGAGTTACATCCAACTCAAAAGGGTGAACTTCTACTAGTACGGGTGATAGCATAGGAGATCAACCGATAGTCTTCTGCCGCTTGTACTCCTCTTTCTCCCTCTTTCTTTCCTGACGGGTAGTGGGAATCGGTTGCAGGTCCGCCACAATCGACAGTCGTGGATCTTGAGTGACTGCTGAGTGGTGCGGGTCATAAGCACTTTTTACCATCCGATCGACGCGCATAGTCAACCATGTTTGATACTCTTTGCTCAAACCAAAGTACTTAATCTTGAAGATGGCCCACTTCATTCCGGAGTTATAAACCCCAGCAATGTAGTTGATGCTACTATCTGTGTACCGACGATCTACCGAGACATTGCTTCTGGCTCCGGGTACGGTCTGCTCTCGACCGAATTGGCGCATCGCTCTGAAGGGAAAGATAGTGATAAACCTTTCTAGGCCTAGCAATGTCAGCCCATCCTCCTGATGAGCTGATTGAACAGTTCCCCCTTGAACATCCCAGTCACGCAAAATCCAATTAATCTGCCAATCATAACAACGGTCCATAAAGTAAGCTCTCCATCCTGCTTCAGGCTTTTGTGCTCGCTTCCGGGCAGTCGGGAAAGTATCTATGTTCACTACTTTATACACCTCCACCTTCTTCATCAGCCCAAGGTGATCGAACAACCATATTTGGAGAAGGAGCGGGCTTCCTAAGAAAAAGGTTTCCAAGGCTCCGGACTCCTTCCAGCGGTCCAAAGCTCTCACCAACTCGGCCACGACCACCGTCCCGATACTTTTTCCTTCTTCTAAGGCCTTCAGCAGGTAGATTACTCGTGGGTTGATCCTCAAGTCTCTTTGTCGAAACAGATAAAGCCCCATGATGCAGAGGTCAAGCACTCGCCTTTTGATGCTTTTGGGATAGTATGGTTGGTAGAATTGTTGCAGGAGATCTCGCATGCGTATGCTCATGCTACCAAAACTTTCAACCTCCTCGATCCTTACCCCCAGAAAATCAGCTGCGAACTTCGGAGTATGCGATCGCTCGACGGGGATGGTGGGCATCTTCTGATGGGGCTTGATCTTAAGCAGTGCATCCATCTCAGCAGGCAAGATAATTAACTCTTGGAGGTTGAAGCGGTACAGATGGTCCGTTGAATCCCAATAAGTGACTGACTCGAACAAGGCTTCATAGTCAACGACCACTCTACACATTCTGGCAAGTCCAGCCAGCAGCGGCTCGTCAGGGCCTTTCATCTGAGCGCAGTAGTCCCTGAGTTCCTTGGCAAAGGTCGACTCCTGGTGACGCTCCACTTGGTAGGGGGTCATTGGAGCTTGTCCTTCACTGGGTCTTTCTTCTGCCCTGCTTCTGTTCACTTTCCTAGGGCACTTCTTCTCTCCAGGCACTGGCACTAGTCTGTTCATCATTTTGTCCTGCAAAAAAGAGGAAAAATGGAAAAGAAAGGGAGAGAATATGATAAGTAAGAGTCGGGGAACGATTAAGCAATTACTAGTATGACCCGTTTATCCTTGGAAATGAAAATTAGTTTCGAAAACTAATTTTGAGAGAGGGTTTGAAAAGTCATTTTGAAAGCGGTTTTGCTAAAATCTGTTTTTGAAAAGGTTTTGAATATCGGTTTTGATTTTGAAGTAAAGGAGTTTAGGTTTCAAAACTTTTGAATGGTAGCAAGTAAAACAGTTTTGACACAAGTGAGAATTCCGAACGTTTTAAAACAGATTGGTTCGAGAAAAAGGTTTGCACACATGTATTGCATAAAATAATTCGTGGCTATATTTGATGTGGAGTTGAGTGCGAATGATTGGGATAATCACCTTCCAAACTAGCCACACGAGTCACGGCCGGTGATTATCACAACATACTCACTTTCGGGAAACTTGGGGAAGTACTGCATGGGAACCGGTCTCCCCTCGTCTGCACGATCAGGTGTGTCTAAAGTCCAAATTATTCACTGACTACGTTGTGCCATGTATGGGTATCCGGTAAATACGAGATCCTCTATGGACGTGTAGCGTGACATTGGGCTTTAGAGACGCCTGTGGTGCAGCGGAATCATGGAGAACTGAACCCATGCAATCTTCAGGGTAAGGCAAAGGGTGGTCAGACAGACGGCATACAAGGGGGTGACTACCCATAAGCCCATCTTAGACACCGGATAAGGCAGCTGGACACTGAAGGCTCATGGCTCACTATATGCTGGTTTAGACTCGGGTAATTGAGGATATTTTGGATCATGAGTTTCAAGGCGTTGGTCTTGGACCGTATTACCTCGTGGGTTAACTCCTTCTAGGAAGGACCCAGCTCATGGGGAATCAACCGTGGACCGGTTGGGGATCCCGTGACTCATGGACAAATCGGGTGACACAGAGGAATGCATGTCCTATGCTACCCGATGCAACAATGGGTTGACTCCTTCTGGGAAGGCCCCATTTACAAAAGTAATAAATAAGCAATAAATATTATGTCATGCATGAAGAGCAGTAAACATAAAACAATAAACACACAACAATAAACACACAAAAGTGAAGCATGCAAATGGTAAAGCACACATATGGCACTCAAGGCCGATCTCGAACTTTGAACTCTCATCTTAACTATTCTCTTAAACACACTCTAAGTGTGGAGTAGAGTAGTCCTAATGGCTTTCGAAATGAATCTCTTGAAGGTTTTGAAAGAAGTGGGGAAATCTCGACAATTTTGATGGAGTTCAGTCTTCCTTGAGTTTAAGAAAAACTTACTCAAGTTTTCCCCAGCAGAGTCGCCATTCTGTGGAGGGTGATTTTTCGGTATGAGGGGGGTCTATCTAAATATGGTCCGACTAAAAGCCTAGATCCTAGAAATTGCCATTCTGTGGAGGGTGGAAACCCGTTATTCTGGCAACCCTCAAATACCTACTACATCGTCCGTCTTTCCCAGAAAGCATAAAGGGGAGTGCAAGTGTGCACTACACCCACTCTCAATGGGCTCCACGCGGACTTATGCCTCTATAAGGCGGAATTGACTAGAGTCGCCACCTAGTTTGACCTAAAGAACTTGGAAGGGAGGATAAGGGTTCTAAGAACCGTTAGTTGACTCTGATGATTTGATGCCTATGGATAGGACTTACCTGATCATACTAGAGATTCTGTGTGGGTTCGCACTGGGTTACACCCCTTAGAAGTGGCAACGACCACAACTTCGGATTGGTGCCCGAGGAAACCTCGGTCTCCAATTGTCGGGATTGTCTTCTTTCAAAACCTTTTTAGAGAGATTCATTTAAAGCCAAAGGATAGGATTGAGACAGGAAGAGAGAAAGGGAGTGGATGAGGCAAGCTTTTCTGCCAAGCTAACGCCGGAAGAGGAGAAAGTGAATAGAATGAAGATTTGAAAAAAAAGCTTGAGGTTGAGTGTATGTACAAGACTTGGAGTATGACGGATTGAATTTTTGTGGGAGCCAAAGAAGGTTTGAGTGTTTGGGAGGTGTTCTAGTCGTGTTGTGGGGTTAAGGGGTATTCGGGTCAGTTGGTGGGATTGAGTTGTTTGTGTTTATGAAGTTCGGCTCTTGAAATGGTCGGGTTTTTGAAGTGTTTTGGGAAGTTGAGAGTGTTGAAGAGAAACTCGGGTTTTTAAAACGATCAAGTATGGAAGAGGATGCTTGGTTTACAGGTGTTAGGATTTTGAAGATGTTTCAGATTTCTGAGAGCCTTCAGGAATGGGAGGTCCTATGACTTAGAGTTGGTTCAAAGGAGGATTGAGTGTTTATGGGTCCTAAAGCTCTAATGGAAATGGATTGGGTTGTTCAGAATTGTCTCTCTTAAAGTTTTTGAAACTGGAAAATCATTTTTGTTGTGAAAAGGGCGGATAATCCCGAGGGATTACCCTATGTACCCCCTCGAACATGACACTTAATTGATGGTAAATGCCAAGGCTCGAAAGATGGGGCGATGAATTTATGTCGAAAAATAGGATTCAGAGAGAAACACCATGAATGAGATGTTCTCGGTCGAACCCTAATAACGTCTCTAACTCCCGGGTTTTAAAACATTAAAAACCGAAAACATTAAAATCGAGCGGAAGGGAGTTAGACGATTCTAAAATCCCGGCTGCAACTAGGAAGGTCGTTACTTCCCTAGCACCCCGCCTTGTAAAAATCTAGGCTGCAATTAGGGGAGGTTTGTCACCCTAATGCCCCGCCTAAAGAGATCCAGACTGCGACAAGGGAGGTTGTGACCCCAGTGCCCCGCCTCGGATTTTTATTTTGGGAAGGAAGACAAGTGATGTTCTAACCATGGGGGAAAAGCTTTTGAAGGGGTTAGACATTTCTTGCTCCCCGAAAACGGTTTTATTTTGGAGTTTGAAAACTGAGTTAGAAAATCTTTGAAGTTGTTCGGAATTCTCTATGAAGAAACACTGATTTTGAGAAATGTTTTGGGAGAAAACTTTCTGTATATGTGAGAAGAACTTTCTGCGTTTGAGAAGAGTTTTCTGTGATGTGAGAAGAGTTTTTCCTTTTTAAAAATTCTACAAAACGGTTTCTTATGAAAACTTGAAGAAATTTGAAGAAAACGATAGCTCGAAATTCTTTTTGGGTTTTTGGAGTTTGAAAGAAACTTACAAGTTGGGTGTGGATTGGATGAAATGTATTTGGGTATGAGTTGAATTGAGCTGGATGAAATAGGTTTGAATTGAATTTGGTTTGAATGAATTGAGTTTGAATGAATTGGGTTTGAATGAATTGGGTTTGAATTGAATTGAGTTTGAATTGGATTGAAGTTCGGTTTGGATTGAGATCGAGTTTGAATTGTTCGGATAGGGTCAAAATTGGATTAAGGTCAAAGTTCAGGTCAAAGGTCAAAGTTCAGGTCAAAGGTCAAAATTCGGGTCAAAGGTCAAAATTCAGGTCAAAGGTTAAAGTTCAGGTCAAAGGTCAAAATTCAGGTCAAAGGTTAAAGTTCAGGTCAAAGGTTAACATTCAGGTCAAGGTTAACATTCAGGTCAAGGTTGATTCTTGTGGACTTGGTTTGATTTTTGTGGGTTTGGTTTGATTTTTATGGGCTTGGACTGAGGCTTTGTGGACTTGGGCCTTATTTGAGACATGGGTCTTTTATGGTTTTGGGCTTTCTTGGTTTTAGGCCATGGGTTTGGGCTTCGGGTTTTGGGCCTTGGGTTTGGGCTTCGGGGTTTGGGCTTCGGGGTTTGGGCTTCGGGGTTTGGGCTTCGGGGTTTGGGCTTCGGGTTCGGGCTTCGGGTTTGGGCTTCGGGTTAATGGGCCGGATCGGACTAATGGGCCACTTGGACTTTTGGGCCGAGTAGAGTGTTAGGCTGGGCTTGGGCTTTTGGGCCGAGGTTGTGTTTGGGTCAAGTGTGGGCGTTTGGGCCAAATTGGGTGATGGGCCGATTTTGAGGAGTAGTGGGCCATGCTTCGGGTTTGGGTTTTTGGGCTCGGGCCAGACTGGGCCGAATTTGGGCTTTGGGCTTGGATTGTGGGCCGAGTTTGGTTTGGGCCAAGGGAATTGGGCTTGGATTGTGGGCCGAGTGTGGTTTGGGCCGAGATTGGGTTTGGTTTGTGGGCCGAGGGTGTTGGGCCGAGCTTGTTGGGCTTGGATTGTGGGCCGAGTTTGGTTTGGGCCAAGGGAATTGGGCTTGGATTGTGGGCCGAGTGTGGTTTGGGCCGAGATTGGGTTTGGTTTGTGGGCCGAGGGTGTTGGGCCGAGCTTGTTGGGCTTGGATTGTGGGCCCGAGTTTGGTTTGGGCCAAGGGAATTGGGCTTGGATTGTGGGCCGAGTGTGGTTTGGGCCGAGATTGGGTTTGGATTGTGGGCCGAGTGTGGTTTGGGCCGAGATTGGGTTTGGATTGTGGGCCGAGTGTGGTTTGGGCCGAGATTGGGTTTGGTTTGTGGGCCGAGGGTGTTGGGCCGAGTTTGGTTTGGGCCAAGGGTATTGGGCTTGGATTGTGGGCCGAGTTTGGTTTGGGCCAAGGGTATTGGGCTTGGGTTCCGGTTTTTGGCCTTGGGCTTTGTGTTTGGTTTTTGGGCTCGGGCCAAACTGGGTGATGGGCCGGTTTGGGCCTGACTGAGATGTGGGCCGGACTGAAAATGAATTGGGCTTTGAAACTAGATTTCTAGTAAGAAGTTTGAAATTGGGCTTAAGTTATGTCCGAATGAAAAATAATTGGACTCACAAATGGATTGGATTTTGTTGATTGTACATTTTATTCTGAAATTAGGGGATGATTTGGAAAGTTTTAAGAGAAACGGGTATTCCTCGAATGGACCGTGTCTAGGACCCGTATGCATTGAGGATACCCAAACCTAGAGCTTTTCTAAAGTGGGCCTCAAGGGTCCACAAAGAGGGCAACCTAATGGGCTTTCTAAGGTCACCTGTTTCAGCCCGTCGGGCTGTTTATGAACTGGGCCTGAAACGAAATTAAATTTGGGCCAAGGGTTACCCGGGCCCAAACAGGTCCAGCCCATCAAGATGTAACAAAAAAGATGGACATGAACTTTTAAAAGCTAAGGAACTGCAAATAACGCATATACAAACATGGAGTTTAAAAAGCGATCAAGGTGGATCTCATGCATGAATTTCGAAAGCCACTAAACAAATTATGTACACATAAAAGAGGTTCGGAGACTATACACGCAGAAACAAATCCTCAAAGCTGCTGAGTGCCAAGTCAGATTTACTTAACCCTAAACCCTCAATAGCGCACCAACAAAATGAAACCTAATGTGTGGGTTGCAAGTCAATTGTTATCCTCACACTATTCTTATCTTTCAATGATCAACTAAAGGGCTGCACGTGGGCAAAAGTGGAAATGATTCCCGAGATGGATAACTAAATAAAACACCACTCACAAGACCCAACAAAATACCAGTTTAAAATTTCTTGTTCAAGTTTGATAGCCGGATTTCATAGCTAAAACAAGTGCTAAGTTAGATCAAAGTCAGACGCAAAAAAGAAACATCAGAAACCTGTATCTTAAGCATGTTCAAAGGGCAACCCAGCATCAGACATCAGAAGCACAAGTATATTCAAGCAATAACCAGGAACCGACATTTGCCATAGTTTTTACAGACACAGAGAAAGGCAACTAACATTCACACAGACAACACAGAAGCATTTCGGTTTAAGGAATGGTGTACCAGGGAAATGAAGACTAAGTTTCCTACAAGGTCAAACCCATGAACAGAGACAAATGGATTAGCATATATCCTCTCGGTCAACAGAGACTTGAAGGAAATTAAACAGAAAGTACGAAGCTTAAGGAATGAGGTTGGGGTTCTGTTCATGTGAGAACAAGCGTGAACATCCTTGAGAGTTGGGAACAGATTCCTCCTGCTCAACTAGGAAACAAACATATGTGAAACGTAAAATCGCATACGGAAGCGTTATCATGAGCGGAAAAGAAAATGAACAACACTTGGATACGCTTCTGGCCATAGAGGATGATTGTTGAGTTGCAATCACAGAGCAGGTTAGAGAAAAGCTAAACTCATGACTGGAAAGGAACCAGTTCGCTCACTTCAAATCTGAAACAAAACAGTATAAAAAAGATGGACAGAATCACGACTGGACGAGGACCAGTTTGTCCATATTTGGATGAAATAAACGGGAATGTAACTGGAGATGGACCAGTTCATCATGTTACAGAATATAGAATGAAAACCCATACAAAAAAACAGTCTCCGACACCAACAATAGGCGACGCTCAACCCAGCGGAATTCTAACGGCATGAACATATCAGGAATCAAGCGAGAATGCCCCGAATAAATAGAACTCGCACCCAAATCCGATGCGCCATGTTCGTGACTTCAAAGTCCATACCAGGCCAAAGTAGTTGCAGTTCATCAAACAAGGTACAAAGGAAGGCTATATGGGCGCGCATTTACAAACCGACGCTAGGAAAACGCCATGCATGTGCCCGAAAGCGAAATGCCAGGATTTTAAGTAAAAGCGGACCGGGTGGCCACGAGAAATCACCCCTTTGAGATCAGAACTCTCGAAATAGATGTTCGAAGTTCTGGTTCAGGGTTTCACGAAATTGAAAAGCGGAAATGATTAGGAAATGACATAACAAACTGAGATTAAGCGTAAGAGGAGCATTTGCAGAAGGGAAGCGAAATCAAGACCGTGCGTAACGAAAAGTCGATACCACTTACTCTGCTGATGACCGAAGCCAAATGAAATCGAAATGAGGACTAATCAGACAGTTCGTGGATTGTGGGATGAAGCTTTGAAGGGAAAACCGTAGCTCTCTTGAGGAAGAAGAAGTCTCGGGTCTGGGTTTTTCTCGAGATTTCGAAGGATGGGGCAGACAAAAAGAACGAGAATGATGGGGAAGGAATGAGAATGATGGGGATCTGTGTCGGCTCGATCAAAAGCGTGGGTGATACTGTAGGGTTTTTAGAATGTTTTTATATGTGAGAATGGGGTGGGTGAACATGTGGCACACTAGGGTTTCACTAGATGAATGTGGGCCTTTTTTAGGAATTAAAACGGACCCAAACCGGGAGAGTCCAACATTTACAAAATTTGAGATTTTCAAAACAAAAAGCTTCCACCGAGTTTCGAACTCGGCACCTAGTGACTTCTTCTCACGCTCTCTACCGGATGAGCTAGGACAATATTCAGTGGAGCGACGAAATAAAAGAAGAGCCATATCGCGAGTTAAGGCAAAATAAAAGAGCAAACCTTCGCTCGTGCCAAGAATCGAACCCGAGACCCATGGGTTATATCCGAGAGTGTCCTAACCAGTTATGCTAGATTAGATTTCAGTGTACTCATGAGAAGAAAGATACAAGAGTCCTGATTTCGACTGGGTAACTCTTCTGAAAAAAAAAGAAAAGCTACCAATTCCAAAGAAATGCGCACTAAAGGTGAGAAGATTAATCTAATGACACGAAAGTATGAATACCATTAAAATAAGATTCAAAAAAGTAATGAGATATAAAATAAAAGAATAGCACATGTACATGAAATAATGAAAATTAATGCTCGTAATGAAGATAAAACACTTAAAATAAATGGAAAAATAGTAGTAAAAGGACACATGAAATAATGAAAATAACGATGATAAAGCGGGGAAATCAAAAGGAAATGATAAAAACAAAAAAGTATAAATCGATCGAGTACATAAAAATAATATAAGGTAATAACAAAACTGTGAAAAATTTTAAAACGAGAGCAGCAAAATAAGTATATGAAATGAAGTCAGTCAAAAACAGATTACGACAAAAAGCTCGTGCTCCTCTTCCATAGGAATGTGAGGTTTAAATGTCGGTAAAAAGAAATTCATTTGATCGAAAACGGGACGACCGCCTTGTTTCTAGAAGCATTTTTTTTCAATATGAGATGGGTGAGAATTTTTGGTGTCTACAGGCACGGTGAGAGAGTGAGGGGTGGAGGAGAGAGAGGGCCCCTTCTTCTTTTTCTACTTTTCTACTTATTTCTTTTGTCTTTTAGCTAATAAGAGAGAAATAAAGAGAGTGGGGAGAGGAGTCCATCGGTCACACACTCCCTTCTCTACATATTTTTGACTTTTATTTGCAAAGTGGACACACTAAGTTTGTTTATTTGCATTCTCGCCCCACAACTTCCCGGTTGTTACAGTTTTTACTAACCGGTACCCGTTTTCCGGAATTTTCTCGTTTAATTAATTTTATTGGTTCTAAAGCCCCACTAATATTTATTAGTGACTATTTAGTTGATTAAAATTGTTACGAGTCTATTTGACCCGCTTAAAGTTGTGTTTTCCCGGTTTCCTCGAAAAACGCGCTTTAAGGTTCGTTTATACTTTTAACCCATTTTAAAGGTCCGTTTTCTTCGGGATTTGTTCCCTCGTATTTATTTTGGTGTAATTAGGCCTTTAAAACTATAATTAGCCTAATTAATCACTGTTTTTAATTACGGGGTATTTCATAAATCAACCGGAAAATCGAATCAAAGTAGCCACCCTGCAAAACCGTAACTGCAGTTTCAAGTTTTCCCTTCGAATCAGGTAACTTTGTCTATCCATAACTTCTTCATTTCTCAGCCAAATTTCATGTTCTTTAGCTCGTTTTGAAGAGCTCTAATCCCTCTAAAACTTTCATGTTGATGGCCTAAGCCAATTTTAAACCGGTTGGAAGAAAAAGTTGTCTAAAGTTTTGGTTTCGCCACCACATAAAATCACAGTTTTCTTTCCAGAAAACGCAAGGTAAACTCGCAACTTCTAGCTTTGATTTCTTTCTGTGTGTTGCGAGTTAGAATTAGTTCTTGTTATCAATATGTAGAGGTAAGTTTCCTCTTTCGATTAAGCCCTTACACATAGCCTAACTCAATCTGTGCTGCAAGTTATAGATCCTCAAAGTCCGCCTCGTGAACTGCTCGAAAGTCCGAACTTTTCTAGATTTTCGAATTCACTCAATTCGCACAAATCCGGTAAGTTTCCGATCAATTGCTCCGTTTTTGTCAAACCTTGTCGAGTTTCCGACCTAACCCAACCACCAATTAAGTTTATTATGCTTTGTATGTGTAGAATTTTGCAAGATTGAATTCGAATAGCTTAGAACCCTAGTAGAGTAGAACCCAGAACCTATCTTTCGGAATACTGCATTATAATTGGGGAAATCGGTGTCATTAGAACCGGAATTCGATTTCGAAACCATAGGAACAAGAATCACTCGATTTCATTCTGTGGTTTAGGAGAAATCATCGATTTAGTACTCGACAAGGTTAAGCTCTGTGCTGAAGAACTCGGAGATTTAGGGCCGTCCGATCGTAGTTATAAGATTTGGACGGCCGAGATTAAAACGTTTCAGATTAGGTTTTTATAAATTTCAGTAAATAACCCTAACTTGTTGAATTAATTTAAATACCTTCCAGAAGGAGTTTTGACTTGAAATTTTAACCATAGATTCCTTATTTAATCTAGTTTATTTTGATGTAAATTATTATGGTTTTGGAGTTTTTAAACATAAGTTATGATTTTTGCAAGTTACGTGTTTTCTGGAATTATTTGGCTAACTTAAAAAGATATTTTTATGAAATAAAAATTTGATAATATGTATAAAATGTTATAGTTACTGTATATTAAATTTGGGGATTTTGGGGCAATGGTAAAAGGTTTTAAAAATTGTGTTTGTGGGTTTTTCATAAGAATAACTTATAATATATAGTTTTTAATGTAACCAAAAATTAAAGTATGGTTTGTTAATGAACTTTTTAAGCTGGGGAAATGTGGAACACTAAATTAACATTTTATAACAGTAAGTTTATAAATGTTTTGGTATTAGCTTTTAAGAGAAGTGAAATTATTTACATATATGTATATATACGTATTTAAGTAGAAACTTATGTTAAATCAAGGAATCTAATTATTTTACGTTTTACTTATTTATTATATGGGAGTTAATATTTTTAATTAAAACTAAGAAAATATGAATATATATATATATATATATTTACATATATATAAGGGAGTAAAGTAGTAACTTAGGGTAAAACAGGGAGCTAATAAATTAACATTTATAATAACTAAATATTATAAGAGCTAGACTCCTAAGATAGAGAAACAGAAATACTTTATGAAACATACATGGAATACAGTTAAAGGTTGTAGTAATAAGATAGATTAAATATAATGAGTTACACAGGGGATGTCTTAATTAAATTCTAGTACAGGTATACGTATATATGTATTAAATAGATAAAGGGAAACACTTTATTTTATAAACCGTATATCGGTTGTAGTTATGCCTAAAAGTTATTAAACATAAGTAAATACAATAAAACTACATAAATAATGTTTTGAACAAATCCTAGTATATATAAATATATACACATTAAACATAATAGAATTAGATACCTTATAGGAAATATAATACGAAGGAATTAATAAGTTAAACTAAACCTCTACATAATACTAATGGAAGAATATTATATGAGGTGGTATTAAATTATAGTTATGTATTAGGCTTAAAGAGTTACATTTGAATTTCCAAGGTTTATATATAAACCATATTAAAATACATGTATAGTATTATTTGTCAATGATCGGAATGTAAATCTAAAATTGGGATTTAGTAATTAATAAGTTAAAACTTAGGAAAAATTGTGATTAGTTTACATAAAATGTTGCACAAATAGATCTTATTCTATAATTAATGATAAACAAATGTAATACGTTTACATCTAAATATTCTTGATATATAAACCATAATAAAATAAGTAAAATACTTTTACATCTAAATGTGAGGTGGATTAGTAAGTCTAGATTTAATCATTTCTTAACATTTATGGTATTGAAATATAACTTAATGTTTTAAGATAGAATCATTAAAAGGATTATGATATAATCTATATTAAACGATGATTTGGAAATTTATCTAAATAATTATCCTGAAGGTTCTTAGAATTAGATAAGCCATATAAAATACATTTGTTACCAATATTCAGGATGCGAGTTTACAATTAAGTGAGGTATTTAGTAGTGAGAATTTATAGGAAGATTTATAAATAGGAATTTGATACTTAAAACCTTTGAACCTTTTATTAGATAAAACTAAGTTGCATAAGATATTATATTGATATACTTTACGGTAATGGGAAGTAATGATAGGTTATTTGAATATAAATATGAGAATTTTCATAATAGATTATCTTATTAAATAATTAACAATTTCACTTATTAACCAGAATTTAATTCTTTGATAAATTCTACTCTATGTAGATATATTGTTCATCCTAAATACAATAAAGGAAATTAATTTATTAGGTTATTCCTTTGAAACCTTAGGTTTTGTAAATGTAACACCCCAACTCAATCCAAATGTGGTCTCGCAACTTAACAGCATATATATATACATGTCACAGCGGAATTCTTTACACTCCAGGACCTTGCCACGGTCTGACTACAGAATATACCGAACATTAGTTTATAACAACCTCAACCAAATACATATTCTTCTTACAATCCTCTCACAACCTATACATCTTACTAACTCAATTGCCATACGAGTGTACATGCACAACTCGTAGGTCACACTTAATCCTTAACACTTGTATCCTCTTCTTACTCTCGCGACGGCCGCCTCCTGATGTACACATGTGTAGTAAAAACAGCCCCCAAAGGGGGTCAGCACGAATGCTGGTACGATCCTCTCATGGCCCCCAAGCTAACGTGGCTACGACGACTAATTGTCGATAGCATGGAGGTTGATTAGATGCACAACATAATAGTAAATGCTGTAAACAACAATCCAATATAAACAATTAAAGTTCACACACAATGAACGACTTAATGCGTTCCCTCAATTAGAGAGTTAATTGTTTAACTCCTTAAGTTATATTTCCTCTTAATCTTAGTCCATCCTTACCTCACCTCAATCTTAATCTTAGAAACAACCACCCTTTAATAAGGAGTGGATGTAGCTTATCTTAGCCTTAACAATACAAACTATCCTTTAAAAAGGAATGGTTGCAACTTATCTTAACCTTACCTTATGTATGCCAACCGTTCTCTCATTGGGAACAGGTTAGCCCTTAGTTCGTTGTTTATTTTTGTAGGGCTTGGTTAACCCTAGCCAGCAGCAGGACACTTACCGGCAATAAACAACATTCTTAAATTGGTGGGGATGTAGGCTTGATCCCCCCACGCCATCTTAAAGCCACCTACCTTGGACTGGATGTCCAATGTAGCCGAGCCGGCCAACCGACCCAAGGCTACTAGTCCGAGGACTAGTCCTTAATCGGAAGTCGAATCTGCTATAGATACCGACCCCCTTTCCTTAGCATGCATGACCGGAGATCGGTCCCGGGTTTCCTCACTCAAGTTCCAGTTAGTAGTAGTATCAAGACCATGTTTGTTGGTTAACCTCTTTCGGTTTATATCAGCCCATATTAGGGAGCGTTCCTTAGTCTCACTCAATTCCTTACTAAACGTTGGTTAGTAAGTTCTCACGGTATGTTGTGTTAGTTTTCAAACATCACACAACAATACAAATAATATAATATTCCGGTTGCATGCTTTATCTTGTTTAGTGAGCACACAAAAACAGATAGCACACAAGCCGAGGGACACCTCGTTAGCAAGCAGGTCACAAGAAGAACTGTACCGTTCACCGTTGGTCGTTCGGTTGCTTACTCTCTTCTGGAGTCCAAATTCCCAAGTCCTAAAACATTCATTCAGTTTTCGGTTGTTAATCACATAACTTAATCCAACTAACTTAACTTACTTAACCCTTAATGATTCCCACCTAACACCTCTTAAGTCTTACAACTTAATCTTACAACTTAACCTTAAACTTTTAAGTTTACACTTAACTTAATCCCTTAAGTTCTTAGGGTCCTAATCATTACCACCCTACAAAAGGTACACCTTATTACCTATTACAATCCTTAGAATTCAAAATTTCTTTTATTTTTATTTTTAGGCTCGACCGAACTTCTGACCGACCTTACCTAAGGTCGGTCCATTCCAGAACATACTACCGCTTGAAAATTCTACCCCGACCGACCTTGCAAGTCCGGTCCCAAGGTCGGTCCATTCCCGAGGGTTTCCCCGTGGGATATTTAAGCCCGACCGAACTTGCCAAGTTCGGTCACATGTTCGGTCGATTCCAGAGACTCAATTCCTTCACAAATTACAAGCCCGACCGAACTTGCAAGTCCGGTCCCCAAGTTCGGTCGGTTCCAGAAACATTCTCCGGCAGTGTAAACTGAGCTCGACCGACCTTGCAGGTCCGGTCCCAAGGTCGATCGGCTCCAGAACCTTATTTCTAAATTCTCATTTGACTCCAAACTTCTCCACAAGTTCCCCCATGTGTCCTAATACCATTTAGGCACTTAAACTCACCTTAGAACTTCCACCAAACTCTCCAAAACAACTTCCAAAGATCTTCTCAAACATTTACTAAATTCTTACAAACACTCCTAACATTTGTCATATAATTCCTTACATTTCCAACACGTACATTTTGTCTAAAACTTTAACTATCCCAAGTGTTTCTTTTCAACCCATATAACTCCTCCTTAACATCATTGCACTCCATCTTTCTAGTTAAACCTTCCAAGGTCATCTTGCATGTCCATGCACAATTTCTCTTCTTTTCATTTGTTACTCATCACTCCTAAACGCTTGAGCTTACTTATACATTCTTTTATTCACTTACTCACCTTCCTCATGATCACACGCTCTTTTACATTCCTAGTCATTTTCCTTGACGTTAGACAACATTCTCTCACACCTTTCTCTTCCATCACCTAAGTCCACTTATTACAATCTAAACTAAAACCTTATTGTTCCACTACTAGCATCATCACTACTGAGACAAGCTTCCCAAGACTTTCAGTGATATATATTCCCAAGTTCATACCTAAATCACCTTAAGCATTATACACCTTCTCCTTAAAACTTATGCACAAGTCTTACATTCCTCATATCATGATTTTGGTGTGTTTAGTACACTCGCCAATCCTCTAATTCCTCCTAGACATCTCTAGGTCATTCTAAACCTCAAGAACTCCTTAGTTAACTCATTTCCACCCAATTTTCTTTTCATGCTCCCTAGTAAACCCTAGGGCATATTAACTCACCACTACCACTTAAACACTTTGTTTTCTACTCAAATTTCGCCATAGCTTCTCTAGCATCTTATCATGCCCAAATGCATTGTTTTACTCATTCAACCATCTCACACACATCAAGTTCTTTCTCATCATATCTCATCACCCAAACCAACTCATCACAACAAACTCAATATATTGCAATAATCTTAAATTGCATAGCACTAAAGGCTCTTAAATGACATGGCTCTTAGGACCTTAAATAACTTAAACTTAAACACTAAATTTCCCACATATAAAAGCTTTCAACCTGCAAATACACCCATCAATCTCATAGTAATTATAATGCTCTTAAAATCCATCTTAAACTTATATTACTAACTCATTCCCATTGGCTCCTTAGTCACAAGTTCACAAGTTTATTTAAGTTCTTTTTCTTAGGTTACATAACCCATTACCTAATGTAAGCCTTAGGCTACATTGGTACTCATCTAAAACTCATTCCTTAAACTTAAACCACCATTAGGTAAGCATTTTACCTTGTTTTCTCAAGCTTATCTTAACTTCCTCCTTAGACCTTCTTCTTGCATGAATCTCGGCCACCACTTAAATTCCCATTGCCAATGTTCTAATCAATATTCAATGACTCATATGAGTACTAAACAATACACCAACCTCAAGGAATGAAAACCTAGGTTAGAAATGTGTTCTAAGGCATAAAAGTGGATGATTACCTTTGAAGTCTCAAAGTAGACTTGGGCATTGAATGAAATAGGACCTCCACTAGTCCTTGGTGAATAAATCAAGCTAGAACAAGGCATAAAAACAAAGCCCCAGGAGAAGGAATTTTCGGCCATGTAGAAGAAGTGGTGGAAACATGGTTTTTATTACATTTTCTTTACCTTAAGAGAATGGAGAAGCCAATGAGCTCTTCAAACTTGATTTTCCTCCATCAATGGAGTTTTCCCATGGCACCAAACTTGAGCTTTGAAAGATTTGAAAAGATGGAAAGATATGTCTTGGCCTAACTAAGAGAAATCTATACTTAGTTTTTGATTTGGAGCAAAGATGAACTCTTGGTGAGCATTTAAAGGTGGAGCACCCATGGATGAAGCTCTCTCGGTTTTGGAGCAAGAGAAGGGAAGAAGAAACCGTGGGAAGAAGGGAAATGAAGAGAGAGAAGAAGAAAAGTGGGCTAGTATAAGATATTTGCTTTAATAAAGCAAATAATACTCCTTTTACTTATCTCTTCTTTTCTTCCTTATTTGACTACTTATGGTGACTCATCCTCCCTTAGAAAACCGGCCCCCTATCTTAAATAAGGCTAGTCATGGTCTTTGTTGACCAACTAATTAGCTTATATTGATTAAAACTTAAACTAGTCAGTATTTGGCACTATTCACTAATTAGTGCACATTTTCCTGAAATTTTTTGTTCCCATTGATTTAGGCTTCATAATGTGATACTAATTAGTACACATGTTGATTAAAGAGTAATGATGGACATTTAGCCACTCAAAACTCAATTCTAAGACAATTTCTCAAAAATGTGCTTTAAGACTTCTTAAAGCACATTTTGTGTTTTAACTTGGTTTTGAGCTTGGTTTTCTTTGCTAATTGATTTAAAATGTCCATTAGCATATTACTAAAGTCTTATCATGATATTTGGGTACTCACCCAAGTCTCTCCAAGCTTAGAGCACATTTTTGCCCTAATTGCCCTTAAGGCACTTTTTGTGTTTTCTTTGGTTTAAATTGTCTGTCAATCTTTCTAAGGCATATTCTAGCCTTACTACATCATAATTTGATGTTTAATTAGCATACTTAGGTTTGGGGTATTTCAATCTACCCCCCTTAAAAGAACTTTGTCCCCAAAGTTCCCATGCACCTTATCTTATTAGGATACATATCTTACCTCATTCCTCAGATCATATAGATCAGACTTCTGTATACTTAATCTCATTGGATCATTAGATCCGCCATATTCTTATACTTAAATATCACACAACATGCTTAAGCATGTATAGCACTCTAAATTCTCCTTGTTTCTTTTGATGACTAAAACATTCACATAATTTCCAACGTATTCTCCCATGTCACCGGTCCGTAGACAATGGCTCATTCGTCCTCGTCACCATGGGCCAGAATACAAAACACTCTGCTCTCCCCATGTCACCGATCCGAAGACAAAGGCTCGTGCGTCCTCGACTTCATGGGCGAGACTCAGTAAAAAGGTAATCCTTTTTACGAGGTCATGTGAGGAATAATTCCTCTAATTAAAAATACAATCAGCTCCAATTTCATTTTATCCTAAGGCCTCTACCCATAGTGTGATTTAATTGTGACCACTGGTAGGGAGTTTCAGGAATCATCCAACCCTGATGTGATCAGCATCAGTGTAGAACTATCCTTCCACCCTAATTTGTGTTCGGTTTCCCTTGATCCCTAGAAAATCAAGTTCCACCTCCCATGTCATTTTCAAGCATCCAAATAATTCACTCATGTCCAATTTTCTATCTTTTTAGTTCTTCTAATCATAATCAATACATCTCCAAAGTGTGGACTCAATCCATCAAACATTCCCAATTCATCTCTTAGTAATTACCTCAAGACTTAAATTCCTACTAAATTCTATATCACTCTCATACCAACTTCCACTGTCTCATACCACATAGCATTACTATTTCCTAACTCATAATCATATCAAATTGTATCTCATAATGTTATCTTATTCTTATCTCCCACATAGTCTCATATCGACTCATACCTCATATATTCTTATTTCTTAAGTCTCCTTAATCCTCTTCCTTAATTCTCTTAACTTGTACTCACACCGGAGTTAACAAGATAGGTACTTAATATGTATGGTATTCACATCTTCTGTGTGCAATAACCATGATTTATCTCAAAATGTTTGTGTAAAACATATTCTCATATTCTTTTGTGTGCTATGCACACCGCAGTTTATGTACTAAGTACTCAAACATACGATAAGCGGTTTTCGCTCTACCCCCCTTAAAATGGATTACACCCACGTAATCAACACCATCACATTCTTGGACATAAGTTCAAGATGTCTAATTCTCACCAAGCATTCTAGCTTCCACGTCATCTATCTTACTTATAATTCGATCAAAAATGACTTAGTCTCTGTATCGAGGATTCTTAACGGTACTTATACCGTTTCCTTAACTTAGTTTGGTATAATCTCAAAGGTAGTGGTCTGCTAGCTTCCGCTGCGCGACTCAGATAATCTTAGGCTTAATTGTCTCGCTTATCCTTTTACAGTATTGTATATCCTTCTGCCTCCTTACAGTTTAGGAATATTGGTCTCTCAATGGACACGTGTTATCTTTATATATACACGGCCTTGATGAGTTGTAACTCGTCTATCCATTCTCCTTGAAGATCTTATGCTCGTACTCTTAGTATTTTCTCGAATGTCTAAATTGTTCCCCTCAACTGACCTTTGGTCTGAGGATGAATCTTAATCTGAAACTACTGTTTAGTGCTTATTGCGCTTTATAGTTTAATCTCTTACATCATAAGATATGTCCAATGTCTGTACTTAACAATCCGTGCTCTTCGCACTTCATAGTCCTTAATTACTTGTTCTCTGGTTCCTCTATGTTGCTGGTTCAACTGAATTCTTCTCTTCGACTGTTTGTGGTAGTAGCTGCTCTTGTCTGATCTTGCGTCGTTGTTGGTGGTACGGAGTCGACTACTTCCCGTGTTCCTTACACCACTCGTCCACATGCATGGGGTACCTTACTGGTACATTAGTACTTACCCAACTAACTCATAAATGAGCGTGTCAGGCCTGCAAGCCCCTGTGGGGTGCAGTCATCCCACGTCTCGTTTTAGTAAACTCATAGTGTCCATCACACGTTTAGCTATTGCTAATTATGAAGTATTCTGTTGTCGATCTCCTCTTCATCGTTCCATAATAACATTTATTGTTCTTCTTAAAGTTAATCAAGGGAAATCCATTATTGTCTTCTTGGTATTGTATGCTCTAGCTCTTTCTGTATCCCGTACTGATTCGGTCTCTTAATAATTGAGGTCTCTTTCCGTAGAGCCTCTTATCTTGTTTCTCATATTTATGCTACTAGGAATGCACTTCCAGTTCCTTAAGGAATGGGTAGTGTGCTTCCTGCGAAATCTTACCTAACCAGGTCCAGACTACTGGCATCAATGCTCAGTTCGTCTACCATCTTATTTTCTTACTTATATTGGTCTTAATTCATAAATCTCATTGCCTCTGTGTCAATATTTGACGGCTCATACCTAACGGTCGCTTTACCGCGCACCATGACTTAATTCCCCTTATATAACTATTATACTCACGACCACTACTACCGTGGTAGTTGGCCCTTACCATGTTGCCCATTGATGGTGCAACCTCTTACTCATTTATTCTAATGTCTTACCTTATACTCAATCCCTTCTTGGTGTAAACACACTGGGAGTTCTCTAATTCCGGTGTATGGCGGTTGTCATACCGTGCTGTAAAATAGTTAACTCTTAATATGAAGATGTTCTGCTCCAATCTCAGATTCGTAAGTAGGCTAATTTCTCTCTCTTTCTTTCATCCTTAGTGATGTTATCTACCATGTAATTTAACTGGTTACTGAAGAAGTCATCCACTGAATCACAAGCTCTTCTGAGCATTAGTCACTTGATGTGTCATAATTTGCAATCTCAATGTTTATCTCTGACAATTACTAATTCTTACATCCTGGGTGTTGGATATGGGGTCTATCTGTGCAACCTTCCTTATTAGTCAAGTGTATCTGATATGTTCTAAAGTAATCTCAATTTTACAGTTTCCATTCTCTAACAAAAGCGTATTGCATCTCTAATAAGTGAAAGCCCTTTTGAGGGGTTCATTCCCACTCATGGCCTCACAACAAGGGGAGGTATCCCCACCCTAAAGGCATGGTTCATTCTCCGCCCCTGTCCTTAGCATTATTTCAATATTCTCATTGGTGCTTTTTCCCCGGCAATATTTTCCACAATTTAAGTTATGGGTTTGGTAACCGTTCATATCTACGAATTGTAGTTCCTTCGTGGCTTAAACAAGCTCTCTTATAACTTATTGCGCCTCGGGCTCTGATGTGGTTATCATCCTTGGCTCGTAGGCTCTTAGTGCTTAATGTCTCAGTTCATTATTTGTACTCTTACTCATCTGTAGGTTATTCCTAAAGGTTTTCGTTTCCTTGAACACTATCTACCGTTAGGTTACATACTAAATGTAGTATTGGGTTCCATGGTAAGTCGCTGCATCCTGCTTCCTGCTATGGAAGTTTATTCAAGTATTCTGAGGTTACTTAGTGTCTTAGACAATACTGTCGCTTTATTACACTTATGTCTTTTAGCAAATAAGGACAAGTTGGTATTAGGCTTTTGCCTTACGGTGTCCAAGTTGGATATCATCCGGTCATCTTATACTTCCATCTCAACGCTTCGTTCAACTTCCGTTGACCACGCCACCCGTTGATGATCAATCATTCTTGGGTGTTAATGAGTTAGACGAACAGTATTAGCTGTCATTCATCAGTTTGTTCGGCTCGACTATGCCCGCTCTGTGGGGGTAGTCCTCTGAGCTTTCCTCCGTGGGATTCGTATGTCCGTAACCCTTGGTAGGTTATATCTTAAGTTTATTTCTTTTATCTTTGTTTTCTGGGCTTCCCAACATCTTCATTGTAGAATGTTTGTTATTGGTATTCTTAGTGTTCAAACTGGGAGTTTTATCCCATCCCTGTTGGGAGTCGTTCTGTCGACTGCCTTTATTGTATGTCTTGATACATTCCATGTATGTTGTCACTTACGTAGTGTTTTTGCTCGAATTATTGAGCGATCTCTTAGGTTCCTCTTTGAGATCCGGGTTTGGTGTTCTTACCGCACTGTCGGTTATTGTTGTCGTAGTACGTTGTGTAGACACCAAAAATTCTCACCCCATAAAGCAAGTTCTGAAATCATTAATGCAATAAGAGGGGTCGTCGCCTTTCTTTTTTTTAAAACATATTAACGTGCGTGTTAAGACGAAACCATCATTTTATAATCTTTTTTCAAAACATTTAAAAAAAAAAACACAATTCTTCGAAAATGAATTTCCATCGACAGTCCAGTTTCAAGGTCGTCCCCTTTTGTTTATTCACTTATTTTACTATCTTATTTTGTTTTGTTTATGTTCTATTTATTTTATTTACATTCCTTTATTGTACGACTCTAAAAAAGAAAACATTTCATTTTATTAGATTGATTTTTTTTTCTTTTTTTTTCGTTTAACTGTATATCACTGTTTAGAACAATAACATTGTTGAAGAATCTATTTAGTTTAAAGTAGAGCCCAATATTCTTCCCACATTTGAACAGACCCAATTTGCTCTCAACCCAATTCTTCCACAACCCACTCGATCAAGCCCATGTCTTCATTAACCAATTTTGTCTTTCTATCCAGAACACCATCCCAACCCTAGGTCACACCAGTGTTGCCTTTATAAACTGAAAAAGAAACCGGGAGGACTACAGTGCTCTTCCTCAAAATCAACAGCCGACACCAATCCCAAAAACAATTCTCCTCTGTTCATACATACTCCTTCGTTCTTCTCTACTGTCTACCGATCAATCTCTTCACCCTCTTCTTCACAATTCCCTTGCACCCATACTGGCAACAAGAAACAGTACGCTCCGAATTTCCTCCATCCATTCCTTCTTCTTGATTCTGCAACCCAAACTAGCGAACATCTCCACATTTTCTATTTGCAATCCACACCGTCGAACAAGGAATATGCGCATGCTTTGTTCCATTCTTTCAAGCCCAACACCTTCACCAATCTCTTCATCCACGGTTTTTTGTAAGCCACTGGCGAACACGAAACACACCGGCGAATCAAGAAGCACCACCGGCGAATCTCTTCAACAGCGTATCCTCCATTTATCTTCACCGGTAATTTTGCGACTCGAACTGGCCAATCGAAGCTCCGTCCTTCTCTATTCCTCTTCATCGGTAATTTTGCAACTCGAACTGGCAAGCCGGGAGTACCATCCCTTTACATCCTCTTCACCATTTTCTTCCTTTACGAATTCACACTTCTGGGTAGACCCAACTGACATTGGGTTTGAACGTAGTTTCATTTTTTTTTCTTACTTCTGTTTAAATGTTTATATCATCCTGATTCTGCTGTTTCCTTGTGTCATTCTCTTTCTCTGCATACTACTTTCTCGAGGGCTCCTGGATTCGTCATCGATCATGGACCCGGTCACGCAGGTGGCGAGGTCTGGCAAATGATAATCGCAACACGCACTGATCTGGCTTAGAAGGAGACTTACAACATGTATGCTACGTGGAGGTGGTTCTGGGTTTTGTAAAGTTGTCAGAGTCCATCGATTTTGGGTTGGTGCTCCTTGCTGTTCTGAAATGTCGGCTACCGATCTTACTTTGCTACAGCGTAATTATACATTTTCTTTCCTGATTAAGTGTGTCCCAACCTAGTCCACCAAAATTTCCATTCGAGTTGCCTTCTGTTCGACTTGGTCTTCCCACGCTTAACAGCAAACTCTCTTACGTTGCTGCTTATCGACTCAGAAATTTCTTCTATTCATCCACGTCTCTTTACAGGAAGCCATCGTTCATCAGAGATGATGCAGTATTTACTCCATCGGAATATCTCCGATATTGTTCGAGAAAAATGCATTTAGATCCTTCCCTTTTTTTTTCTTTTCGATCTGTCTAATGTGATGGTACCTCTGTTTATCTGTTTTACAACATTGAAAAGAGAAAGCAGGCAGAATACGTTAGTATCTCCATTTGTGGTTTGTCGCGGTATAAGCTATGTCTGTATAAGATCATGGGAGATGTTGGTCTGCTTCATATGCACCATAAGAGACCCTTGTGTTCAGTTCCGCATATTTCAGTTTCTTTGATGTATTACTCTTCTTCGAGTTCGATCAGGGCCAAGCATGAGTGTGTGCCTACTGTATCCACCTTTCAACTCTTCATTTGATTGCTTTACAAACTAACTCGTTTGACTGTTTTATGCGTGCATTTTGCTATTGGCAGGGGATAATCATTCTCACTCTCTCGGTATATAGCCTCAACCTGTTCAATCGATTATTTTACAAGCTAACATGTTTGCTATTTTGTGCATATATTCTTATTTGTCCTCAGGGGATTATCATTCTTGGTCTCTCGGTATTCAGCTTTAACTTGAACTTATTTAAGATGCCGTTAAGTTAAGCATGTTTGTGTTTGTTACTTGTGCGCTGCATGCTGTTGATTATAATCTCATCCTATCTGTGTCCTGCTTCATGAATACGTCGATAGTGTGACTTGTGTGAATATGTGATTTCTTTGGCAGCAACTAATCACTTGTTGGTTGCCACGTTTCAGATCATAGTTTATGTAAACATGTTAGGTGTTAAAACTTAGAATCCTTTAGTAAAAAAGAAAAGAGATGATAAAGAATTTGGTTAAGCTGATGTTGGTCATTAGTTGAGGAGAATAATCTGATAGACTTTAAACTGGGACTTGTGAAATGCATTGAAGATTCTTTATGCTCTCTTTACTTTAAAACAACCGTGGCTGTAAAGTTGTAGCCAATCGACCAATAACATCAGGAATAAATGCACGCTTACCTTTTTGGGTTTGAATGAGATTTGTATGACATTTCATAAAGCTGTTTTGTACTGAGTTGAATAAAAAAGTCTGTTAACGTTATATGCCTTGGGTTGGAGATCTGTCTTATCTTGTCCTGGCCAACTTCGTTACCTTTCTCGTTCCTCCAGCGTGCGATATTGTTTGCTAAGGCTTGTTAGTGTGTTAATTGTTGGGTCAGGCCCAATAAAGTCGGAGATTTTGAGACTTGATACATGGCTAGTCAAATTTAGCTAGAACAACTAAGCCTTAGTTATTATCTTTTAGGACCCTTAAGACATTGACAGAAAAGTTTCGGATGTATTATCGCTCCACACCTAACGGGTCTCTCATTCGTTTCGTGGGACAATAATCTCCTATAACTTCATAAAACACTCGAACCACCTTTATATGTGTATAAGAACAAAAGCTTTAAAAACAAGCCCTTAAGGCTATTTTAGGAGGGCATAGGATGTGAAACCACCCCATGCCTAGCGGGTCTCTCATTCGCTTTATGTGGGTGGAATCCTCCTTTGCCTTCAACACACCCATAATCAAGAGTTAATAAATCAATGATTTGATCCATCCCACTTGTTAATATCTCACCAATCAAGCTCAAAATCAATAAGCCCCATCTTTGGCCCATTTCTCAAAAGCCCAATGTTAGATCAGACCCAAAAAACCATGTCAAGCCCAACATTCAAATCCAAACCCAAGGCCTAACTCAACCCAAGGGGCCAATTCAGCCCAAAAACAATAAGGGCCCACTTCAGCCAATCCAAACAAGGCCCAATTTCGGCCCAACTTCAAGCAAGGCCCTTTTTTCGGCCCAACTCTAGATAAGGTCCAAATTTCAACCCAATTTCCAACAAAGCCCAGAGCGGGTCCGATTTAATTCCAAGGCCCAATTTCGGCCCAACTTCAAGCAAGGCCCTTTTTTCGGCCCAAAACTAGATAAGGTCCAAATTTCAACCCAATTTCCAACAAAGCCCAGAGCGGGTCCGATTTAATTCCAAGGCCCAATTCAAAACCCACTTCAGCCCACAGTTCATAAATCCCATTTCAAGGCCCAAGCCCATTTTGAGGCCAAAGCCCAAACAAGGCCCAAAGCCCAATATGGCCCAATACCCAAATTCGGCCCAAGCCCACACAAGTCAAACCAAGTCCACCAAAGTCAAACCTTGACCAAAAGCGTTGACCTTGACCAAAAAGTGTTGACCTTGACCAAAAAGCGTTGACATTGACCAAGAAACGTTGACCTTGACCAAACTTTGACCATCCAAACTTTGACCAATTTGAACTTTGACCAATCCAAATGTTGACCTTGACCAAACTTTGACCTTGACCCAATTTTGACCCAATCCGAACTTCAATCTAATTCAAGCCTGAACCTCAATCCAATTCAAACTCGATCTCAATTCAAACTCGAACCTCAATCCAATTCAAACCCAAATACATTTCATCCAATCCACACTCAACTTGTAAATTCCTTTCAAAATCCAAAACCGAAAAGAGTCTCAAAATCATCATTTTATCCAAGTTTCACCAAGTTTTCAAAAGAAACTATTTTGTGGAATTTAAAAGGAAAAACTCTTCTCACATCACAGAAGACTCTTCTCTAATGCAGAAAGTTCTCTCACAATACAGAAAGTTTTCTCCTAAAACATTTCTCAAAATCAGTGTTTCTTCATCAAGAATTCCGAACAACTTCAAAAGTTTTCCGACAGAGTTTTCAAACTCAAAACTAAACCGTTTTCGGGGAACGGAAAATGTCTAACACTTTCAAAACGTTTTCTCCCTAGTTAGACATCACTTGTCTCCCTTCCAAAATAAAAATCCGAGGCAGGGCACTGGGGTCGTAACCTCCCTTGTCGCAGTCTGGATCTCTTTAGGCGGGGCATTAGGGTGACAAACCTCCCCTAATTGCAGCCTAGATTTTTACGAGGCGAGGTGCTAGGGATGTGATTGCCTTCCTAGTTGCAGCCGGGATTTCAGAATCGTCTAACTCCCTTCCACTCGATTTTAATGTTTTCAGTTTCGACGTTTTAAAACCCGGGAGTTAGAGACGTTATTAGGGTTTGACTGAGAACATCTCATTCATGGTGTTTCTCTCTAAATCCTATTTTTCGACATAAATTCATTGCCCCATCTTTCGAGCCCCGGCACTTACCATTCATTAAGTGTCACGCTCGAGGGGGTACATAGGGTGATCCCTCGGATCATCCGCCCTTTCACAACAAAATAATTTTCCTCAACCATCTTCAAACCTTGAACCTAAAAACCCGGGATCTCTCTCAAATCCCAAATTGTCTCACATACTCAAATCATTATCCAAACTCCAAATCACTCCAAACTCAAATCATCTCTTAAATTCCGAGTCCTCTCTAACTTCTAATGTCTCACGAGCCCAAGCGCCTCACAGACTCAAAACACTTCAGTCCCTCCACCATTTTAAGATTCAAACATGTCACAGACCCGAGCGTCTCGTAGACTCGAACATCTCACGAATTCGAATGTCTCACAGACCCGAGCGTCTCACAGACTCCATCATTCTGAGATTTCAATGTCTCACAGACTTGGGCGTCTCACAAACTCTAACCTCTCAAAACCCGAAACTTCTTGACTTCGAACCCTTCTAAATCTCAAACACTTCAAATATCTTCAAGCTCCACAAACATCAAAACTTCCAAAACCCAAATACCTGAACTACGTAAGGTCTGATCTTAACAGGGAGTTGAGTACGTAGGCAGCCCACCTAGGGTGCGACCCCTTTTCGAACAAAAAACTATTTCCCCCTTCTAAGGTGGCTCTCATGTCTCTCAAAACGCTCAAACCTTCTTCGGCTTCCACAAACTTCAAACCATCAGACTCCAAGTCTAGTTTATCCACTCAACCCCCGGTTTTCCCAAACCATCATTCTATACTCATTCAAATTCGTCAATTTTTCTTCTTGGCGCTAGCTTGGCAGAAAAGCTCGCCTCACCCACTCGTTTTCTCTCCTCCTGTCCTAATCCTATCCATTGGCTTTAATTGAATCTCTTTAATAAGGTTTTGAAAGAAGGTAATCCCGACAATTGGAGACCGAGGTTTCCTCGGGCACCAATCCGAAGTCGTGGTCGTTGCCACTTCTAAGGGGTGTCACCCAGTGCGAACCCACAATAGAATCTCTGAAATGGCCAGATAAGTCCTATCCATAGGCAACAATCACAGAGTCAATTAACGGTTCTTAGAACCCTTCTTTTCCCTTCCTAGTTCCTTAGGTCAAACTAGGTGGCGACTCTAGTCAATTTCCCCCTTAGGGCATAAGTCCGCGTGGAGCCCATTGAGAGCGGGTGTAGTGCTCACTAGCATTCCCCTTATGCTTTCTGGGAAAGACGGACGATTTAGTAGGTATTTGAGGGATGCCAGAATAACGGGTTTTCACCCTCCACAAAATGGCAGTTTCTAGGATCTCGGCTTTTAGTCAGACCATATTTAAATAGACCCCCCTCATACCGAAAAATCACCCTCCACAGAATGGCGACTCTGCTGGGGAAAACTTGAGTAAGTTTTTCTCAAACTCAAGGAAGACTGAACTCTATTCAAAATTGTCGGGACTTCCCCACTTCTTTCAAACCTTCAAGAGATTCTTTCAAAGCCTCTAGGATTATTCTACTCCACACTTTGAGTGTGTATCTGATGAGGACAGATAGGATTTGTTAGATCCTCAACAAACATTACAACAATTGGGTTAATAATTAGCTCATGATTAGAAAGAGACACTTAGGATGAATGAAGCTAACTTCCCTTTAGGTTGATAAACAATCAATTTGGAATCACTAATCTCAAGATAAAACTCTTAGTGAATAGGTTGTGCTAACTTCATCTGCTTTATTTATTGCTTTCATATTTATATTGCGATTGTGGGGTGCATTGGGTGGGTAGCTTAGGACATGCATTCCTCTGTGTCACCCGTTTTATCCACGATGTCACGGGATCCCCAACCGGTCCACGGTTGATTCCCCATGAGCTAGGTCACTCTCTCAGTGAACAAACCAACGAAGCGGTATGGTCTCCGACTAACGCTTTGAAGCTCATGATCCAAAAAATATCCTCCATTACCCGAGTCAAAACCAGCATATAGCGAGCCATGAGCCTTCAGTGTCCAGCTGCCTTATCCGGTGTCTAAGACGGGTTTATGGAAGTCACCCCCTTGTATGCCGCCTGTCTGACCGCCCTTTTGCCTTACCCTGAAGATTGCATGGGCTCAGTTCTCCATTGTTCCTATGCACCACATGTGTCTCTAAAGCCCAATGTCACGCTATACGTCCATAGAGGATCCCGTATTTACCGGATACCCATACATGGCACAACGTAGTCAGTGAATAATTTGGACTTTAGACACACCTGACCGTGCAGGTGACGAGAGACCCGTTCCCATGCAGTACTTCTCCGAGTTTCCCGAAAAGTGGGGTGTTGTCGGATCATCACTGGCCGTGGCATATGTTTCCTTATCATCTCGGGTGTCCTGACCTTTCGAACTTAAGCACTCCGGACTTTCTTGATAACGTGCCCCACAAAGGCATAGCAGAGAAAAAACCCGAGAGATGAACGTGAAGGGACGATGGTTCCCCCGGTGAAACGGAATCATAATTGACCTGGAAAGTGATTATCCCAACATTAACACTTACAACTCCACATCAAATATAGCCACGATTTACTTTATGCTATACATGTGTGCAAACCACTTTTTCAAACCAGTCTGTTTTAGAACGTTCGGAATTCTCTTTCACATATCTTTTAAAGAGGTTTTACAAGCTCGTTCAATTTAAAGTCTCACCTCAGTTTTGCTCCCAAACATTTGGGGTTTTAAAACCCGTCACTTCATCTTTAAAATGTTATTTCCAAAACAATATTCGAAAATAGATTTTGAAAACCTACTTTCTACAAACGAATTTCAAACAACATTTTTCACCAACATTATTTCAAGATAGTTTTCGAAAACGGTTTTCAAAGTTGATTTTCACAAACGTATTTCAAAATAAATGATTTAGTCCCCATGTCGTGACCCGCTATTTTTGAAGTTCTACCCACCTTCGAGAGCAGCGGTCATTACTGTGGAGCGTACTAGTCATTTCGTGTTTTCACAAAAGCGGTGGATTTTCACATAAGATTTTGTGCTTGATCATTCACCTTTTCCTTTCTCAAGAATATCCCTCATCTCCCTCGTCGGAGCAGGTCGAGCTAAAAATCAGAGGCGCACCAACCCGTGGAGCTAGCCGAGCGACATGAAGACTAGCGACACCGGTTCGAGTTCAAACTGTTGAAAATCAGAATAACACCAACCCGTTTTGTTTGATCACAATTTTGCTTCGCTACAAAGGCCTGAAAATGAGCCAGCAGTCGGTCAAGAGCCCGAAGACAAGAACAACCGATCAAGAGCCCGAAGATGAGCGAGTATCCGGTCAAAAATCCAAAGACGAGCGAGCAGCCGGCCAGGAGGCCGAACGTGAGTAGTCATTCAGAAGCCCGAAGACGGACCAGAGGAGTTCAGAAGAAGTTTAGCTCAAAATTCCCCATTTTAATGACTTTTTAGGATTGATGATGTATAGGATTTTCCCCGATGATTCTTTTCTCTCTCGTCCATTTCTGAATAGATTAGGTGTATAGGTTTATACAACCCCTTTGAATTTATTTAGATCAATGTGTATAGAGTTCCCCTACTCCCAATTTTATTTGCGAATGATAGAGTGTCAAAGTTTATATTGAGAAAATCCACCACTTTGAAAACACGCGTTTTCAAAATTGTTTTCTAAAAATTGGTTTCTTTTGGCATGCACGTATAGTAAGAAGAACGAATAAGGGACGACCCCTCACATCTATATGTCATTCATCAACTTTGTTTTATGGGGTGAAAATTCAAGGTATCTACAGGAGGCATCCCCTAAGTAAACAACGCCAACAAATGCAACCGAGCGTAAAACAAAAAACATGCATTGCATTCACGACAAAAGGGTCACATGCATTTACAGTCAGTTCAAAATCATCAGCCATACATGAATCTCATCCACACTCACGAGCATCACACACTCACATGTTTTATCGTCACTTGTCACACACCAGCTTTCATCCCAATATCTCGAACGCCAGAACCCGATCTCAGAGGGATAGAAAAGAAAACCGAGCTCAACCTTTCCCAATCTCAAAGTGTATCATTTCCTGGGGCTACCATACGGGAGTTGTCACTCCCCAAAATCCAAAAAAAAATCATACATCCAAAAAATCCCAAAAAATGTAGTCTCCGTCATATCGTTGGGCCACCATGCGGGAGTTGTCACTCCCTAAGAATTCAAAAATCCAGGAGCCAATCACCAACCCGACCTCATTTGAGAATTACTACCCCGATAGCGACCCCAACAACTAGACCACCTTCAAGGCCAACAACGATGGGATGAGCTTCATGAACCATGAGCTGAATTCGACTCAAGCGAGACTAGGCGTAGCCTTACCACTCATGCATTGCATCCAAAAAAAAACACTAAAAAAAAAAACATTCAGTCAACCATCCCCATTCATCATTTTCAGCATTTCATGCATCTTATACGTAGTAATTCCATATTACCACAACATATAGCATGGTAGATAGTTGCATTTGCATACTTCCATATCGGAACAACATCTTTGGGAAAAATCTTGAGAGATTGGCTGAATCGAATGTTTGAATCACTGAACCCTCGATTCTCCAATTTACACAAGGGCCAAATCGAAATCAGCACCACAAACCAAGTGAGTAGTGTGCGAAGAGCGGTATTTTCCCTTGAATTCTGAATGAGGATATTGGACAATCCACCGAGCGATGAGGGCAGATAGAGCGAGTCCATAGAGGTAAAACCATGAGCGACTTGTGTATTCCTTCAGCACATGGAGAGACACAATTCAGAGTGAGATCAATGTCGATAAACGAGATACGAACTGTGATTCATACAAAAATCCGAGAAGTAGTAAGAAAACAATCTTTGACTAATGAGAATGACGAGGCACTTAGGAATAAAAACCTCCACAAAACCAAAAAAGCTTTGACTGCCCTGTACATAATCCCTTAGTGAGCCCCGCTGAGCCTTTCATTAAAAACTCTTTCTGCAAAAAAAAAGAAAACTCCACAACATGCCAACTCACACATACACTTACTTTCCCCTGCAATAGAGGATCTCGAAGGAGCCGGAGCCATGGCCTCTCCCCACCATCTTTCACAAAAACAACAAATGAAATGTTCAAAGGAATCGGTGAGTCAATGCGACTCCAAAGCCAAACACCAAAAAAGAACACCGAGAATGTTCAAGAAGATCGACGAGTCAATGCAACTCCAAAGCTGAAAGCCAAGATACAAAGCAAAAGAACGCTCGAAAAGTTGATGAGCCAAATGCAATTTCAAAAGCAAACTGAGAAGAAAGTTCAAATCGCACATCAGAAGAGACAAGAAGGGTAAAACTGAATCCAAAGGACCAATGATGTCCCGTAGAAATCAATAAAAAGGTTATCAAAACCCGTCTAATCATTCCACCCATGGCAAAGGCGAAACATACCCTCTATTGCGCAAAAGCTCTACAACTCCCCAAACAAATCCTCCGGTCCCATGTGACATACATTGCACCCCTCAGCCCCGTTATAACCCAATAAAAGACCTCTGACTCGTTAGTTGATGAGCGTTAACTGAAAGTATCGGATCTGAAACATGAATCATAAGCTTCGTGCTTGTTATCAACATGTCCCACCTCACAATACAGGGACTATGAGTGAATGAGTGCGACCTTACTTCACAAGGTCTTTAGAGTGCGAGTGACTCTTCGACTAAACCACCAAATCATAATCAGCCTACCCCATTGCAGGAGAGGAATTTGTGAGGAACGGAAAGCCCATAACCTCAAAAAGGAAATTCTCAGGAAAATACTGCTCTAAGCATCGAGAGTATCATCACACCGCTTTGCACACACAGCCAAACTCACGAGAGATTGACCCGTATCCCTCCATGAGAGGAAAATGATTCACGCCTTCCAATTCAACAATCATTCAAGATCGAATCGAAGATGTCTTATATTCGTAAACCTCATACTAATAGAGATAGGACCGTACCTCCTCTACAAAAACTGCATATGCATTTTGCATCGTATCTAGCATTTAATATTTGCATGCATCATAAGCACTCCATCGTCAACATCTGATTGGTAAGAACTCTGCCTAGTCTCGCTGAGAGTCGACTTCAGTTGCTGCAGTTGAAGTAAAACTTCCTATCAAAGGAAATCAAGTTGAAGCCATTCCGGGCTATGTTTGAGCTACGTCGAATCATTATGAAGCCACCCGGGGCCATCCTCGAACTACATCGAAGCATTCAGAGCCATCCCAGGCTACCTTTGAGCTACATCGAACCAAAATAAGGCCATCCTAAGCCGTACGAAGACAATCTCGGAGCCATCCACTGTCATACTTGAGTCTCATCGACACCCCTCCCAAAGCCAAATTGGAACCATACGGGAGCCGTCCTCAGACATTGTGACCATCTTTAGAGCTACACAGGAGCCATCTCAACAGTTCGAGAACAATATAGGAGCCACCTAACATCCCTGTTGGAGCCATTTCGTTACCAGGGCCTTGCCTACATAGTTTCGAACTACGTATGGTCTGATCTCAATGCGAAATTGAGTACGTAGGCAGCCCGCCCAGGGTACGACCACCTCAAAAGAAAGTTCCCCCTTCTTCCTCGCTATCACCAAGGAGCCATCTTGTAGCCTCCCCGGAGCCATCCCGAACTATCCCAAAGCCATCTCGGGGAATCTGAAGTCATAACTGACCATACCAAAGCCATTCATCACACACAACCAAAATACGGCAACCACATCAAAGTACACAAATCACATCGACCCACCACTCGATTCAAAATCCATACCAAAACCATCATCCACAACCAAAACAAATTGTCAACCACATCAAAGTACACAAATCACATCGACCTGCCACTCGACCCAAAATCTCAATCCAAATCAAAACCCACCAACCATCCCAGAGCCGTTGCTCACAATGGGGTCATGAATCATGTCGGAGCCATCCGACCGTGCTGGAACCACGCTGAAGCCATTCATCACCACAAAGAAATTACCTACCACATCTGAATACGTCAATCATATCAAAACCCACTAGCCATCCTGAAAATTTCTAACCGAATCAAAACCCACCAACCATCCCAGAGTCGTTGCTCACAAGGGAGTCATATATCAAACCGGAGCCATCTGACCGCACCGGAGCCACCCAACCGCAATGGGGCCATCCGATCATACCGGAGCCCTCGGATCATATCGAAGCCAAACCCATCAACCATCCCAGAGTCGTTGCTCACAAGGGAGTCACATATCAAACCGGAGCCATCTGACAGCACTGGAGTCACCCGATCGCAATGGAGCCATTCGATCACACCAAAGCCATTTGATCATATCAAAACCACCGAGTTCCCAAAGTCACTCATTTATAAAACCATCCTTTCGAAAACCGACCACAAAATCACAAAAAACCGAAACAAAGACCCAGGAGCCATACCGGGGCATCTCGAACTCTGGAGCCAAGAGTCGTACCAAATCCCGAAACCATAGAGCACATCGGGCCAAGACCACCAAAAATAAAACCAAAACAAAGTCCCACACTGACAAAGTCAAAGGCGACATCGACCGAAAGCATTGGACTATCACATCCCTCACAGATCAACCAAAAAGCATCCAATCCCGGATCAACCCACAACCAAAGTCATCCTCAAATCGACCGCTCAAAACAACGAGTTTCGTACAACTCAATCAAAGTATTATAGGCCCGTCATAAGTCCTATAGCTAGATGTCAAGAGGTTTAGTTGAGGCCCGTCATAAGTCCTCGTACTTTCAATTGCATTCTAAGCCCGTCATAAGTCCTAGAGCTAGACACCGAGATCTAGTTGAGGCCCGTCATTAGTCCTCATGCATAACCAATATACCGATTGTATTCTAGGCCCGTCATTAGTCCTAGAGCTAGACACCGAGATCTAGTTGAGGCCCATCATTAGTCCTCATACATTTCAAAGATGCATTCTAGGCCCGTCATAAGTCCTAGAGCTAGACACCGAGTTCTAGTTGAGGCCCGTCATTAGTCCTCATGCATAACCCTTATTCCGATTGTATTCTAGGCCCGTCATTAGTCCTAGAGCTAGACACCGAGATCTAGTTGAGGCCCGTCATTCCCATACATTTCGAAGATGCATTCTAGGCCCGTCATAAGTCCTAGAGCTAGACACCGAGTTCTAGTTGAGGCCCGTCATTAGTCCTCATGCATAACCATATACCGATTGTATTCTAGGCCCGTCATTAGTCCTAGAGCTAGACACCGAGATCTAGTTGAGGCCCGTCATTAGTCCTCATACATTTCGAAGATGCATTCTAGGCCCGTCATAAGTCCTAGAGCTAGACACCGAGATCTAGTTGAGGCCCGTCATTAGTCCTCATGCATAACCCATATACCGATTGTATTCTAGGCCCGTCATTAGTCCTAGAGCTAGACACCGAGATCTAGTTGAGGCCCGTCATTAGTCCTCATACATTTCGAAGATGCATTCTAGGCCCGTCATAAGTCCTAGAGCTAGACACCGAGATCTAGTTGAGGCCCGTCATTAGTCCTCATGCATAACCCATATACCGATTGTATTCTAGGCCCGTCATAAGTCCTAGAGCTAGACACCGAGATCTAGTTGAGGCCCGTCATTAGTCCTCATACATTTCGAAGATGCATTCTAGGCCCGTCATAAGTCCTAGAGCTGGACATCGAGTTCTAGTTGAGGCCCGTCATTAGTCCTCATGCATAGGTTGATTGATCGTGTTCTAGGCCCGTCATAAGTCCTAGAGCTAGACACCGAGTTCTAGTTGAGGCCCGTCATTAGTCCTCATACCATCAATCACCGCAATCTGGGGCCCGTCATAAGTCCCCGTGCACCCGCACCCATAAGAGCAAATCATAAACCGCAGTGAGAATTTTTGGCATCCCGTCAACCTTGATCCAATTCTGCAAGGGCTTGCAGAGTTGAATCAAGGGGAGCCATCTGTAGACACCAAAAATTCTCACCCCATAAAGCAAGTTCTGAAATCATTAATGCAATAAGAGGGGTCGTCGCCTTTCTTTTTTTTAAAACATATTAACGTGCGTGTTAAGACGAAACCATCATTTTATAATCTTTTTTCAAAACATTTAAAAAAAAAAACACAATTCTTCGAAAATGAATTTCCATCGACAGTCCAGTTTCAAGGTCGTCCCCTTTTGTTTATTCACTTATTTTACTATCTTATTTTGTTTTGTTTATGTTCTATTTATTTTATTTACATTCCTTTATTGTACGACTCTAAAAAAGAAAACATTTCATTTTATTAGATTGATTTTTTTTTTCTTTTTTTTCGTTTAACTGTATATCACTGTTTAGAACAATAACATTGTTGAAGAATCTATTTAGTTTAAAGTAGAGCCCAATATTCTTTCCCACATTTGAACAGACCCAATTTGCTCTCAACCCAATTCTTCCACAACCCACTCGATCAAGCCCATGTCTTCATTAACCAATTTTGTCTTTCTATCCAGAACACCATCCCAACCCTAGGTCACACCAGTGTTGCCTTTATAAACTGAAAAAGAAACCGGGAGGACTACAGTGCTCTTCCTCAAAATCAACAGCCGACACCAATCCCAAAAACAATTCTCCTCTGTTCATACATACTCCTTCGTTCTTCTCTACTGTCTACCGATCAATCTCTTCACCCTCTTCTTCACAATTCCTTTGTTCCCATACTGGCAACAAGAAACAGTACGCTCCGAACTTCCTACCTTCTTCTTCTTGATTCTGCAACCCAAACTAGCAAACATCTCACATTTTCTATTTGCAATCCACACCGTCGAACAAGGAATATGCGCATGCTTTGTTCCATTCTTTCAAGCCCAACACCTTCACCAATCTCTTCATCCACGGTTTTTTGTAAGCCACTGGCGAACACGAAACACACCGGCGAATCAAGAAGCACCACCGGCGAATCTCTTCAACAGCGTATCCTCCATTTATCTTCACCGGTAATTTTGCGACTCGAACTGGCCAATCGAAGCTCCGTCCTTCTCTATTCCTCTTCATCGGTAATTTTGCAACTCGAACTGGCAAGCCGGGAGTACCATCCCTTTACATCCTCTTCACCATTTTCTTCCTTTACGAATTCACACTTCTGGGTAGACCCAACTGACATTGGGTTTGAACGTAGTTTCATTTTTTTTTTCTTACTTCTGTTTAAATGTTTATATCATCCTGATTCTGCTGTTTCCTTGTGTCATTCTCTTTCTCTGCATACTACTTTCTCGAGGGCTCCTGGATTCGTCATCGATCATGGACCCGGTCACGCAGGTGGCGAGGTCTGGCAAATGATAATCGCAACACGCACTGATCTGGCTTAGAAGGAGACTTACAACATGTATGCTACGTGGAGGTGGTTCTGGGTTTTGTAAAGTTGTCAGAGTCCATCGATTTTGGGTTGGTGCTCCTTGCTGTTCTGAAATGTCGGCTACCGATCTTACTTTGCTACAGCGTAATTATACATTTTCTTTCCTGATTAAGTGTGTCCCAACCTAGTCCACCAAAATTTCCATTCGAGTTGCCTTCTGTTCGACTTGGTCTTCCCACGCTTAACAGCAAACTCTCTTACGTTGCTGCTTATCGACTCAGAAATTTCTTCTATTCATCCACGTCTCTTTACAGGAAGCCATCGTTCATCAGAGATGATGCAGTATTTACTCCATCGGAATATCTCCGATATTGTTCGAGAAAAATGCATTTAGATCCTTCCCTTTTTTTTTCTTTTCGATCTGTCTAATGTGATGGTACCTCTGTTTATCTGTTTTACAACATTGAAAAGAGAAAGCAGGCAGAATACGTTAGTATCTCCATTTGTGGTTTGTCGCGGTATAAGTATATGTCTGTATAAGATCATGGGAGATGTTGGTCTGCTTCATATGCACCATAAGAGACCCTTGTGTTCAGTTCCGCATATTTCAGTTTCTTTGATGTATTACTCTTCTTCGAGTTCGATCAGGGCCAAGCATGAGTGTGTGCCTACTGTATCCACCTTTCAACTCTTCATTTGATTGCTTTACAAACTAACTCGTTTGACTGTTTTATGCGTGCATTTTGCTATTGGCAGGGGATAATCATTCTCACTCTCTCGGTATATAGCCTCAACCTGTTCAATCGATTATTTTACAAGCTAACATGTTTGCTATTTTGTGCATATATTCTTATTTGTCCTCAGGGGATTATCATTCTTGGTCTCTCGGTATTCAGCTTTAACTTGAACTTATTTAAGATGCCGTTAAGTTAAGCATGTTTGTGTTTGTTACTTGTGCGCTGCATGCTGTTGATTATAATCTCATCCTATCTGTGTCCTGCTTCATGAATACGTCGATAGTGTGACTTGTGTGAATATGTGATTTCTTTGGCAGCAACTAATCACTTGTTGGTTGCCACGTTTCAGATCATAGTTTATGTAAACATGTTAGGTGTTAAAACTTAGAATCCTTTAGTAAAAAAAGAAAAGAGATGATAAAGAATTTGGTTAAGCTGATGTTGGTCATTAGTTGAGGAGAATAATCTGATAGACTTTAAACTGGGACTTGTGAAATGCATTGAAGATTCTTTATGCTCTCTTTACTTTAAAACAACCGTGGCTGTAAAGTTGTAGCCAATCGACCAATAACATCAGGAATAAATGCACGCTTACCTTTTTGGGTTTGAATGAGTTGTATGACATTTCATAAAGCTGTTTTGTACTGAGTTGAATAAAAAAGTCTGTTAACGTTATATGCCTTGGGTTGGAGATCTGTCTTATCTTGTCCTGGCCAACTTCGTTACCTTTCTCGTTCCTCCAGCGTGCGATATTGTTTGCTAAGGCTTGTTAGTGTGTTAATTGTTGGGTCAGGCCCAATCAAGTCGGAGATTTTGAGACTTGATACATGGCTAGTCAAATTTAGCTAGAACAACTAAGCCTTAGTTATTATCTTTTAGGACCCTTAAGCATTGACAGAAAAGTTTCGGATGTATTATCGCTCCACACCTAACGGGTCTCTCATTCGTTTCGTGGGACAATAATCTCCTATAACTTCATAAAACACTCGAACCACCTTTATATGTGTATAAGAACAAAAGCTTTAAAAACAAGCCCTTAAGGCTATTTTAGGAGGGCATAGGATGTGAAACCACCCCATGCCTAGCGGGTCTCTCATTCGCTTTATGTGGGTGGAATCCTCCTTTGCCTTCAACACACCCATAATCAAGAGTTAATAAATCAATGATTTGATCCATCCCACTTGTTAATATCTCACCAATCAAGCTCAAAATCAATAAGCCCCATCTTTGGCCCATTTCTCAAAAGCCCAATGCTTAGATCAGACCCAAAAAACCATGTCAAGCCCAACATTCAAATCCAAACCCAAGGCCTAACTCAACCCAAGGGGCCAATTCAGCCCAAAAACAATAAGGGCCCACTTCAGCCAATCCAAACAAGGCCCAATTTCGGCCCAACTTCAAGCAAGGCCCTTTTTTCGGCCCAACTCTAGATAAGGTCCAAATTTCAACCCAATTTCCAACAAAGCCCAGAGCGGGTCCGATTTAATTCCAAGGCCCAATTTCGGCCCAACTTCAAGCAAGGCCCTTTTTTCGGCCCAACTAGATAAGGTCCAAATTTCAACCCAATTTCCAACAAAGCCCAGAGCGGGTCCGATTTAATTCCAAGGCCCAATTCAAAACCCACTTCAGCCCACAGTTCATAAATCCCATTTCAAGGCCCAAGCCCATTTTGAGGCCAAAGCCCAAACAAGGCCCAAAGCCCAATATGGCCCAATACCCAAATTCGGCCCAAGCCCACACAAGTCAAACCAAGTCCACCAAAGTCAAACCTTGACCAAAAGCGTTGACCTTGACCAAAAAGTGTTGACCTTGACCAAAAAGCGTTGACATTGACCAAGAAACGTTGACCTTGACCAAACTTTGACCATCCAAACTTTGACCAATCGAACTTTGACCAATCCAAATGTTGACCTTGACCAAACTTTGACCTTGACCCAATTTTGACCCAATCCGAACTTCAATCTAATTCAAGCCTGAACCTCAATCCAATTCAAACTCGATCTCAATTCAAACTCGAACCTCAATCCAATTCAAACCCAAATACATTTCATCCAATCCACACTCAACTTGTAAATTCCTTTCAAAATCCAAAAACCGAAAAGAGTCTCAAAATCATCATTTTATCCAAGTTTCACCAAGTTTTCAAAAGAAACTATTTTGTGGAATTTAAAAGGAAAAACTCTTCTCACATCACAGAAGACTCTTCTCTAATGCAGAAAGTTCTTCTCACATATACAGAAAGTTTTCTCCTAAAACATTTCTCAAAATCAGTGTTTCTTCATCAAGAATTCCGAACAACTTCAAAAGTTTTCCGACAGAGTTTTCAAACTCAAAACTAAACCGTTTTCGGGGAACGGAAAATGTCTAACACTTTCAAAACGTTTTCTCCCTAGTTAGACATCACTTGTCTCCCTTCCAAAATAAAAATCCGAGGCAGGGCACTGGGGTCGTAACCTCCCTTGTCGCAGTCTGGATCTCTTTAGGCGGGGCATTAGGGTGACAAACCTCCCCTAATTGCAGCCTAGATTTTTACGAGGCGAGGTGCTAGGGATGTGATTGCCTTCCTAGTTGCAGCCGGGATTTCAGAATCGTCTAACTCCCTTCCACTCGATTTTAATGTTTTCAGTTTCGACGTTTTAAAACCCGGGAGTTAGAGACGTTATTAGGGTTTGACTGAGAACATCTCATTCATGGTGTTTCTCTCTAAATCCTATTTTTCGACATAAATTCATTGCCCCATCTTTCGAGCCCCGGCACTTACCATTCATTAAGTGTCACGCTCGAGGGGGTACATAGGGTGATCCCTCGGATCATCCGCCCTTTCACAACAAAATAATTTTCCTCAACCATCTTCAAACCTTGAACCTAAAAAACCCGGGATCTCTCTCAAATCCCAAATTGTCTCACATACTCAAATCATTATCCAAACTCCAAATCACTCCAAACTCAAATCATCTCTTAAATTCCGAGTCCTCTCTAACTTCTAATGTCTCACGAGCCCAAGCGCCTCACAGACTCAAAACACTTCAGTCCCTCCACCATTTTAAGATTCAAACATGTCAGACCCGAGCGTCTCGTAGACTCGAACATCTCACGAATTCGAATGTCTCACAGACCCGAGCGTCTCACAGACTCCATCATTCTGAGATTTCAATGTCTCACAGACTTGGGCGTCTCACAAACTCTAACCTCTCAAAACCCGAAACTTCTTGACTTCGAACCCTTCTAAATCTCAAACACTTCAAATATCTTCAAGCTCCACAAACATCAAAACTTCCAAAACCCAAATACCTGAACTACGTAAGGTCTGATCTTAACAGGGAGTTGAGTACGTAGGCAGCCCACCTAGGGTGCGACCCCTTTCCGAACAAAAAACTATTTCCCCCTTCTAAGGTGGCTCTCATGTCTCTCAAAACGCTCAAACCTTCTTCGGCTTCCACAAACTTCAAACCATCAGACTCCAAGTCTAGTTTATCCACTCAACCCCCGGTTTTCCCAAACCATCATTCTATACTCATTCAAATTCGTCATTTTTCTTCTTGGCGCTAGCTTGGCAGAAAAGCTCGCCTCACCCACTCGTTTTCTCTCCTCCTGTCCTAATCCTATCCATTGGCTTTAATTGAATCTCTTTAATAAGGTTTTGAAAGAAGGTAATCCCGACAATTGGAGACCGAGGTTTCCTCGGGCACCAATCCGAAGTCGTGGTCGTTGCCACTTCTAAGGGGTGTCACCCAGTGCGAACCCACAATAGAATCTCTGAAATGGCCAGATAAGTCCTATCCATAGGCAACAATCACAGAGTCAATTAACGGTTCTTAGAACCCTTCTTTTCCCTTCCTAGTTCCTTAGGTCAAACTAGGTGGCGACTCTAGTCAATTTCCGCCCTTAGGGCATAAGTCCGCGTGGAGCCCATTGAGAGCGGGTGTAGTGCTCACTAGCATTCCCCTTATGCTTTCTGGGAAAGACGGACGATTTAGTAGGTATTTGAGGGATGCCAGAATAACGGGTTTTCACCCTCCACAAAATGGCAGTTTCTAGGATCTCGGCTTTTAGTCAGACCATATTTAAATAGACCCCCCTCATACCGAAAAATCACCCTCCACAGAATGGCGACTCTGCTGGGGAAAACTTGAGTAAGTTTTTCTCAAACTCAAGGAAGACTGAACTCCATTCAAGATTGTCGGGATTTCCCCACTTCTTTCAATACCTTCGTGAGATTCCTTTCAAAGCCTTAGATTATTCTATTCCACACTTGAGTGTGTATCTGATGTGGACAGATAGGATTTGTTAGATCCTCAACAAACATGACAACAATTGGGTTAATGATTAGCTCACGATTAGAAAGAGACACCTTGTGAATGAAGCTAACTTCCCTTTAGGTTAATAACAACCAATTTGGAATCACTAATCTCAAGATAAAACACTTAGTATAGGTTGGTGCTAACTTCATTGGTTTATTTACTGCTTTCATATTTATATTGCGATTGTGGGGTGCATGGGTGGGTAGCTTAGGACATGCACTCCTCTGTGTCACCCATTTTATCCACGATGTCACGGGATCCCCAACCGGTCCACGGTTGATTCCCCATGAGCTAGGTCACTCTCTCAGTGAACAAACCCACGAGGCGGTACGGTCTCCGACCAACGCTTTGAGCTCATGATCCAAAAATATCCTCCATTATCCGAGTCGAAGCCAGCATATAGTGAACTCTGTGCCTTCAGTGTCCAGCTTCCTGGTCCGGTGTCTAAGACGGGTTTATGGAAGTCACCCCCTTGTATGCCGCCTGTCTGACCGCCCTTCTGCCTTACCCTGAAGATTGCATGGGCTCAGTTCTCCATTGTTCCTCTGCACCACGGGTGTCTTTGAAGCCCAATGTCACGCTATACGTCCATAGAGGATCCCGTATTTACCGGATACCCATACATGGCACAACGTAGTCAGTGAATAATTTGGACTTTAGACACACCTGACCGTGCAGACGACGGGAGACCCGACCCCATGCAGTACTTCCCCAAGTTTTCCAAAAGTGAGTATGTTGTGATAATCACCGGCCGTGGCTCGTGTGACTGTATCACTTCGGGTATCCTGACCTTTCGAACTTAAGCACTTCGGACTTTCTTAATGACGTGCCCAACAAGGCATAACAGAGATAAATCCCGAGAGATGAACAGTGAAGGAACGACGGTTCCCCCGGTGGTATGGAAAATTGATTAACCTGGAAGGTGATTATCCCAACATTAACACTTACAGCTCCACATCAAACATAGCCACGATTTATTTCATGCTATACATGTGTGCAAACCATTTTTTCAAACTAATCTGTTTAAAAAACGTTTGGAATTCTCTTTGCATATCTCTCAATAAAGATGTTTTACAAGCTCGTTTAATTTTGAGTCTCATTTAATTTTTACATTTAAAACGTTTGCGGTTTTAATCCTGCCACTTCATCTTTAGAATGTTATTCCAAAACAATTTTCATAATAGATTTCGAAAACCTACTTTCTACAAACCTACTTTCTACAAACGAATTTCAAACAACATTTTTCACCAACATTATTTCAAAATAGTTTTCGAAAACAGTTTTCAAAGTTGATTTTCACAAACGTATTTCAAAATAAATGATTTAGTCCCCATGTTGTGACCCGCTATTTTTGAAGTTCAACCCACCTTCAAGAGCAGTGGTCATTACCGTGGAGCGTACTAGTCATTTTGTGTTTTCACGAAAGTGGTGGATTTTCACATAAGATTTTGTGCTCAATCATTCATCTTTCCTTTCTAAAAAACATCCCCGTTCCTCCCGTCGGAGCAAGTGAAGCAGCATGAAGATCGACTACACGGATCGAGCTGAAGGCCAGAGGTGCATCAACCCGTGGAGCTAGCCGAGCGACATGAAGACCAACACCAATTGTTCAAATACAAAATCAGAGGTGTACCAACCCGAGTCAAGCGAGATGAAGATTAGCGACACCGGTTCGAGTTCGAACTGTTGAAAATCAGAGGAACACCAAACCCGTTTTGTTTGATCACTGTTTTGCTTCACTGCAAAAGCCCGAAGACGAGCCAGCAGCCGTTCAAGAACCTAAAGATGAGCGAGCAGCCGACCAGGAGTCCGAGCGTGTGAGCAGTCAGTCAGAAGCCCGAAGACGGACCAGAGGAGTTCAGAAGAAGTTAGGTCGAAGTTCCCCCTTTTAATGACTTTTTAGAATTGATGATGTATAGGTTTTCCCTATTGATTCTTTTCTCGCTTGTCCATTTTTAAATAGATTACATGTATAGGTTTATACATGCCCTTCGAGTTTATTTAGATCAATGTGTATAGGGTTCCCCACTCCCTATTTTATTTGCGAATGACCGAGCGTCATATTCATATTGAGAAAATCCACCATGTTGAAAACACATGTTTTCAAAATGTTTTCCAAATTTGGTTTCTTTGGCATGCACGTATGATAAAAAGAAAATAAGGGACGACTCCTCACAGTTATATATCATTCATCAACTTTGCTTTATGGGGTGAGAATTCGCGGTATCTACAGGAGGTATCCCCTAAATAAACAACACCAACAAATGCAACCGAACACAAGCAAAACACATGCATCGCATTCCACACAAAAAAAAAAGTCACCTGCACTTCCAGGTATTTCAATTCCATCAATCATTCACGAGTCATGTCAATCTCAAAAAATTGCATAACCATTGTTTCATTGTCACCACACCACACACCAGCTTTCATACCAATATCTTAACCTCCAAAACTAATCTTCAGTGGGATAGTAGAGAACACCGGGAGCTCAAGCCTTTTCCAAATCCATAATCGTCGTGGGCATCAGTGACCAGATTGAGAGAAAAAAAAAGATGCAGTCATTTCCATGTTGTGGGGCTACCATGCGGGAGTTGTTACTCCCTAAAATCCAAAAATCTAGGAGTCAATCACCAACCCGACCTCACTCGAGAGTTACTTCTCTGACAGAAACCCTGACAAGTCGACCACCTTCAGGGCCAACGATGATGGGATGAGCTTCATGAACTGTGAGCTGAATTCGACTCAAGCGAGACTAGTCATAACCTTACCATTCATGCATTGCATCCAAAAACAAAAGAAAAAAAAACATTCAATCAACCATTTTCATTCACCATTTTCAGCATTTCATGCATCCTATATGTAGTAGTTCCATATTACCACAATACATCGCATGGTAGATCACATTTGCATACCCCCATATCGAAATGACATCTTTGGGAAAATCGTGAGAGATTGATAGAACATAGTGCGTGAACCACTTAACTCTTGACCCATCAATGAACATGAGGGTCTAATTAAAACCAGCACCACAGACCAAGTGAGTAGTGTGCGAAGAGCGGTATTTTCCCTTGAATTCTGAATGAGGATATTGGACAATCCATTGAGTGATGAGGGCAGATAGAGAGATCCAATGGAGGTAAAACCACGAGCGACATGTGCATTCCTTCAGCACATGGAGAGGCACAATGCATAGAGAGATCAGTGTTGATAAACAAGATATGAACTATGATTCATGCAAAGATCTGAGAAGTAGAAAAACAATCATTGACTAATGAGAATGACGAGGCACTTAGGAATAAAAATCTCCACAAAACCAAAAAGCTTTGACTACCCTTTACATCATCCCTTAGTGAGCCCCACTGAGCCTTTCATGAAAAACTCTTTCTTCAAAAAAAAAAAACTCCACAATATGCCAACCCACGTACATACACTTACTTACCCCTGCAATAGAGGATCTCGAAGGAGCCGGAGCCATGGCCCCTCCCCACCATCTTTCACAAAAACAACAAATGAAATGTTTGAAGAAATCAATGAGTCAATGCAACTTCAAAGCCAAACACCAAAAAAAATAACTCCAAAAATGTTCAAGAAGATCGATGAGTCAATGCAACTCCAAAGGTGAAAGCCAAAATACAAAGTGGAGAATGCTTGAGAAAGTTGATGAGCCAAATGCAATTTCAAAAAAACAAAATGAGAAGACAGTTCAAATCGAACACCAGAAGAGGCAAGAATGAGGAGAACAAATCAAAAGGACCGTTGATGTTTCGAAGAAACCGATAAGGGGTTATCAAAACCCGTCTAATCATTCCACCCATGGCAAAGGCGAAACATACCCTCTATTGTACAAAAGCTCCACAATTCTCAAATAAACCCTCCAGTCCCAAGTGACGTACATCACACCTCTCAGCCCCGTTATAACCCAATAAAAGACCTCTGACTTGTTAGTCAATGAGTGTTAACTGAAAGTACCGGATCTGAAACATGAATCATAAGCTTCGTACTTGTTATCAACATGTCCCGTCATACTAAAGGGACCATGAGCGAATGAGTGGACCTTACCTCACAAGGTCTTTTGAGTGTGAGTGACTCTTTGATCTAAGCACCAAAACCTAAACAGCCTACCCCGTTGCAGGTAAGGAACTTGTGAGGATTGGAAAGTCCAGAACCTCAAAAGGAAATTCTAAGGAAAGTACTGCTCTGAGCACTGAAAGTATCATTACACCATTAGCACACAGCTATACTCACGAGAGATTGACCCGTATCCCTCCATGAGAGGAAAGTGATTCACGCATTATAGTTCAACAATCACTCAAGATCGAGCGGAAGATGTCTTATATTCGTAAACCTCATGTTAATAGAGATAGGGCCATACCTTTCTCCAAAAATTGCATATGCATTTTGCATCATATCCAGCATTTAATACCTGCATGCATCATAAGCACTCCATCATCAACACCTGACTAGTAAGAACTCTACCTAGTCTCGCTGAAAGTCGACTTCAGTTGCAGTTGTTGAAGCGTAACTTTTGATTAAAAGATGTCAACTGGAGCCATCCCAGACCATCATCAAGCTACCTCGAACCATCTCGGAGCCATCCTGGGCTATCCTCGAGCTACATCGAACCAAACTAAAGCCATCCGAGGCCGTACGAAGACAATTCTGGAGCCATTCAGGTCATGCTCGAGCCTCATCAACACCATATCCATAACCAAACTGGATCCATGCGGGAGCCATCATCCGACATTGAAACCATCCTTAGAACTACACAGGGGGCATCCTAACAGTCCGAGAACAATACAGGAGCCGCCTCAAATCCATATCAGATCCATTTCGTCACCAGGGTCTCGCCTACAGGGTTTCGAACTACGTCAGGTCTGATCTCAATACAAAATTGAGTACGTAGGCGGCCCGCCCAGGGTGCGACCACCTCACAGGCGAAAGTTCCCCTTTCTTCCTCGCCGTCACCACTGAGCCATCTCGTAGCCTCCCCGAAGCCATCCCGAGCTATCCCGGAGCCATCTCAAAGAATCTGAAGCCGTAACTGACCATACCAAAGCCATTCATCCATGACAAAAGAATGGGTCAACCACATCAAACTAGACAAATCACATCAACCCACCACTCGACTCAAAATCCGAACCAAAGCAAAAGCCACAACCATCCCGAAAATCTCAATCCAAATCGAAACCCACCAACCATCCCGAAATCTCAATTCAAATCAAAACCCATTACCCATCTCGAAAATCTCCACCGAATCAAAACCCACCAACCATCCCAGAGTCGTAGCTCACAATGGAGTCATGAATCGTACCGGAGCCATCTGATCATATCGGAGCCATCCGATCATATCAAAACCGTCGAGTTCCCAAAGTCACTCATTCACAAAAAAAAACCATCCATTCAAAGACCAGTCACAAAATCTTAAAAAACCAAAAAAAAAAACTCAGGAGCCGTGCCGGAGCCATCTCAAAAACTCTGGAGCCAAGAGTCCTACCAAACCCCGAAACTATAGTGCACATCGGGAGAAACTGTCAAACAAAGCTGAAACACAAGTCCCACACTGACAAAGTCAAGGGCCACATCAACAGAAAACATTCGACTATCACATCCCTCACAGGAGCAACCGAAAAGCATCCAATCCCACCTCAATCCACAATCAAAGTCATCTTCAGATCAACCCTCACCGCGGCGAGTTTCGTACAACTTCATCAAAGTATTATAGGCTCACCATAAGTCCTATAGCTAGATATCAAGAGGTCTAGTTGAGGCACTCCTAAGTCCTCGTACTTTCAATCGCATTCTAGGCCCGTCATAAGCCCTAGGACTGGATATCAAGAGGTCCAGTTGAGGCACTCCTAAGCCCTCGTGCACCTTAAATCAAATCGGGTTGTTGGTATTATAGGCTCGTCATAAGTCCTATAGCTAGATATCAAGAGGTCTAGTTGAGGCACTCCTAAGTCCTCGTACTTTCAATCGCATTCTAGGCCCGTCATAAGCCCTAGGACTGGATATCAAGAGGTCCAGTTGAGGCACTCCTAAGCCCTCGTGCACCTTAAATCAAATCGGGGTTGGTATTATAGGCTCTTCATAAGTCCTATAGCTAGATATCAAGAGGTCTAGTTGAGGCACTCCTAAGTCCTCGTACTTTCAATCGCATTCTAGGCCCGTCATAAGCCCTAGGACTGGATATCAAGAGGTCCAGTTGAGGCACTCCTAAGCCCTCGTGCACCTTAAATCAAATCGTGTTGTTGGTATTATAGGCTCGTCATAAGTCCTATAGCTAGATATCAAGAGGTCTAGTTGAGGCACTCCTAAGTCCTCGTACTTTCAATCGCATTCTAGGCCCGTCATAAGCCCTAGGACTGGATATCAAGAGGTCCAGTTGAGGCACTCCTAAGCCCTCGTGCACCTTAAATCAAATCGGATTGTTAGTATCATAGGCTCGTCATAAGTCCTATGACTAGATATCAAGAGGTCTAGTTGAGGCTCGTCATAAGTCCTCGTACTTTCAATTGCATTATAGGCTTTTCATAAGTCCTATAGCTAGATGTCAAGAGGTCTAGTTGAGGCTCGTCATAAGTCCTCGTGCACCCGCATTCATAAGAACAGATCATAAACCGCAGTGAGAATTTTTGGCGTCCCGTCAACCTTGATCCAATTCTGCAAGGGCTTGCAGAATTGAATCAAGGGGAGCCATCTGTAGACACCAAAAATTCTCACCCCATAAAGCAATTCGAAATAATAAGAGGGGTCGTCGCCTTTCTTTTTTTAAAACATATTAACGTGCGTGCTAAGACGAAACCATCATTTTATAATCTTTTTTCAAAACATTTCAAAAAAAAAACACAATTCTTCGAAAATGAATTTCCATCGACAGTCCAGTTTCAAGGTCGTCCCCTTTTGTTTATTCACTTATTTTACTATCTTATTTTGTTTTGTTTATGTTCTATTTATTTTATTTACATTCCTTTATTGTACGACTCTAAAAAAGAAAACATTTCATTTTATTAGATTGATTTTTTTTTCTTTTTTTTCGTTTAACTGTATATCACTGTTTAGAACAATAACATTGTTGAAGAATCTATTTAGTTTAAAGTAGAGCCCAATATTCTTTCCCACATTTGAACAGACCCAATTTGCTCTCAACCCAATTCTTCCACAACCCACTCGATCAAGCCCATGTCTTCATTAACCAATTTGTCTTTCTATCCAAAACACCATCCCAACCCTAGTCCACCAGTGTTGCCTTTATAAACTGAAAAGAAACCGGGAGGACTACAGTGCTCTTCCTCAAAATCAACAGCCGACACCAATCCAAAAACAATTCTCCTCTGTTCATACATACTCCTTCGTTCTTCTCTACTGTCTACCGATCAATCTCTTCACCCTCTTCTTCACAATTCCTTTGCACCCATACTGGCAACAAGAAACAGTACGCTCCGAACTTCCTCCATCCCTTCCTTCTTGATTCTGCAACCCAAACTAGCAAACATCTCCACATTTTCTATTTGCAATCCACACCGTCGAACAAGGAATATGCGCATGCTTTTTTCCATTCTTTCAAGCCCAACACCTTCACCAATCTCTTCATCCACGGTTTTTTGTAAGCCACTGGCGAACACGAACACACCGGCGAATCAAGAAGCACCACCGGCGAATCTCTTCAACAGCGTATCCTCCATTTATCTTCACCGGTAATTTTGCGACTCGAACTGGCCAATCGAAGCTCCGTCCTTCTCTATTCCTCTTCATCGGTAATTTTGCAACTCGAACTGGCAAGCCGGGAGTACCATCCCTTTACATCCTCTTCACCATTTTCTTCCTTTACGAATTCACACTTCTGGGTAGACCCAACTGACATTGGGTTTGAACGTAGTTTCATTTTTTTTTTCTTACTTCTGTTTAAATGTTTATATCATCCTGATTCTGCTGTTTCCTTGTGTCATTCTCTTTCTCTGCATACTACTTTCTCGAGGGCTCCTGGATTCGTCATCGATCATGGACCCGGTCACGCAGGTGGAGGTCTGGCAAATGATAATCGCAACACGCACTGATCTGGCTTAGAAGGAGACTTACAACATGTATGCTACGTGGAGGTGGTTCTGGGTTTTGTAAAGTTGTCAGAGTCCATCGATTTTGGGTTGGTGCTCCTTGCTGTTCTGAAATGTCGGCTACCGATCTTACTTTGCTACAGCGTAATTATACATTTTCTTTCCTGATTAAGTGTGTCCCAACCTAGTCCACCAAAATTTCCATTCGAGTTGCCTTCTGTTCGACTTGGTCTTCCCACGCTTAACAGCAAACTCTCTTACGTTGCTGCTTATCGACTCAGAAATTTCTTCTATTCATCCACGTCTCTTTACAGGAAGCCATCGTTCATCAGAGATGATGCAGTATTTACTCCATCGGAATATCTCCGATATTGTTCAGAAAAATGCATTTAGATCCTTCCCTTTTTTTTTCTTTTCGATCTGTCTAATGTGATGGTACCTCTGTTTATCTGTTTTACAACATTGAAAAGAGAAAGCAGGCAGAATACGTTAGTATCTCCATTTGTGGTTTGTCGCGGTATAAGCTATGTCTGTATAAGATCATGGGAGATGTTGGTCTGCTTCATATGCACCATAAGAGACCCTTGTGTTCAGTTCCGCATATTTCAGTTTCTTTGATGTATTACTCTTCTTCGAGTTCGATCAGGGCCAAGCATGAGTGTGCCTACTGTATCCACCTTTCAACTCTTCATTTGATTGCTTTACAAACTAACTCGTTTGACTGTTTTATGCGTGCATTTTGCTATTGGCAGGGATAATCATTCTCACTCTCTCGGTATATAGCCTCAACCTGTTCAATCGATTATTTTACAAGCTAACATGTTTGCTATTTTGTGCATATATTCTTATTTGTCCTCAGGGGATTATCATTCTTGGTCTCTCGGTATTCAGCTTTAACTTGAACTTATTTAAGATGCCGTTAAGTTAAGCATGTTTGTGTTTGTTACTTGTGCGCTGCATGCTGTTGATTATAATCTCATCCTATCTGTGTCCTGCTTCATGAATACGTCGATAGTGTGACTTGTGTGAATATGTGATTTCTTTGGCAGCAACTAATCACTTGTTGGTTGCCACGTTTCAGATCATAGTTTATGTAAACATGTTAGGTGTTAAAACTTAGAATCCTTTAGTAAAAAAAGAAAAGAGATGATAAAGAATTTGGTTAAGCTGATGTTGGTCATTAGTTGAGGAGAATAATCTGATAGACTTTAAACTGGGACTTGTGAAATGCATTGAAGATTCTTTATGCTCTCTTTACTTTAAAACAACCGTGGCTGTAAAGTTGTAGCCAATCGACCAATAACATCAGGAATATGCACGCTTACCTTTTTGGGTTTGAATGAGATTGTATGACATTTCATAAAGCTGTTTTGTACTGAGTTGAATAAAAAGTCTGTTAACGTTATATGCCTTGGGTTGGAGATCTGTCTTATCTTGTCCTGGCCAACTTCGTTACCTTTCTCGTTCCTCCAGCGTGCGATATTGTTTGCTAAGGCTTGTTAGTGTGTTAATTGTTGGGTCAGGCCCAATCAAGTCGGAGATTTTGAGACTTGATACATGGCTAGTCAAATTTAGCTAGAACAACTAAGCCTTAGTTATTATCTTTTAGGACCCTTAAGGCATTGACAGAAAAGTTTCGGATGTATTATCGCTCCACACCTAACGGGTCTCTCATTCGTTTCGTGGGACAATAATCTCCTATAACTTCATAAAACACTCGAACCACCTTTATATGTGTATAAGAACAAAAGCTTTAAAAACAAGCCCTTAAGGCTATTTTAGGAGGGCATAGGATGTGAAACCACCCCATGCCTAGCGGGTCTCTCATTCGCTTTATGTGGGTGGAATCCTCCTTTGCCTTCAACACACCCATAATCAAGAGTTAATAAATCAATGATTTGATCCATCCCACTTGTTAATATCTCACCAATCAAGCTCAAAATCAATAAGCCCCATCTTTGGCCCATTTCTCAAAAGCCCAATGCTTAGATCAGACCCAAAAAACCATGTCAAGCCCAACATTCAAATCCAAACCCAAGGCCTAACTCAACCCAAGGGGCCAATTCAGCCCAAAAACAATAAGGGCCCACTTCAGCCAATCCAAACAAGGCCCAATTTCGGCCCAACTTCAAGCAAGGCCCTTTTTTCGGCCCAACTCTAGATAAGGTCCAAATTTCAACCCAATTTCCAACAAAGCCCAGAGCGGGTCCGATTTAATTCCAAGGCCCAATTTCGGCCCAACTTCAAGCAAGGCCCTTTTTTCGGCCCAACTCTAGATAAGGTCCAAATTTCAACCCAATTTCCAACAAAGCCCAGAGCGGGTCCGATTTAATTCCAAGGCCCAATTCAAAACCCACTTCAGCCCACAGTTCATAAATCCCATTTCAAGGCCCAAGCCCATTTTGAGGCCAAAGCCCAAACAAGGCCCAAAGCCCAATATGGCCCAATACCCAAATTCGGCCCAAGCCCACACAAGTCAAACCAAGTCCACCAAAGTCAAACCTTGACCAAAAGCGTTGACCTTGACCAAAAAGTGTTGACCTTGACCAAAAAGTGTTGACATTGACCAAGAAACGTTGACCTTGACCAAACTTTGACCATCCAAACTTTGACCAATCTGAACTTTGACCAATCCAAATGTTGACCTTGACCAAACTTTGACCTTGACCCAATTTTGACCCAATCCGAACTTCAATCTAATTCAAGCCTGAACCTCAATCCAATTCAAACTCGATCTCAATTCAAACTCGAACCTCAATCCAATTCAAACCCAAATACATTTCATCCAATCCACACTCAACTTGTAAATTCCTTTCAAAATCCAAAAACCGAAAAGAGTCTCAAAATCATCATTTTATCCAAGTTTCACCAAGTTTTCAAAAGAAACTATTTTGTGGAATTTAAAAGGAAAAACTCTTCTCACATCACAGAAGACTCTTCTCTAATGCAGAAAGTTCTTCTCACATATACAGAAAGTTTTCTCCTAAAACATTTCTCAAAATCAGTGTTTCTTCATCAAGAATTCCGAACAACTTCAAAAGTTTTCCGACAGAGTTTTCAAACTCAAAACTAAACCGTTTTCGGGGAACGGAAAATGTCTAACACTTTCAAAACGTTTTCTCCCTAGTTAGACATCACTTGTCTCCCTTCCAAAATAAAAATCCGAGGCAGGGCACTGGGGTCGTAACCTCCCTTGTCGCAGTCTGGATCTCTTTAGGCGGGGCATTAGGGTGACAAACCTCCCCTAATTGCAGCCTAGATTTTTACGAGGCGAGGTGCTAGGGATGTGATTGCCTTCCTAGTTGCAGCCGGGATTTCAGAATCGTCTAACTCCCTTCCACTCGATTTTAATGTTTTCAGTTTCGACGTTTTAAAACCCGGGAGTTAGAGACGTTATTAGGGTTTGACTGAGAACATCTCATTCATGGTGTTTCTCTCTAAATCCTATTTTTCGACATAAATTCATTGCCCCATCTTTCGAGCCCCGGCACTTACCATTCATTAAGTGTCACGCTCGAGGGGGTACATAGGGTGATCCCTCGGATCATCCGCCCTTTCACAACAAAATATTTTCCTCAACCATCTTCAAACCTTGAACCTAAAAAACCCGGGATCTCTCTCAAATCCCAAATTGTCTCACATACTCAAATCATTATCCAAACTCCAAATCACTCCAAACTCAAATCATCTCTTAAATTCCGAGTCCTCTCTAACTTCTAATGTCTCACGAGCCCAAGCGCCTCACAGACTCAAAACACTTCAGTCCCTCCACCATTTTAAGATTCAAACATGTCACAGACCCGAGCGTCTCGTAGACTCGAACATCTCACGAATCGAATGTCTCACAGACCCGAGCGTCTCACAGACTCCATCATTCTGAGATTTCAATGTCTCACAGACTTGGGCGTCTCACAAACTCTAACCTCTCAAAACCCGAAACTTCTTGACTTCGAACCCTTCTAAATCTCAAACACTTCAAATATCTTCAAGCTCCACAAACATCAAAACTTCCAAAACCCAAATACCTGAACTACGTAAGGTCTGATCTTAACAGGGAGTTGAGTACGTAGGCAGCCCACCTAGGGTGCGACCCCTTTCCGAACAAAAAACTATTTCCCCCTTCTAAGGTGGCTCTCATGTCTCTCAAAACGCTCAAACCTTCTTCGGCTTCCACAAACTTCAAACCATCAGACTCCAAGTCTAGTTTATCCACTCAACCCCCGGTTTTCCCAAACCATCATTCTATACTCATTCAAATTCGTCAATTTTTCTTCTTGGCGCTAGCTTGGCAGAAAAGCTCGCCTCACCCACTCGTTTTCTCCTCCTGTCCTAATCCTATCCATTGGCTTTAATTGAATCTCTTTAATAAGGTTTTGAAAGAAGGTAATCCCGACAATTGGAGACCGAGGTTTCCTCGGGCACCAATCCGAAGTCGTGGTCGTTGCCACTTCTAAGGGGTGTCACCCAGTGCGAACCCACAATAGAATCTCTGAAATGGCCAGATAAGTCCTATCCATAGGCAACAATCACAGAGTCAATTAACGGTTCTTAGAACCCTTCTTTTCCCTTCCTAGTTCCTTAGGTCAAACTAGGTGGCGACTCTAGTCAATTTCCGCCCTTAGGGCATAAGTCCGCGTGGAGCCCATTGAGAGCGGGTGTAGTGCTCACTAGCATTCCCCTTATGCTTTCTGGGAAAGACGGACGATTTAGTAGGTATTTGAGGGATGCCAGAATAACGGGTTTTCACCCTCCACAAAATGGCAGTTTCTAGGATCTCGGCTTTTAGTCAGACCATATTTAAATAGACCCCCCTCATACCGAAAAATCACCCTCCACAGAATGGCGACTCTGCTGGGGAAAACTTGAGTAAGTTTTTCTCAAACTCAAGGAAGACTGAACTCCATTCAAGATTGTCGGGATTTCCCCACTTCTTTCAATACCTTCGTGATTCCTTTCAAAGCCTTTAAGATTATTCTATTCCACACTTTGAGTGTGTATCTGATGTGGACAGATAGGATTTGTTAGATCCTCAACAAACATGACAACAATTGGGTTAATATTAGCTCACGATTAGAAAGAGACACTGGTGTGAATGAAGCTAACTTCCCTTTAGGTTAATAACAACCAATTTGGAATCACTAATCTCAAGATAAACACTTAGTATATAGGTTGGTGCTAACTTCATTGGTTTATTTACTGCTTTCATATTTATATTGCGATTGTGGGGTGCATGGGTGGGTAGCTTAGGACATGCACTCCTCTGTGTCACCCATTTTATCCACGATGTCACGGGATCCCCAACCGGTCCACGGTTGATTCCCCATGAGCTAGGGTCACTCTCTCAGTGAACAAACCCACGAGGCGGTACGGTCTCCGACCAACGCTTTGAGCTCATGATCCAAAAATATCCTCCATTATCCGAGTCGAAGCCAGCATATAGTGAACTCTGTGCCTTCAGTGTCCAGCTTCCTGGTCCGGTGTCTAAGACGGGTTTATGGAAGTCACCCCCTTGTATGCCGCCTGTCTGACCGCCCTTCTGCCTTACCCTGAAGATTGCATGGGCTCAGTTCTCCATTGTTCCTCTGCACCACGGGTGTCTTTGAAGCCCAATGTCACGCTATACGTCCATAGAGGATCCCGTATTTACCGGATACCCATACATGGCACAACGTAGTCAGTGAATAATTTGGACTTTAGACACACCTGACCGTGCAGACGACGGGAGACCCGACCCCATGCAGTACTTCCCCAAGTTTTCCAAAAGTGAGTATGTTGTGATAATCACCGGCCGTGGCTCGTGTGACTGTATCACTTCGGGTATCCTGACCTTTCGAACTTAAGCACTTCGGACTTTCTTAATGACGTGCCCAACAAGGCATAACAGAGATAAATCCCGAGAGATGAACAGTGAAGGACGGTTCCCCCGGTGGTATGGAAAGATTGATTAACCTGGAAGGTGATTATCCCAACATTAACACTTACAGCTCCACATCAAACATAGCCACGATTTATTTCATGCTATACATGTGTGCAAACCATTTTTTCAAACTAATCTGTTTAAAAAACGTTTGGAATTCTCTTTGCATATCTCTCAATAAAGATGTTTTACAAGCTCGTTTAATTTTGAGTCTCATTTAATTTTTACATTTAAAACGTTTGCGGTTTTAATCCTGCCACTTCATCTTTAGAATGTTATTCCAAAACAATTTTCATAAATAGATTTCGAAAACCTACTTTCTACAAACCTACTTTCTACAAACGAATTTCAAACAACATTTTTCACCAACATTATTTCAAAATAGTTTTCGAAAACAGTTTTCAAAGTTGATTTTCACAAACGTATTTCAAAATAAATGATTTAGTCCCCATGTTGTGACCCGCTATTTTTGAAGTTCAACCCACCTTCAAGAGCAGTGGTCATTACCGTGGAGCGTACTAGTCATTTTGTGTTTTCACGAAAGTGGTGGATTTTTCACATAAGATTTGTGCTCAATCATTCATCTTTCCTTTCTAAAAAACATCCCCGTTCCTCCCGTCGGAGCAAGTGAAGCAGCATGAAGATCGACTACACGGATCGAGCTGAAGGCCAGAGGTGCATCAACCCGTGGAGCTAGCCGAGCGACATGAAGACCAACACCAATTGTTCAAATACAAAATCAGAGGTGTACCAACCCGAGTCAAGCGAGATGAAGATTAGCGACACCGGTTCGAGTTCGAACTGTTGAAAATCAGAGGAACACCAAACCCGTTTTGTTTGATCACTGTTTTGCTTCACTGCAAAAGCCCGAAGACGAGCCAGCAGCCGTTCAAGAACCTAAAGATGAGCGAGCAGCCGACCAGGAGTCCGAGCGTGTGAGCAGTCAGTCAGAAGCCCGAAGACGGACCAGAGGAGTTCAGAAGAAGTTAGGTCGAAGTTCCCCCTTTTAATGACTTTTTAGAATTGATGATGTATAGGTTTTCCCTATTGATTCTTTTCTCGCTTGTCCATTTTTAAATAGATTACATGTATAGGTTTATACATGCCTTCGAGTTTATTTAGATCAATGTGTATAGGGTTCCCCACTCCCTATTTTATTTGCGAATGACCGAGCGTCAATATTCATATTGAGAAAATCCACCATGTTGAAAACACATGTTTTCAAAATGTTTTTTCCAAATTTGGTTTCTTTTGGCATGCACGTATGATAAAAAGAACAATAAGGGACGACTCCTCACAGTTATATCATTCATCAACTTTGCTTTATGGGGTGAGAATTCGCGGTATCTACAGGAGGTATCCCCTAAATAAACAACACCAACAAATGCAACCGAACACAAAGCAAAACACATGCATCGCATTCCACACAAAAAAAAAAGTCACCTGCACTTCCAGGTATTTCAATTCCATCAATCATTCACGAGTCATGTCAATCTCAAAAAATTGCATAACCATTGTTTCATTGTCACCACACCACACACCAGCTTTCATACCAATATCTTAACCTCCAAAACTAATCTTCAGTGGGATAGTAGAGAACACCGGGAGCTCAAGCCTTTTCCAAATCCATAATCGTCGTGGGCATCAGTGACCAGATTGAGAGAAAAAAAAAAGATGCAGTCATTTCCATGTTGTGGGGCTACCATGCGGGAGTTGTTACTCCCTAAAATCCAAAAATCTAGGAGTCAATCACCAACCCGACCTCACTCGAGAGTTACTTCTCTGACAGCAACCCTGACAAGTCGACCACCTTCAGGGCCAACGATGATGGGATGAGCTTCATGAACTGTGAGCTGAATTCGACTCAAGCGAGACTAGTCATAACCTTACCATTCATGCATTGCATCCAAAAACAAAAGAAAAAAAAACATTCAATCAACCATTTTCATTCACCATTTTCAGCATTTCATGCATCCTATATGTAGTAGTTCCATATTACCACAATACATCGCATGGTAGATAATCACATTTGCATACCCCCATATCGAAATGACATCTTTGGGAAAATCGTGAGAGATTGATAGAACATAGTGCGTGAACCACTTAACTCTTGACCCATCAATGAACATGAGGGTCTAATTAAAACCAGCACCACAGACCAAGTGAGTAGTGTGCGAAGAGCGGTATTTTCCCTTGAATTCTGAATGAGGATATTGGACAATCCATTGAGTGATGAGGGCAGATAGAGAGATCCAATGGAGGTAAAACCACGAGCGACATGTGCATTCCTTCAGCACATGGAGAGGCACAATGCATAGAGAGATCAGTGTTGATAAACAAGATATGAACTATGATTCATGCAAAGATCTGAGAATAGTAAAAACAATCATGACTAATGAGAATGACGAGGCACTTAGGAATAAAAATCTCCACAAAACCAAAAAGCTTTGACTACCCTTTACATCATCCCTTAGTGAGCCCCACTGAGCCTTTCATGAAAAACTCTTTCTTCAAAAAAAAAAAACTCCACAATATGCCAACCCACGTACATACACTTACTTACCCCTGCAATAGAGGATCTCGAAGGAGCCGGAGCCATGGCCCCTCCCCACCATCTTTCACAAAAACAACAAATGAAATGTTTGAAGAAATCAATGAGTCAATGCAACTTCAAAGCCAAACACCAAAAAAAATAACTCCAAAAATGTTCAAGAAGATCGATGAGTCAATGCAACTCCAAAGGTGAAAGCCAAAATACAAAGTGGAGAATGCTGAGAAAGTTGATGAGCCAAATGCAATTTCAAAAAAACAAAATGAGAAGACAGTTCAAATCGAACACCAGAAGAGGCAAGAATGAGGAGAACAAATCAAAAGGACCGTTGATGTTTCGAAGAAACCGATAAGGGGTTATCAAAACCCGTCTAATCATTCCACCCATGGCAAAGGCGAAACATACCCTCTATTGTACAAAAGCTCCACAATTCTCAAATAAACCCCCAGTCCCAAGTGACGTACATCACACCTCTCAGCCCCGTTATAACCCATAAAAGACCTCTGACTTGTTAGTCAATGAGTGTTAACTGAAAGTACCGGATCTGAAACATGAATCATAAGCTTCGTACTTGTTATCAACATGTCCCGTCATACTAAAGGGACCATGAGCGAATGAGTGTGACCTTACCTCACAAGGTCTTTTGAGTGTGAGTGACTCTTTGATCTAAGCACCAAAACCTAAACAGCCTACCCCGTTGCAGGTAAGGAACTTGTGAGGATTGGAAAGTCCAGAACCTCAAAAGGAAATTCTAAGGAAAGTACTGCTCTGAGCACTGAAAGTATCATTACACCATTAGACACACAGCTATACTCACGAGAGATTGACCCGTATCCCTCATGAGAGGAAAGTGATTCACGCATTATAGTTCAACAATCACTCAAGATCGAGCGGAAGATGTCTTATATTCGTAAACCTCATGTTAATAGAGATAGGGCCATACCTTTTCTCCAAAAATTGCATATGCATTTTGCATCATATCCAGCATTTAATACCTGCATGCATCATAAGCACTCCATCATCAACACCTGACTAGTAAGAACTCTACCTAGTCTCGCTGAAAGTCGACTTCAGTTGCAGTTGTTGAAGCGTAACTTTTGATTAAAAGATGTCAACTGGAGCCATCCCAGACCATCATCAAGCTACCTCGAACCATCTCGGAGCCATCCTGGGCTATCCTCGAGCTACATCGAACCAAACTAAAGCCATCCGAGGCCGTACGAAGACAATTCTGGAGCCATTCAGCGTCATGCTCGAGCCTCATCAACACCATATCCATAACCAAACTGGATCCATGCGGGAGCCATCATCCGACATTGAAACCATCCTTAGAACTACACAGGGGGCATCCTAACAGTCCGAGAACAATACAGGAGCCGCCTCAAATCCATATCAGATCCATTTCGTCACCAGGGTCTCGCCTACAGGGTTTCGAACTACGTCAGGTCGGATCTCAATACAATTGAGTACGTAGGCGGCCCGCCAGGGTGCGACCACCTCACAGGCGAAAGTTCCCCTTTCTTCCTCGCCGTCACCACTGAGCCATCTCGTAGCCTCCCCGAAGCCATCCGAGCTATCCCGGAGCCATCTCAAAGAATCTGAAGCCGTAACTGACCATACCAAAGCCATTCATCCATAGACAAAAGAAATGGGTCAACCACATCAAACTAGACAAATCACATCAACCCACCACTCGACTCAAAATCCGAACCAAAGCAAAAGCCCCAACCATCCCGAAAATCTCAATCCAAATCGAAACCCACCAACCATCCCGAAATCTCAATTCAAATCAAAACCCATTACCCATCTCGAAAATCTCCACCGAATCAAAACCCACCAACCATCCCAGAGTCGTAGCTCACAATGGAGTCATGAATCGTACCGGAGCCATCTGATCATATCGGAGCCATCCGATCATATCAAAACCGTCGAGTTCCCAAAGTCACTCATTCACAAAAAAAAACCATCCATTCAAAGACCAGTCACAAAATCTAAAAAACCAAAAAAAAAAACTCAGGAGCCGTGCCGGAGCCATCTCAAAAACTCTGGAGCCAAGAGTCCTACCAAACCCCGAAACTATAGTGCACATCGGGAGAAACTGTCAAAACAAAGCTGAAACACAAGTCCCACACTGACAAAGTCAAGGGCCACATCAACAGAAAACATTCGACTATCACATCCCTCACAGGAGCAACCGAAAAGCATCCAATCCCACCTCAATCCACAATCAAAGTCATCTTCAGATCAACCCTTCACCGCGGCGAGTTTCGTACAACTTCATCAAAGTATTATAGCTCACCATAAGTCCTATAGCTAGATATCAAGAGGTCTAGTTGAGGCACTCCTAAGTCCTCGTACTTTCAATCGCATTCTAGGCCCGTCATAAGCCCTAGGACTGGATATCAAGAGGTCCAGTTGAGGCACTCCTAAGCCCTCGTGCACCTTAAATCAAATCGGGTTGTTGGTATTATAGGCTCGTCATAAGTCCTATAGCTAGATATCAAGAGGTCTAGTTGAGGCACTCCTAAGTCCTCGTACTTTCAATCGCATTCTAGGCCCGTCATAAGCCCTAGGACTGGATATCAAGGGTCCAGTTGAGGCACTCCTAAGCCCTCGTGCACCTTAAATCAAATCGGGTTGTTGGTATTATAGGCTCGTCATAAGTCCTATAGCTAGATATCAAGAGGTCTAGTTGAGGCACTCCTAAGTCCTCGTACTTTCAATCGCATTCTAGGCCCGTCATAAGCCCTAGGACTGGATATCAAGAGGTCCAGTTGAGGCACTCCTAAGCCCTCGTGCACCTTAAATCAAATCGGTTGTTGGTATTATAGGCTCGTCATAAGTCCTATAGCTAGATATCAAGAGGTCTAGTTGAGGCACTCCTAAGTCCTCTACTTTCAATCGCATTCTAGGCCCGTCATAAGCCCTAGGACTGGATATCAAGAGGTCCAGTTGAGGCACTCCTAAGCCCTCGTGCACCTTAAATCAAATCGGATTGTTAGTATCATAGTCGTCATAAGTCCTATGACTAGATATCAAGAGGTCTAGTTGAGGCTCGTCATAAGTCCTCGTACTTTCAATTGCATTATAGGCTTTTCATAAGTCCTATAGCTAGATGTCAAGAGTCTAGTTGAGGCTCGTCATAAGTCCTCGTGCACCCGCATTCATAAGAACAGATCATAACCGCAGTGAGAATTTTGGCGTCCCGTCAACCTTGATCCAATTCTGCAAGGGCTTGCAGAATTGAATCAAGGGGAGCCATCTGTAGACACCAAAATTCTCACCCCATAAAGAAGTTCTGAAATAATAAGAGGGGTCGTCGCCTTTCTTTTTTTAAAACATATTAACGTGCGTGCTAAGACGAAACCATCATTTTATAATCTTTTTTCAAAACATTTCAAAAAAAAACACAATTCTTCGAAAATGAATTTCCATCGACAGTCCAGTTTCAAGGTCGTCCCCTTTTGTTTATTCACTTATTTTACTATCTTATTTTGTTTTGTTTATGTTCTATTTATTTTTTTACATTCCTTTATTGTACGACTCTAAAAAAGAAAACATTTCATTTTATTAGATTGATTTTTTTTTTCTTTTTTTTCGTTTAACTGTATATCACTGTTTAGAACAATAACATTGTTGAAGAATCTATTTAGTTTAAAGTAGAGCCCAATATTCTTTCCCACATTTGAACAGACCCAATTTGCTCTCAACCCAATTCTTCCACAACCCACTCGATCAAGCCCATGTCTTCATTAACCAATTTTGTCTTTCTATCCAGAACACCATCCCAACCCTAGGTCACACCAGTGTTGCCTTTATAAACTGAAAAAGAAACCGGGAGGACTACAGTGCTCTTCCTCAAAATCAACAGCCGACACCAATCCCAAAAACAATTCTCCTCTGTTCATACATACTCCTTCGTTCTTCTCTACTGTCTACCGATCAATCTCTTCACCCTCTTCTTCACAATTCCTTTGCACCCATACTGGCAACAAGAAACAGTACGCTCCGAACTTCCTCCATCCCTTCCTTCTTCTTGATTCTGCAACCCAAACTAGCGAACATCTCCACATTTTCTATTTGCAATCCACACCGTCGAACAAGGAATATGCGCATGCTTTGTTCCATTCTTTCAAGCCCAACACCTTCACCAATCTCTTCATCCACGGTTTTTTGTAAGCCACTGGCGAACACGAAACACACCGGCGAATCAAGAAGCACCACCGGCGAATCTCTTCAACAGCGTATCCTCCATTTATCTTCACCGGTAATTTTGCGACTCGAACTGGCCAATCGAAGCTCCGTCCTTCTCTATTCCTCTTCATCGGTAATTTTGCAACTCGAACTGGCAAGCCGGGAGTACCATCCCTTTACATCCTCTTCACCATTTTCTTCCTTTACGAATTCACACTTCTGGGTAGACCCAACTGACATTGGGTTTGAACGTAGTTTCATTTTTTTTTCTTACTTCTGTTTAAATGTTTATATCATCCTGATTCTGCTGTTTCCTTGTGTCATTCTCTTTCTCTGCATACTACTTTCTCGAGGGCTCCTGGATTCGTCATCGATCATGGACCCGGTCACGCAGGTGGCGAGGTCTGGCAAATGATAATCGCAACACGCACTGATCTGGCTTAGAAGGAGACTTACAACATGTATGCTACGTGGAGGTGGTTCTGGGTTTTGTAAAGTTGTCAGAGTCCATCGATTTTGGGTTGGTGCTCCTTGCTGTTCTGAAATGTCGGCTACCGATCTTACTTTGCTACAGCGTAATTATACATTTTCTTTCCTGATTAAGTGTGTCCCAACCTAGTCCACCAAAATTTCCATTCGAGTTGCCTTCTGTTCGACTTGGTCTTCCCACGCTTAACAGCAAACTCTCTTACGTTGCTGCTTATCGACTCAGAAATTTCTTCTATTCATCCACGTCTCTTTACAGGAAGCCATCGTTCATCAGAGATGATGCAGTATTTACTCCATCGGAATATCTCCGATATTGTTCGAGAAAAATGCATTTAGATCCTTCCCTTTTTTTTTTCTTTTCGATCTGTCTAATGTGATGGTACCTCTGTTTATCTGTTTTACAACATTGAAAAGAGAAAGCAGGCAGAATACGTTAGTATCTCCATTTGTGGTTTGTCGCGGTATAAGCTATGTCTGTATAAGATCATGGGAGATGTTGGTCTGCTTCATATGCACCATAAGAGACCCTTGTGTTCAGTTCCGCATATTTCAGTTTCTTTGATGTATTACTCTTCTTCGAGTTCGATCAGGGCCAAGCATGAGTGTGTGCCTACTGTATCCACCTTTCAACTCTTCATTTGATTGCTTTACAAACTAACTCGTTTGACTGTTTTATGCGTGCATTTTGCTATTGGCAGGGGATAATCATTCTCACTCTCTCGGTATATAGCCTCAACCTGTTCAATCGATTATTTTACAAGCTAACATGTTTGCTATTTTGTGCATATATTCTTATTTGTCCTCAGGGGATTATCATTCTTGGTCTCTCGGTATTCAGCTTTAACTTGAACTTATTTAAGATGCCGTTAAGTTAAGCATGTTTGTGTTTGTTACTTGTGCGCTGCATGCTGTTGATTATAATCTCATCCTATCTGTGTCCTGCTTCATGAATACGTCGATAGTGTGACTTGTGTGAATATGTGATTTCTTTGGCAGCAACTAATCACTTGTTGGTTGCCACGTTTCAGATCATAGTTTATGTAAACATGTTAGGTGTTAAAACTTAGAATCCTTTAGTAAAAAAAGAAAAGAGATGATAAAGAATTTGGTTAAGCTGATGTTGGTCATTAGTTGAGGAGAATAATCTGATAGACTTTAAACTGGGACTTGTGAAATGCATTGAAGATTCTTTATGCTCTCTTTACTTTAAAACAACCGTGGCTGTAAAGTTGTAGCCAATCGACCAATAACATCAGGAATAAATGCACGCTTACCTTTTTGGGTTTGAATGAGATTTGTATGACATTTCATAAAGCTGTTTTGTACTGAGTTGAATAAAAAAGTCTGTTAACGTTATATGCCTTGGGTTGGAGATCTGTCTTATCTTGTCCTGGCCAACTTCGTTACCTTTCTCGTTCCTCCAGCGTGCGATATTGTTGCTAAGGCTTGTTAGTGTGTTAATTGTTGGGTCAGGCCCAATAAAGTCGGAGATTTTGAGACTTGATACATGGCTAGTCAAATTTAGCTAGAACAACTAAGCCTTAGTTATTATCTTTTAGGACCCTTAAGACATTGACAGAAAAGTTTCGGATGTATTATCGCTCCACACCTAAAGGGTCTCTCATTTCGTTTCGTGGGACAATATCTCCTCATATATAAAAACACTCGAACCACCTTTATATGTGTATAAGAACAAAAGCTTTAAAAACAAGCCCTTAAGGCTATTTTAGGAGGGCATAGGATGTGAAACCACCCCATGCCTAGCGGGTCTCTCATTCGCTTTATGTGGGTGGAATCCTCCTTTGCCTTCAACACACCCATAATCAAGAGTTAATAAATCAATGATTTGATCCATCCCACTTGTTAATATCTCACCAATCAAGCTCAAAATCAATAAGCCCCATCTTTGGCCATTTCTCAAAAGCCCAATGTTTAGATCAGACCCAAAAAACCATTCAAGCCCAACATTCAAATCCAAACCCAAGGCCTAATAACCCAAGGGGCCAATTCAGCCCAAAAACAATAAGGGCCCACTTCAGCCAATCCAAACAAGGCCCAATTTCGCCCAACTTCAAGCAAGGCCCTTTTTCGGCCCAACTCTAGATAAGGTCCAAATTTCAACCCAATTTCCAACAAAGCCCAGAGCGGGTCCGATTTAATTCCAAGGCCCAATTTCGGCCCAACTTCAAGCAAGGCCCTTTTTTCGGCCCAACTCTAGATAAGGTCCAAATTTCAACCCAATTTCCAACAAAGCCCAGAGCGGGTCCGATTTAATTCCAAGGCCCAATTCACAACCCACTTCAGCCCACAGTTCATAAATCCCATTTCAAGGCCCAAGCCCATTTTGAGGCCAAAGCCCAAACAAGGCCCAAAGCCCAATATGGCCCAATACCCAAATTCGGCCCAAGCCCACACAAGTCAAACCAAGTCCACCAAAGTCAAACCTTGACCAAAAGCGTTGACCTTGACCAAAAAGTGTTGACCTTGACCAAAAAGCGTTGACATTGACCAAGAAACGTTGACCTTGACCAAACTTTGACCATCCAAACTTTGACCAATTGAACTTTGACCAATCCAAATGTTGACCTTGACCAAACTTTGACCTTGACCCAATTTTGACCCAATCCGAACTTCAATCTAATTCAAGCCTGAACCTCAATCCAATTCAAACTCGATCTCAATTCAAACTCGAACCTCAATCCAATTCAAACCCAAATACATTTCATCCAATCCACACTCAACTTGTAAATTCCTTTCAAAATCCAAAAACCGAAAAGAGTCTCAAAATCATCATTTTATCCAAGTTTCACCAAGTTTTCAAAAGAAACTATTTTGTGGAATTTAAAAGGAAAAACTCTTCTCACATCACAGAAGACTCTTCTCTAATGCAGAAAGTTCTTCTCACATATACAGAAAGTTTTCTCCTAAAACATTTCTCAAAATCTGTTCTTCATCAAGAATTCCGAACAACTTCAAAAGTTTTCCGACAGAGTTTTCAAACTCAAAACTAAACCTTTTCGGGGAACGGAAAATGTCTAACACTTTCAAAACGTTTTCTCCCTAGTTAGACATCACTTGTCTCCCTTCCAAAAAAAAATCCGAGGCAGGGCACTGGGGTCGTAACCTCCCTTGTCGCAGTCTGGATCTCTTTAGGCGGGGCATTAGGGTGACAAACCTCCCCTAATTGCAGCCTAGATTTTTACGAGGCGAGGTGCTAGGGATGTGATTGCCTTCCTAGTTGCAGCCGGGATTTCAGAATCGTCTAACTCCCTTCCACTCGATTTTAATGTTTTCAGTTTCGACGTTTTAAAACCCGGGAGTTAGAGACGTTATTAGGGTTTGACTGAGAACATCTCATTCATGGTGTTTCTCTCTAAATCCTATTTTTCGACATAAATTCATTGCCCCATCTTTCGAGCCCCGGCACTTACCATTCATTAAGTGTCACGCTCGAGGGGGTACATAGGGTGATCCCTCGGATCATCCGCCCTTTCACAACAAAATAATTTTCCTCAACCATCTTCAAACCTTGAACCTAAAAAACCCGGGATCTCTCTCAAATCCCAAATTGTCTCACATACTCAAATCATTATCCAAACTCCAAATCACTCCAAACTCAAATCATCTCTTAAATTCCGAGTCCTCTCTAACTTCTATGTCTCACGAGCCAAGCGCCTCACAGACTCAAAACACTTCAGTCCCTCCACCATTTTAAGATTCAAACATGTCACAGACCCGAGCGTCTCGTAGACTCGAACATCTCACGAATTCGAATGTCTCACAGACCCGAGCGTCTCACAGACTCCATCATTCTGAGATTTCAATGTCTCACAGACTTGGGCGTCTCACAAACTCTAACCTCTCAAAACCCGAAACTTCTTGACTTCGAACCCTTCTAAATCTCAAACACTTCAAATATCTTCAAGCTCCACAAACATCAAAACTTCCAAAACCCAAATACCTGAACTACGTAAGGTCTGATCTTAACAGGGAGTTGAGTACGTAGGCAGCCCACCTAGGGTGCGACCCCTTTCCGAACAAAAAACTATTTCCCCCTTCTAAGGTGGCTCTCATGTCTCTCAAAACGCTCAAACCTTCTTCGGCTTCCACAAACTTCAAACCATCAGACTCCAAGTCTAGTTTATCCACTCAACCCCCGGTTTTCCCAAACCATCATTCTATACTCATTCAAATTCGTCAATTTTTCTTCTTGGCGCTAGCTTGGCAGAAAAGCTCGCCTCACCCACTCGTTTCTCTCCTCCTGTCCTAATCCTATCCATTGGCTTTAATTGAATCTCTTTAATAAGGTTTTGAAAGAAGGTAATCCCGACAATTGGAGACCGAGGTTTCCTCGGGCACCAATCCGAAGTCGTGGTCGTTGCCACTTCTAAGGGGTGTCACCCAGTGCGAACCCACAATAGAATCTCTGAAATGGCCAGATAACCTATCCATAGGCAACAATCACAGAGTCAATTAACGGTTCTTAGAACCCTTCTTTTCCCTTCCTAGTTCCTTAGGTCAAACTAGGTGGCGACTCTAGTCAATTTCCGCCCTTAGGGCATAAGTCCGCGTGGAGCCCATTGAGAGCGGGTGTAGTGCTCACTAGCATTCCCCTTATGCTTTCTGGGAAAGACGGACGATTTAGTAGGTAATTGAGGGATGCCAGAATAACGGGTTTTCCCCTCCACAAAATGCAGTTTCTAGGATCTCGGCTTTAGTCACCATATTTAAATAGACCCCCCTCATACCGAAAAATCACCCTCCACAGAATGGCGACTCTGCTGGGGAAAACTTGAGTAAGTTTTTCTCAAACTCAAGGAAGACTGAACTCCATTCAAAATTGTCGGGACTCCCCAACTTCTTTCGAAACCTTCAGAGATTCATTTCAAAGCCTCTAGGATTATTCTACTCCACACTTTGAGTGTGTATCTGATGAGGACAGATAGGATTTGTTAGATCCTCAACAAACATTACAACAATTGGGTTAATAATTAGCTCATGATTAGAAAGAGACACTTAGGATGAATGAAGCTAACTTCCCTTTAGGTTGATAAACAATCAATTTGGAATCACTAATCTCAGATAAAACTCTTAGTGAATAGGTTGTGCTAACTTCATCTGCTTTATTTATTGCTTTCATATTTATATTGCGATTGTGGGGGCATTGGGTGGGTAGCTTAGGACATGCATTCCTCTGTGTCACCCGTTTTATCCACGATGTCACGGATCCCCAACCGGTCCACGGTTGATTCCCCATGAGCTAGGTCACTCTCTCTCAGTGAACAAACCAACGAAGCGGTATGGTCTCCGACTAACGCTTTGAAGCTCATGATCCAAAAAATATCCTCCATTACCCGAGTCAAAACCAGCATATAGCGAGCCATGAGCCTTCAGTGTCCAGCTGCCTTATCCGGTGTCTAAGACGGGTTTATGGAAGTCACCCCCTGTATGCCGCCTGTCTGACCGCCCTTTTGCCTTACCCTGAAGATTGCATGGGCTCAGTTCTCCATTGTTCCTATGCACCACATGTGTCTCTAAAGCCCAATGTCACGCTATACGTCCATAGAGGATCCCGTATTTACCGGATACCCATACATGGCACAACGTAGTCAGTGAATAATTTGGACTTTAGACACACCTGACCGTGCAGGTGACGAGACCCGTTCCCATGCAGTACTTCTCCGAGTTTCCCGAAAAGTGGGGTGTTGTCGGATCATCACTGGCCGTGGCATATGTTTCCTTATCATCTCGGGTGTCCTGACCTTTCGAACTTAAGCACTCCGGACTTTCTTGATAACGTGCCCACAAAGGCATAGCAGAGAAAAAAAACCCCGAGAGATGAACAGTGAAGGGACGATGGTTCCCCCGGTGAAACGGAATCATAATTGACCTGGAAAGTGATTATCCCAACATTAACACTTACAACTCCACATCAAATATAGCCACGATTTACTTTATGCTATACATGTGTGCAAACCACTTTTTCAAACCAGTCTGTTTTAGAACGTTCGGAATTCTCTTTCACATATCTTTTAAAGAGGTTTTACAAGCTCGTTCAATTTAAAGTCTCACCTCAGTTTTGCTCCCAAATTTGGGGTTTTAAAACCCGTCACTTCATCTTTAAAATGTTATTTCCAAAACAATATTCGAAAATAGATTTTGAAAACCTACTTTCTACAAACGAATTTCAAACAACATTTTTCACCAACATTATTTCAAGATAGTTTTCGAAAACGGTTTTCAAAGTTGATTTTCACAAACGTATTTCAAAATAAATGATTTAGTCCCATGTCGTGACCCGCTATTTTTGAAGTTCTACCCACCTTCGAGAGCAGCGGTCATTACTGTGGAGCGTACTAGTCATTTCGTGTTTTCACAAAAGCGGTGGATTTTCACATAAGATTTTGTGCTTGATCATTCACCTTTTCCTTTCTCAAGAATATCCCTCATCTCCCTCGTCGGAGCAGGTCGAGCTAAAAATCAGAGGCGCACCAACCCGTGGAGCTAGCCGAGCGACATGAAGACTAGCGACACCGGTTCGAGTTCAAACTGTTGAAAATCAGAATAACACCAACCCGTTTTGTTTGATCACAATTTTGCTTCGCTACAAAGCCTGAAAATGAGCCAGCAGTCGGTCAAGAGCCCGAAGACAAGCGAACAACCGATCAAGAGCCCGAAGATGAGCGAGTATCCGGTCAAAAATCCAAAGACGAGCGAGCAGCCGGCCAGGAGGCCGAACGTGAGTAGTCATTCAGAAGCCCGAAGACGGACCAGAGGAGTTCAGAAGAAGTTTAGCTCAAAATTCCCCATTTTAATGACTTTTTAGGATTGATGATGTATAGGATTTTCCCCGATGATTCTTTTCTCTCTCGTCCATTTCTGAATAGATTAGGTGTATAGGTTTATACAACCCCTTTGAATTTATTTAGATCAATGTGTATAGAGTTCCCCTACTCCCAATTTTATTTGCGAATGATAGAGTGTCAAAGTTTATATTGAGAAAATCCACCACTTTGAAAACACGCGTTTTCAAAATTGTTTTCTAAAAATTGGTTTTTTGGCATGCACGTATAGTAAGAAGAACGAATAAGGGACGACCCCTCACATCTATATGTCATTCATCAACTTTGTTTTATGGGGTGAAAATTCAAGGTATCTACAGGAGGCATCCCCTAAGTAAACAACGCCAAAAATGCAACCGAGCGTAAAACAAAAAACATGCATTGCATTCACGACAAAAGGGTCACATGCATTTACAGTCAGTTCAAAATCATCAGCCATACATGAATCTCATCCACACTCACGAGCATCACACACTCACATGTTTTATCGTCACTTGTCACACACCAGCTTTCATCCCAATATCTCGAACGCCAGAACCCGATCTCAGAGGGATAGAAAAGAAAACCGAGCTCAACCTTTCCCAATCTCAAAGTGTATCATTTCCTGGGGCTACCATACGGGAGTTGTCACTCCCCAAAATCCAAAAAAAAATCATACATCCAAAAATCCCAAAAAATGTAGTCTCCGTCATATCGTTGGGCCACCATGCGGGAGTTGTCACTCCCTAAGAATTCAAAAATCCAGGAGCCAATCACCAACCCGACCTCATTTGAGAATTACTACCCCGATAGCGACCCCAACAACTAGACCACCTTCAAGGCCAACAACGATGGGATGAGCTTCATGAACCATGAGCTGAATTCGACTCAAGCGAGACTTGGCGTAGCCTTACCACTCATGCACTGCATCCAAAAAAAACACCAAAAAAAAAAAACATTCAGTCAACCATCCCCATTCATCATTTTCAGCAGCATTTCATGCATCTATACGTAGTAATTCCGTATTACCACAACATATAGCATGGTAGATAGTTGCATTTGCATATTTCCATATCGGAACGACATCTTTGGGAAAAATCTTGAGAGATTGGCTGAATCGAATGTTTGAATCACTGAACCCTCGATTCTCCAATTTACACAAGGGCCAAATCGAAATCAGCACCACAAACCAAGTGAGTAGTGTGCGAAGAGCGGTATTTTCCCTTGAATTCTGAATGAGGATATTGGACAATCCACCGAGCGATGAGGGCAGATAGAGCGAGTCCATAGAGGTAAAACCATGAGCGACTTGTGTATTCCTTCAGCACATGGAGAGACACAATTCAGAGTGAGATCAATGTCGATAAACGAGATACGAACTGTGATTCATACAAAAATCCGAGAAGTAGTAAGAAAACAATCTTTGACTAATGAGAATGACGAGGCACTTAGGAATAAAAACCTCCACAAAACCAAAAAGCTTTGACTGCCCTGTACATAATCCCTTAGTGAGCCCCGCTGAGCCTTTCATTAAAAACTCTTTCTGCAAAAAAAAAAGAAAACTCCACAACATGCCAACTCACACATACACTTACTTTCCCCTGCAATAGAGGATCTCGAAGGAGCCGGAGCCATGGCCTCTCCCCACCATCTTTCACAAAAACACAAATGAAATGTTCAAAGGAATCGGTGAGTCAATGCGACTCCAAAGCCAAACACCAAAAAAAACACCGAGAATGTTCAAGAAGATCGACGAGTCAATGCAACTCCAAAGCTGAAAGCCAAGATACAAAGCAAAGAACGCTCGAGAAAGTTGATGAGCCAAATGCAATTTCAAAAGCAAACTGAGAAGAAAGTTCAAATCGCACATCAGAAGAGACAAGAAGGGTAAAACTGAATCCAAAGGACCAATGATGTCCCGTAGAAATCAATAAAAAGGTTATCAAAACCCGTCTAATCATTCCACCCATGGCAAAGGCGAAACATACCCTCTATTGCGCAAAAGCTCTACAACTCCCCAAACAAATCCTCCGGTCCCATGTGACATACATTGCACCCCTCAGCCCCGTTATAACCCAATAAAAGACCTCTGACTCGTTAGTTGATGAGCGTTAACTGAAAGTATCGGATCTGAAACATGAATCATAAGCTTCGTGCTTGTTATCAACATGTCCCACCTCACAATACAGGGACTATGAGTGAATGAGTGCGACCTTACTTCACAAGGTCTTTAGAGTGCGAGTGACTCTTCGACTAAACCACCAAATCATAATCAGCCTACCCCATTGCAGGAGAGGAATTTGTGAGGAACGGAAAGCCCATAACCTCAAAAAGGAAATTCTCAGGAAATACTGCTCTAAGCATCGAGAGTATCATCACACCGCTTTGCACACACAGCCAAACTCACGAGAGATTGACCCGTATCCCTCCATGAGAGGAAAATGATTCACGCCTTCCAATTCAACAATCATTCAAGATCGAATCGAAGATGTCTTATATTCGTAAACCTCATACTAATAGAGATAGGACCGTACCTCCTCTACAAAAACTGCATATGCATTTTGCATCGTATCTAGCATTAATATTTGCATGCATCATAAGCACTCCATCGTCAACATCTGATTGGTAAGAACTCTGCCTAGTCTCGCTGAGAGTCGACTTCAGTTGCTGCAGTTGAAGTAAAACTTCCTATCAAAGGAAATCAAGTTGAAGCCATTCCGGGCTATGTTTGAGCTACGTCGAATCATTATGAAGCCACCCGGGGCCATCCTCGAACTACATCGAAGCATTCAGAGCCATCCCAGGCTACCTTTGAGCTACATCGAACCAAAATAAGGCCATCCTAAGCCGTACGAAGACAATCTCGGAGCCATCCACTGTCATACTTGAGTCTCATCGACACCCCTCCCAAAGCCAAATTGGAACCATACGGGAGCCGTCCTCAGACATTGTGACCATCTTTAGAGCTACACAGGAGCCATCTCAACAGTTCGAGAACAATATAGGAGCCACCTAACATCCCTGTTGGAGCCATTTCGTTACCAGGGCCTTGCCTACATAGTTTCGAACTACGTATGGTCTGATCTCAATGCGAAATTGAGTACGTAGGCAGCCCGCCCAGGGTACGACCACCTCAAAAGAAAGTTCCCCCTTCTTCCTCGCTATCACCAAGGAGCCATCTTGTAGCCTCCCCGGAGCCATCCCGAACTATCCCAAAGCCATCTCGGGGAATCTGAAGTCATAACTGACCATACAAAGCCATTCATCCACAACCAAAATACGGCAACCACATCAAAGTACACAAATCACATCGACCCACCACTCGATTCAAAATCCATACCAAAACCATCATCCACAACCAAAACAAATTGTCAACCACATCAAAGTACACAAATCACATCGACCTGCCACTCGACCCAAAATCTCAATCCAAATCAAAACCCACCAACCATCCCAGAGCCGTTGCTCACAATGGGGTCATGAATCATGTCGGAGCCATCCGACCGTGCTGGAACCACGCTGAAGCCATTCATCACCACAAAGAAATTACCTACCACATCTGAATACGTCAATCATATCAAAACCCACTAGCCATCCTGAAAATTTCTAACCGAATCAAAACCCACCAACCATCCCAGAGTCGTTGCTCACAAGGGAGTCATATATCAAACCGGAGCCATCTGACCGCACCGGAGCCACCCAACCGCAATGGGGCCATCCGATCATACCGGAGCCCTCGGATCATATCGAAGCCAAACCCATCAACCATCCCAGAGTCGTTGCTCACAAGGGAGTCACATATCAAACCGGAGCCATCTGACAGCACTGGAGTCACCCGATCGCAATGGAGCCATTCGATCACACCAAAGCCATTTGATCATATCAAAACCACCGAGTTCCCAAAGTCACTCATTTATAAAACCATCCTTTCGAAAACCGACCACAAAATCACAAAAAACCGAAACAAAGACCCAGGAGCCATACCGGGGCATCTCGAACTCTGGAGCCAAGAGTCGTACCAAATCCCGAAACCATAGAGCACATCGGGCCAAGACCACCAAAAATAAAACCAAAACAAAGTCCCACACTGACAAAGTCAAAGGCGACATCGACCGAAAGCATTGGACTATCACATCCCTCACAGATCAACCAAAAAGCATCCAATCCCGGATCAACCCACAACCAAAGTCATCCTCAAATCGACCGCTCAAAACAACGAGTTTCGTACAACTCAATCAAAGTATTATAGGCCCGTCATAAGTCCTATAGCTAGATGTCAAGAGGTTTAGTTGAGGCCCGTCATAAGTCCTCGTACTTTCAATTGCATTCTAAGCCCGTCATAAGTCCTAGAGCTAGACACCGAGATCTAGTTGAGGCCCGTCATTAGTCCTCATGCATAACCAATATACCGATTGTATTCTAGGCCCGTCATTAGTCCTAGAGCTAGACACCCGAGATCTAGTTGAGGCCCATCATTAGTCCTCACATTTCAAAGATGCATTCTAGGCCCGTCATAAGTCCTAGAGCTAGACACCGAGTTCTAGTTGAGGCCCGTCATTAGTCCTCATGCATAACCCTTATTCCGATTGTATTCTAGGCCCGTCATTAGTCCTAGAGCTAGACACCGAGATCTAGTTGAGGCCCGTCATTAGCCCTCATACATTTCGAAGATGCATTCTAGGCCCGTCATAAGTCCTAGAGCTAGACACCGAGTTCTAGTTGAGGCCCGTCATTAGTCCTCATGCATAACCAATATACCGATTGTATTCTAGGCCCGTCATTAGTCCTAGAGCTAGACACCGAGATCTAGTTGAGGCCCGTCATTAGTCCTCATACATTTCGAAGATGCATTCTAGGCCCGTCATAAGTCCTAGAGCTAGACACCGAGATCTAGTTGAGGCCTGTCATTAGTCCTCATGCATAACCCATATACCGATTGTATTCTAGGCCCGTCATTAGTCCTAGAGCTAGACACCGAGATCTAGTTGAGGCCCGTCATTAGTCCTCATACATTTCGAAGATGCATTCTAGGCCCGTCATAAGTCCTAGAGCTAGACACCGAGATCTAGTTGAGGCCCGTCATTAGTCCTCATGCATAACCCATATACCGTTGTATTCTAGGCCCGTCATAAGTCCTAGAGCAGACACCGAGATCTAGTTGAGGCCCGTCATTAGTCCTCATACATTCGAAGATGCATTCTAGGCCCGTCATAAGTCCTAGAGCTGGACATCGAGTTCTAGTTGAGGCCCGTCATTAGTCCTCATGCATAGGTTGATTGATCGTGTTCTAGGCCCGTCATAAGTCCTAGAGCTAGACACCGAGTTCTAGTTGAGGCCCGTCATTAGTCCTCATACCATCAATCACCGCAATCTGGGGCCCGTCATAAGTCCCCGTGCACCCGCACCCATAAGAGCAAATCATAAACCGCAGTGAGAATTTTTGGCATCCCGTCAACCTTGATCCAATTCTGCAAGGGCTTGCAGAGTTGAATCAAGGGGAGCCATCTGTAGACACACCAAAATTCTCACCCCATAAAGCAAGTTCTGAAATCATTAATGCAATAAGAGGGGTCGTCGCCTTTCTTTTTTTTAAAACATATTAACGTGCGTGTTAAGACGAAACCATCATTTTATAATCTTTTTTCAAAACATTTCAAAAAAAAAACACAATTCTTCGAAAATGAATTTCCATCGACAGTCCAGTTTCAAGGTCGTCCCCTTTTGTTTATTCACTTATTTTACTATCTTATTTTGTTTTGTTTATGTTCTATTTATTTTATTTACATTCCTTTATTGTACGACTCTAAAAAAGAAACATTTCATTTTATTAGATTGATTTTTTTTTTTTTTTTTTTCGTTTAACTGTATATCACTGTTTAGAACAATAACATTGTTGAAGAATCTATTTAGTTTAAAGTAGAGCCCAATATTCTTTCCCACATTTGAACAGACCCAATTTGCTCTCAACCCAATTCTTCCACACACCCACTCGATCAAGCCCATGTCTTCATTAACCAATTTTGTCTTTCTATCCAGAACACCATCCCAACCCTAGGTCACACCAGTGTTGCCTTTATAAACTGAAAAAGAAACCGGGAGGACTACAGTGCTCTTCCTCAAAATCAACAGCCGACACCAATCCCAAAAACAATTCTCCTCTGTTCATACATACTCCTTCGTTCTTCTCTACTGTCTACCGATCAATCTCTTCACCCTCTTCTTCACAATTCCTTTGCACCCATACTGGCAACAAGAAACAGTACGCTCCGAACTTCCTCCATCCCTCCTTCCTTCTTCTTGATTCTGCACCCAAACTAGCGAACATCTCCACATTTTCTATTTGCAATCCACACCGTCGAACAAGAATATGCGCATGCTTTGTTCCATTCTTTCAAGCCCAACACCTTCACCAATCTCTTCATCCACGGTTTTTTGTAAGCCACTGGCGAACACGAAACACACCGGCGAATCAAGAAGCACCACCGGCGAATCTCTTCAACAGCGTATCCTCCATTTATCTTCACCGTAATTTTGCGACTCGAACTGGCCAATCGAAGCTCCGTCCTTCTCTATTCCTCTTCATCGGTAATTTTGTCAACTCGAACTGGCAAGCCGGGAGTACCATCCCTTTACACCTCTTCACCATTTTCTTCCTTTACGAATTCACACTTCTGGGTAGACCCAACTGACATTGGGTTTGAACGTAGTTTCATTTTTTTTTTCTTACTTCTGTTTAAATGTTTATATCATCCTGATTCTGCTGTTTCCTTGTGTCATTCTCTTTCTCTGCATACTACTTTCTCGAGGGCTCCTGGATTCGTCATCGATCATGGACCCGGTCACGCAGGTGGCGAGGTCTGGCAAATGATAATCGCAACACGCACTGATCTGGCTTAGAAGGAGACTTACAACATGTATGCTCTACGTGGAGGTGGTTCTGGGTTTTGTAAAGTTGTCAGAGTCCATCGATTTTGGGTTGGTGCTCCTTGCTGTTCTGAAATGTCGGCTACCGATCTTACTTTGCTACAGCGTAATTATACATTTTCTTTCCTGATTAAGTGTGTCCCAACTAGTCCACCAAAATTTCCATTCGAGTTGCCTTCTGTTCGACTTGGTCTTCCCACGCTTAACAGCAAACTCTCTTACGTTGCTGCTTATCGACTCAGAAATTTCTTCTATTCATCCACGTCTCTTTACAGGAAGCCATCGTTCATCAGAGATGATGCAGTATTTACTCCATCGGAATATCTCCGATATTGTTCGAGAAAAATGCATTTAGATCCTTCCCTTTTTTTTTTCTTTTCGATCTGTCTAATGTGATGGTACCTCTGTTTATCTGTTTTACAACATTGAAAAGAGAAAGCAGGCAGAATACGTTAGTATCTCCATTTGTGGTTTGTCGCGGTATAAGCTATGTCTGTATAAGATCATGGGAGATGTTGGTCTGCTTCATATGCACCATAAGAGACCCTTGTGTTCAGTTCCGCATATTTCAGTTTCTTTGATGTATTACTCTTCTTCGAGTTCGATCAGGGCCAAGCATGAGTGTGTGCCTACTGTATCCACCTTTCAACTCTTCATTTGATTGCTTTACAAACTAACTCGTTTGACTGTTTTATGCGTGCATTTTGCTATTGGCAGGGGATAATCATTCTCACTCTCTCGGTATATAGCCTCAACCTGTTCAATCGATTATTTTACAAGCTAACATGTTTGCTATTTTGTGCATATATTCTTATTTGTCCTCAGGGGATTATCATTCTTGGTCTCTCGGTATTCAGCTTTAACTTGAACTTATTTAAGATGCCGTTAAGTTAAGCATGTTTGTGTTTGTTACTTGTGCGCTGCATGCTGTTGATTATAATCTCATCCTATCTGTGTCCTGCTTCATGAATACGTCGATAGTGTGACTTGTGTGAATATGTGATTTCTTTGGCAGCAACTAATCACTTGTTGGTTGCCACGTTTCAGATCATAGTTTATGTAAACATGTTAGGTGTTAAAACTTAGAATCCTTTAGTAAAAAAAGAAAGAGATGATAAAGAATTTGGTTAAGCTAATGTTGGTCATTAGTTGAGGAGAATAATCTGATAGACTTTAAACTGGGACTTGTGAAATGCATTGAAGATTCTTTATGCTCTCTTTACTTTAAAACAACCGTGGCTGTAAAGTTGTAGCCAATCGACCAATAACATCAGGAATAAATGCACGCTTACCTTTTGGGTTTAAATGAGATTTGTATGACATTTCATAAAGCTGTTTTGTACTGAGTTGAATAAAAAAGTCTGTTAACGTTATATGCCTTGGGTTGGAGATCTGTCTTATCTTGTCCTGGCCAACTTCGTTACCTTCTCGTTCCTCCAGCGTGCGATATTGTTTGCTAAGGCTTGTTAGTGTGTTAATTGTCGGGTCAGGCCCAATAAAGTCGGATTTTGAGACTTGATACATGGCTAGTCAAATTTAGCTAGAACAACTAAGCCTTAGTTATTATCTTTTAGGACCCTTAAGACATTGACAGAAAAGTTTCGGATGTATTATCGCTCCACACCTAACGGGTCTCTCATTCGTTTCGTGGGACAATAATCTCCTATAACTTCATAAAACACTCGAACCACCTTTATATGTGTATAAGAACAAAAGCTTTAAAAACAAGCCCTTAAGGCTATTTTAGGAGGGCATAGGATGTGAAACCACCCCATGCCTAGCGGGTCTCTCATTCGCTTTATGTGGGTGGAATCCTCCTTTGCCTTCAACACACCCATAATCAAGAGTTAATAAATCAATGATTTGATCCATCCCACTTGTTAATATCTCACCAATCAAGCTCAAAATCAATAAGCCCCATCTTTGGCCCATTTCTCAAAAGCCCAATGCTTAGATCAGACCCAAAAAACCATGTCAAGCCCAACATTCAAATCCAAACCCAAGGCCTAACTCAACCCAAGGGGCCAATTCAGCCCAAAAACAATAAGGGCCCACTTCAGCCAATCCAAACAAGGCCCAATTTCGGCCCAACTTCAAGCAAGGCCCTTTTTTCGGCCCAACTCTAGATAAGGTCCAAATTTCAACCCAATTTCCAACAAAGCCCAGAGCGGGTCCGATTTAATTCCAAGGCCCAATTTCGGCCCAACTTCAAGCAAGGCCCTTTTTTTCGGCCCAAAACTAGATAAGGTCCAAATTTCAACCCAATTTCCAACAAAGCCCAGAGCGGGTCCGATTTAATTCCAAGGCCCAATTCAAAACCCACTTCAGCCCACAGTTCATAAATCCCATTTCAAGGCCCAAGCCCATTTTGAGGCCAAAGCCCAAACAAGGCCCAAAGCCCAATATGGCCCAATACCCAAATTCGGCCCAAGCCCACACAAGTCAAACCAAGTCCACCAAAGTCAAACCTTGACCAAAAGCGTTGACCTTGACCAAAAAGTGTTGACCTTGACCAAAAAGCGTTGACATTGACCAAGAAACGTTGACCTTGACCAAACTTTGACCATCCAAACTTTGACCAATTTGAACTTTGACCAATCCAAATGTTGACCTTGACCAAACTTTGACCTTGACCCAATTTTGACCCAATCCGAACTTCAATCTAATTCAAGCCTGAACCTCAATCCAATTCAAACTCGATCTCAATTCAAACTCGAACCTCAATCCAATTCAAACCCAAATACATTTCATCCAATCCACACTCAACTTGTAAATTCCTTTCAAAATCCAAAAACCGAAAAGAGTCTCAAAATCATCATTTTATCCAAGTTTCACCAAGTTTTCAAAAGAAACTATTTTGTGGAATTTAAAAGGAAAAACTCTTCTCACATCACAGAAGACTCTTCTCTAATGCAGAAAGTTCTTCTCACATATACAGAAAGTTTTCTCCTAAAACATTTCTCAAAATCAGTGTTTCTTCATCAAGAATTCCGAACAACTTCAAAAGTTTTCCGACAGAGTTTTCAAACTCAAAACTAAACCGTTTTCGGGGAACGGAAAATGTCTAACACTTTCAAAACGTTTTCTCCCTAGTTAGACATCACTTGTCTCCCTTCCAAAATAAAAATCCGAGGCAGGGCACTGGGGTCGTAACCTCCCTTGTCGCAGTCTGGATCTCTTTAGGCGGGGCATTAGGGTGACAAACCTCCCCTAATTGCAGCCTAGATTTTTACGAGGCGAGGTGCTAGGGATGTGATTGCCTTCCTAGTTGCAGCCGGGATTTCAGAATCGTCTAACTCCCTTCCACTCGATTTTAATGTTTTCAGTTTCGACGTTTTAAAACCCGGGAGTTAGAGACGTTATTAGGGTTTGACTGAGAACATCTCATTCATGGTGTTTCTCTCTAAATCCTATTTTTCGACATAAATTCATTGCCCCATCTTTCGAGCCCCGGCACTTACCATTCATTAAGTGTCACGCTCGAGGGGGTACATAGGGTGATCCCTCGGATCATCCGCCCTTTCACAACAAAATAATTTTCCTCAACCATCTTCAAACCTTGAACCTAAAAAACCCGGGATCTCTCTCAAATCCCAATTGTCTCACATACTCAAATCATTATCCAAACTCCAAATCACTCCAAACTCAAATCATCTCTTAAATTCCGAGTCCTCTCTAACTTCTAATGTCTCACGAGCCCAAGCGCCTCACAGACTCAAAACACTTCAGTCCCTCCACCATTTTAAGATTCAAACATGTCATAGACCCGAGCGTCTCGTAGACTCGAACATCTCACGAATTCGAATGTCTCACAGACCCGAGCGTCTCACAGACTCCATCATTCTGAGATTTCAATGTCTCACAGACTTGGGCGTCTCACAAACTCTAACCTCTCAAAACCCGAAACTTCTTGACTTCGAACCCTTCTAAATCTCAAACACTTCAAATATCGTCAAGCTCCACAAACATCAAAACTTCCAAAACCCAAATACCTGAACTACGTAAGGTCTGATCTTAACAGGGAGTTGAGTACGTAGGCAGCCCACCTAGGGTGCGACCCCTTTCCGAACAAAAAACTATTTCCCCCTTCTAAGGTGGCTCTCATGTCTCTCAAACGCTCAAACCTTCTTCGGCTTCCACAAACTTCAAACCATCAGACTCCAAGTCTAGTTTATCCACTCAACCCCCGGTTTTCCCAAACCATCATTCTATACTCATTCAAATTCGTCAATTTTTCTTCTTGGCGCTAGCTTGGCAGAAAAGCTCGCCTCACCCACTCGCTTTCTCTCCTCCTGTCCTAATCCTATCCATTGGCTTTAATTGAATCTCTTTAATAAGGTTTTGAAAGAAGGTAATCCCGACAATTGGAGACCGAGGTTTCCTCGGGCACCAATCCGAAGTCGTGGTCGTTGCCACTTCTAAGGGGTGTCACCCAGTGCGAACCCACAATAGAATCTCTGAAATGGCCAGATAAAACCTATCCATAGGCAACAATCACAGAGTCAATTAACGGTTCTTAGAACCCTTCTTTTCCCTTCCTAGTTCCTTAGGTCAAACTAGGTGGCGACTCTAGTCAATTTCCGCCCTTAGGGCATAAGTCCGCGTGGAGCCCATTGAGAGCGGGTGTAGTGCTCACTAGCATTCCCCTTATGCTTTCTGGGAAAGACGGACGATTTAGTAGGTATTTGAGGGATGCCAGAATAACGGGTTTTCACCCTCCACAAAATGGCAGTTTCTAGGATCTCGGCTTTTAGTCACCATATTTAAATAGACCCCCCTCATACCGAAAAATCACCCTCCACACGTTGTACTATTGCTAACATCCATATGGTCTAATATTATGTCCAAGTTCCACTCCTGGCTGACTGGTGTGTCACGTCATCTCATTATGGTCAGGCCGTCGGCCTTTCCAAGGTCTTATTTTTCCATTCCTATGGATTTACAATCCGGTATTAATATGTGTTACAACTGTAGCGTTCTCCTATCTTGCCATGGTGGCTTTCTATGTAGCTTAACCGTGGTAGCACTTGCTATGGCAAGTGCGCCATGCAGGATGGCTATTGGTACATGGTACGTTGGTAGCGATACTTCTTTCTAATTTCCATGTAATTGGTAGTCCTCGGAACTCCTTCGATAATATCTTATTTTGGATAACTGACCTTCCGGCAGTTTCCTTGTTGTTTGACAGTACTGTCATTTATCAGGGCGTTCCTCTTTCTGAGGGAATCCCTTAATATTTTCTTATGTCTTAATCCTCGCTCCTGTCTCCACACATTTTGTTGTGGTTACTCAGTAATGATTCTCCTTTAGGCACTACATCGTAGTCCTATTTCGGTATACAATTTATATGTGTTTCCACCGTTGTCCGCGTTATGTTGGGCAGGTTTGTAACCTCTTTCATTATATGGGGTTTGGTGTTCCCGGTTCTTAACTGGACCTTCCAGTAATCTCAATCCCCATGCTTTGTATTATCCTACTGGTATGCTCCTTCGGACCACTGTCTGGTACTCATGTCGCTTCCCTTATCATTGGTGTTGCGGGTTATATCGACTGCGTAGCATGTCGACCCATGTTGCCGGTAATTACCGTTCCCTTATTGATAGTATTCCATAGGTAGCGCCTGTTTCTCTGTTGCGCTCCTTTAAAAACCTCCAAGTTCTCCGTAACTGTGGTTCAACAAGTTGTTTCTTGTATTGCTTACTGTTAGCTAACTGCCAGATCGGGTTTCCCCGAGTAAGAGAAGGCTTTCTACTCTCTGGCGTTTGTTCACATGTCCAGGGTTAGGGATGTGGAGGGCGGGTCTAGGTACTATGGATATCCGGTAGACACCGGGAAGTCCCGACTAACGCACCTCTCACTCTACCTCTTAACCCTTAACCCATACTCAATCTCAACCTCAATATTCTCCTAAGTTCGGTATTTCTTGTCTTCAGAGCGTAACTACGCTCTGATACCACTTTTTGTAACACCCCCAACTCAATCCAAATGTGGTCTCGCAACTTAACAGCATATATATATACATGTCACAACGGAATTCTTTACACTCTAGGACCTTGCCACAGTCTGACTACAGAATATACCGAACATTAGTACATAACAACCTCAACCAAATACTATTCTTCTTACAATCCTCTCACAACCTATACATCTTACTAACTCAATTGCCATACGAGTGTACATGCACAACTCGTAGGTCACACTTAATCCTTAACACTTGTATCCTCTTCTTACTCTCTCTCTCGCGATGGCCGCCTCCTGATGTACACCTGTGTAGTAAAAACAGCCCCCAAAGGGGGTCAGCACGAATGCTGGTACGATCCTCTCATGGCCCCCAAGCTAACGTGGCTACGACGACTAATTGTCGATAGCATGGAGGTTGATTAGATGCACAACATAATATTAAATGCTGTAAACAACAATGTAATATGAACAATTAAAGTTCACACACAATGAACGACATAATGCGTTCCCTCAATTAGAGAGTTAATTGTTTTAACTCTTACGTTATATTTCCTCTTAATCTTAGTCCATCCTTACCTCACCTCAATCTTAATCTTATCTTAATCTTAGTAACACCACCCTTTAATAAGGAATGGATGTAGCTTATCTTAGCCTTAACAATACAAACCATCCTTTAAAAAGGAATGGTTGCAACTTATCTTAACCTTACCTTATGTATGCCAACCGTTCTCTCATTGGGAACAGGTTAGCCCTTAGTTTGTTGTTTATTTTTGTAGGGCTTGGTTAACCCTAGCCAGCAGCAGGACACTTACCGGCAATAAACAACATTCTTAAATTGTTGGGGATGTAGGCTTGATCCCCCACGCCATCTTAAAGCCACCTACCTTGGACTGGATGTCCAATGTAGCCGAGCCGGCCAACCGACCCAAGGCTACTAGTCCGAGGACTAGTCCTTAATCGGAAGTTGAATCTGCTATAGATACCGACCCCCTTTCCTTAGCATGCATGACCGGAGATCGGTCCCGGGTTTCCTCACTCAAGTTCCAGTTAGTAGTAGTCTCAAGACCATGTTTGTTGGTTAACCTCTTTCGGTTTATATCAGCCCATATTAGGGAGCGTTCCTTAGTCTCACTCAATTCCTTACTAAACGTTGGTTAGTAAGTTCTCACGGTATGTGTGTTAGTTTTCAAACATCACACAACAATACAAATAATATAATATTCCGGTTGCATGCTTTATCTTGTTTAGTGAGCACACAAAAACAGATAGCACACAAGCCGAGGGACACCTCATTAGCAAGCAGGTCACAAGAAGAACTGTACCGTTCACCGTTGGTCGTTCGGTTGCTTACTCTCTTCCGGAGTCCAAATTCCCAAGTCCTAAAACATTCATTCAGTTTTAGGTTGTTAATCACTTAACTTAATCCAACTTACTTAACTTACTTAACCCTTAATGATTCCCACCTAACACCTCTTAAGTCTAACAACTTAATCTTACAACTTAACCTTAAACTTTTAAGTTTATACTTAACTTAACTTAATCCCTTAAGTTCTTAGGGTCCTAATCACTACCACCCTACCAAAGGTACACCTTATTACCTATTACCATCCTTAGAATTCAAAATTTCTTTTTTTTAAATTTTAGGCTTGACCGAACTTCCGACCGACCTTACCTAAGGTCGGTCCATTCCAGAACATATTACCGCTTGAAAATTCTACCCCGACCGACCTTGCAAGTCCGGTCCCAAGGTCGGTCCATTCCCAAGGGTTTCCCCGTGGGATTTAAAGCCCGACCGAACTTGCCAAGTTTGGTCCCATGTTCGGTCGATTCCAGAGACTCAATTCCTTCACAAATTACAAGCCCGACCGAACTTGCAAGTCCGGTCCCCAAGTTCGGTCGGTTCCAGAAACTTTCTCCGGCAGTGTAAACTGAGCTCGACCGACCTTGTAGGTCCGGTCCCAAGGTCGGTCGGCTCCAGAACCTTATTTCTAAATTCCCATTTGACTCCAAACTTCTCCACAAGTTCCCCCATGTGTCCTAATACCATTTAGGCACTTAAACTCACCTTAGAACTTCCACCAAACTCTCCAAAACAACTTCCAAAGATCTTCTCAAACATTTACTAAATTCTTACAAACACTCCTAACATTTGTCATATAATTGCTTACATTTCCAACATGTACATTTTGTCTAAAACTTTAACTATCCCAAGTGTTTCTTTTCAACCCATATAACTCCTCCTTAACATCATTGCACTCCATCTTGCTAGTTAAACCTTCCAAGGTCATCTTGCATGTCCATGCACAATTTCTCTTGTTTTCATTTGTTACTCATCACTCCTAAACTCTTGAGCTTACTTATACATTCTTTTATTCACTTACTCACCTTCCTCATGATCACACGCTCTTTTACATTCCTAGTCATTTTCCTTGATGTTTGACAACATTTTCCCACACCTTTCTCTTCCATCACCTAAGTCCACTTATTCTATCTAAACTATAACCTTATTGTTCCACTACTAGTATCATCACTATTGAGACAAGCTTCCCAAGACTTTCAGTGATATATATTCCCAAGTTCATACCTAAATCACCTTAAGCATTATACACCTTCTCCTTAAAACTTATGCACAAGTCTTACATTCCTCATATCATGATATTGGTGTTTAGTACACTCGCCAATCCTCTAATTCCTCCTAGACATCTCTAGGTCATTCTAAACCTCAAGAACTCCTTAGTTAACTCATTTCCACCCAATTTTCTTTTCATGCTCCCTAGTAAACCCTAGGGCATATTAACTCACCACTACCACTTAAACACTTTGTTTTCTACTCAAATTTCGCCATAGCTTCTCTAGCATCTTATCATGCCCAAATGCATTGTTTCCTCATTCAACCATCTCACACACATCAAGTTCTTTCTCATCATATCTCATCACCCAACCAACTCATCACAACAAACTCAATATATTGCAATAATCTTAAATTGCATAGCACTAAAGGCTCTTAAATGACATGGCTCTTAGGCCCTTAAATAACTTAAACTTAAACACTGAATTCCCACATATAAAAGCTTTCAACCTGCAAATACACCCATCAATCTCATAGTAATTATAATGCTCTTAAAATCCATCTTAAACTTATATTACTAACTCATTCCCATTGGCTCCTTAGTCACAAGGTCACAAGCTTATTTAAGTTCTTTTTCTTAGGTTACATAACCCATTACCTAATGTAAGCCTTAGGCTACATTGGTACTCATCTAAAACTCATTCCTTAAACTTAAACCACCATTAGGTAAGCATTTTACCTTGTTTTCTCAAGCTTATCTTAACTTCCTCCTTAGACCTTCTTCTTGCATGAATCTCGGCCACCACTTAAATTCCCCTTGCCAATGTTCTAATAAATATTCAATGACTCATATGAGTACTAACAATACACCAACCTCAAGGAATGAAAACCTAGGTTAGAAATGTTCTAAGGCATAAAAGTGGATGATTACCTTTGAAGTCTCAAAGTAGACTTGGGCATTGAATGAAATAGGACCTCCACTAGTCCTTGGTGAATAAATCAAGCTAGAACAAGGCATAAAAACAAAGCCCCATGAGAAGGAATTTTCGGCCATGTAGAAGAAGTGGTGGAAACATGGTTTTCTTACATTTTCTTTACCTTAAGAGAATGGAGAAGCCAATGAGCTCTTCAAAAACTTGATTTTCCTCCATCAATGGAGTTTTCCCATGGCACCAAACTTGAGCTTTCAAAGATTTGAACAGATGGAAAGATAGGTCTTGGCCTAACTAAGAGAATCTATACTTAGTTTTTGATTTGGAGCAAAGATGAACTCTTGGTGAGCATTTGAAGGTGGAGCACCCATGGATGAAGCTCTCTCGGTTTTGGCAAGAGAAGGGAAGAAGAAACCGTGGGATGAAGGGAAATGAAGAGAGAGAAGAAGAAAAGTGGGCTAATATAAGATATTTGCTTTAATAAAGCAAATAGTACTCCTTTTACTTATCTCTTCTTTTCTTCCTTATTTGACTACTTATGGTGACTCATCCTCCCTTAGAAAACCGGCCCCTATCTTAAATAAGGCTAGTCATGGTCTTTTTTGACCAACTATTAGCTTATATTGATTAAACTTAAACTAGTCACTATTTGGCACTATTCACTAATTAGTGCACATATTTATGAAATTTTTGATTTCCCATTGATTAGGCTTCCTAATGTGATACTAATTAGTACACATGTTGATTAAAGAGTAATGATGGACATTTAGCCACTCAAAACTCAATTCTAAGACAATTTATCAAAAATGTGCTTTAAGACTTCTTAAAGCACATTTTGTGTTTTAACTTGTTTTTGAGCTTGGTTTTCTTTGCTAATTGATTTAAAATGTCCATTATCATATTACTAAAGTCTTATCATGATATTTGGGTACTCACCCAAGTCTCTCCAAGCTTAGAGCACATTTTTGCCCTAATTGCCCTTAAGGCACTTTTTGTGTTTTCCTTGGTTTAAATTGTCTGCCAATCTTTCTAAGGCATATTATAGCCTTACTACATCATAATTTGATGTTTACTTAGCATACTTAGGTTTGGGGTATTTCAGTAAAACAATTTAAAACGTATTTAAGGCTTAAGTTTAATGAAGTTTAGTACAAAGGATTATACATAGTCTATAGGGAAATGGGTGTAAAATAAAACATTTAGGAAATTAAATGTAGGTAAGGATGCATAAAAGGTTATACTAAACACCTTATTGTATAGGTAATAATAAAACATATAATATACCTTGTGAATACTAAATATAAGATTAATTCGTTAAATCTAAGTTAACTATAGTATAGTTATTCAGGATGAGAAGTAATTTAACATCTTATGACAAGTTTATTAGATGGTTGTAATTTAAAGTCATTCTGAACTAAAGATGAGATAATTGAGTTTAGTGGCTCAATTAAGATATAATAAATATATCTACAACATTATGGTTCCAATATACAAGATGTAGATCTTAGTTAAGTTAAGGGAAAGACTTAATCATAATGGGTTGTCTAGTAGATATTGTTTACATACATAATCTATACATTGTGAGATAATGGTATAGTATTCTGAGATCAGTCCATCATAGGTCATAATACAATGTTTATTCTAAATTAGGAATAAAGGTATTGAGCTTAAGATTATTATTGAAATTCTTAGATTTAATTATATAATGTAAACACATTTATGTTATAAAGGTCTCAAAAGTCTTGAATGTGAGGATTGTGGTTAAATATGAATAAAGTGGTTAGGAGTGGAGAGTTAGCAGGTGTTAATAAAATATATTCCTTGATCCTACAACCTTGGGCTATACAACCTTCCAAATTAAGTCAAATGTTTACATAACATTTAAGCGAGGGCTTATAAGATAATTGAGATTTGGAAATAAGAGAGAGGAATTTATTTAAGTTTTACTTAGGGTACAGGTTATTGATAGTAAGTTATCTTCAATGTTCCTCAGAGAATTATTGAATGTTTGCACGAGTTTACTAGAACTGCTACAGCGTTGACCAGGTACGATTTCTCGTACTCCGATATTTTTACTGAATGACTTATGAGACGTTTTCGAAAAACGCTAACTGAGTTTAAGAGGAATTTCTAAAAGGAAATGGTTGTGTGACTAACTCAGCTTGTGTGACTAACTGAGCCTTGAATGTGAAACTCACTTGGGTATTGGTTCCTTCTATTTGGTTGTTCCATTGGACATTGACTGCTTAGGGTTTACGCTTCTGCACTCTGTAGGACTGAGTGTTTTGGTATTGCTCTAGGTAGTTGGTGATCTGGTGGGAATTTGGAAAAGGTCAATTTTGGTAAATTCTTCTTTTGACTCTGGATATCGTTTCATCCATGAGCTGGTTCTTGAGGTTTCGACGTGCGCGCGTCTTCAATGGTAACAGTGAGGGGCTGTATATCCCCTGTCCCAAAAAGGGATGTGGTAGACAGTGAGGGGCTGTATATCCCTTGTCCCAAAAGGGACGTGGTAGACAGTGAGGGGCTGTATATCCCCTGTCCCAAAAGGAACGTTGTAGACAGTGAGGGGCTGTATATCCCCTGTCCTAAAAGGACGTCTTGGCGGTGGGGGCCATCTCCCCAGTTGAATTATTCCACTCTTGAGTTATTGGTTCTTGGATCGATCTTATCATTCCTAGTCCTTTGTGACTATCTGAGTCTTTCTACTCCTAACGGGAATTGGGTTTAACTAAGGCATTGGATGTTCACTAACACATGGCGTGGTTTTGTTTGACTAACTTTACCTTTCTATTATTTATCTTTATCCTTAACGTGTTATCTTTGGCTTGGTGATTTTAAAGTGCCTTGTTTCCCTGTTTTACTTTCAGAGTTTAATTTCAAGTTACTGTTTATTTTGAAGAGTTATGTTTTAAAGATTGTTTTGGAGATTGTACCAGTTCCATTCCAGGGAAGACTCACCCCTTCCGGGGTGGGCTGCTTGGTTTCATCTTGCAGGTATTAATTGTTTATACGGTGGCCACGAAGAGCATGAGTGATTGGGATGAGAATTAGGAATTGTGGAGAGTTATTCTATTTTACTAGTAGTTATGTTTATGTTGTTTTTTCTCGAGTTCAGATCGTAGCTTCTGTAATTTTATAAGTTGTAATTGGTGAGGTTTGGTGTCGGGTGTTTGGAACCCGATGGTCTGTAAACGCCAGTAGAGATTTTATATTCGCTGTATTTATTGTAAGTAGGGGCGTTACAGAATACGCAAGCACAATTGGCAATTTGGCATAATCATTCACTTAGCTTATTTTTGGTTTGGTTTATATTTGATATATACATTTAAGCCAAATATGCTATAAATAAATATGTTATAATTATGAATCTGCATGCGTCAATTTCCTGATATATATATATAGGTTTCCGTACTCAAATAGATCAAGAACCACTTATCAAGTGCATAAAATGTAATAATTTGCAATACGTATGCGAAGTCATCCTAAGTTTTAACAACATGACTTATTAATTAATTAACTTGATGCAAACTCAATACTGTATTATGATATGCATAATCTGGTATTATAGTCGATGCCACTAGCTCAAACTATATAGTAAGATCATTAATTTTAATTTTATTTAATTATTATTTGATGTAACTATCTTTATTTTACAGTGTTGCGATGGAAATATTTTAAGAGGTCATCCTGTTCATCACAAAGGTCCCCCTTAATCAAGAGACACTAGTTCATGGTGAAGTTGGATCCCCCAATCTTGGTACAGAGATTCCAAATCATATGTTAATCACTCATGTCGAAGAAAACACCTAACATGAACTTTCTTTAGAGGTTGATGTCTCTTCCTTAGCAGCTGACCCTGCTGACAGAAAACCGATAATGCTTTATCACCCAAATGTACGGGATTAAGTGAGAAGGCATTACATTCAAAAGGTCCGTATCAACCTCGAAATCTTAATTTCCCCTACGAGTTCTTTTACAGACAGAACACGTCAGTTTAACAATTAATGGTTTGCTAAATATCCTAGTTGGTTGGAGTATAGTATTAGAAGGATGCCGTGTTTTGTTTACCTTGCTATTTGTTTCATAATGAGAAACTTGGACACCGTGGAGGGAAACATTTTCAGCTACAGGTTTTAGGGCTTGGAATAAAAGTGAGAGATATTCAGCCCATGTCAGTGGACCATCTAGTACTCATAATCAATGTTCCAAATATGTGTGTTGATCTTTTAAATCAAAAACAATCCATCCAGACAGCTTGATAAAGCAACGAAGCAAGTTCAGACAGAATATAGAACTCGTTTGATGGCATCAATTGATGTTGCAAGATTGCTTTTGACATGTGGGTTTCCTTTTCGAGGTCATGATGAAAGCGAATATTCTGACAGAAAGGGAAATTTTTTGACTGTGCTTGATTGGTATGCGATCGTGTTGAATAAGTGGGAGATGTCACTTTGAAGAATGCTCCAAAAATTTACAGTTAACTTCTCCAAAGATTCAGAAAGATATTGAGGGCATGTGCTAATGAAACAGTCAAGGTTATCATAGAGGAGATTGGAGATGATTATTTTGCAATCTTAGTTGATGAATCTCGTGATGTGTCTCATACGGAACAAATGGCTCTTGTTGTGAGATATGTTGACAAAAGAGGATTTGTGATGGAGAGGCTAATTGGTGTTGTTCATGTTGGTCAGACGAGTGCAGTAGCTCTAAAAAAGGCTGTTTATTCATTGCTTGATCAACATTCTCTTAGCCCTCATAATATTCGTGGTCAATGTTATGATGGTGCTAGTAATATGCAGGGACATTTAAACGGATTAAGGACTTTAATTATGAGTGACTCTAGGTCTGCACACAGCATTCATTGTTTTGCCCATCAACTTCAACTAACCCTTGTTGCAGTTGCAAAGAATCATGAGGATGCTGCATGGCTTTTTGATGTGGTTAGTGTTATCTTAAATATGGTTGGCAATTCCTTCAAGAATAGAGACATGTTTCGAGCCGAACAAGCAATAATAAGAGAAGAAGCTATTCGTTTGGGTGAGCTTGAAACTGGACGGGGTTTGAATCAAGAACTCGGGCTTAATAGGCCTGGTGATACTCGTTGGAGTTCTCATTTCAAATCTCTACAAAAATTTGATATAATTAAATTCCATCTTTGATTGAGGTAATTGATGATATTGCAATGAAAAGTTTAGATGGAAATGATCGACAAAAGGCACAAGGACTCCTGAATCTATTGCAATCATTTCGATTTGTTTTTATGCGGCATTTAATGGAGAAGGCGCTAGCATTCACTGATCAGTTGAATTGGCTTTGCAAAAGAGAGAGCAAGACATTGTTATGCTATGTTTCTACTTGCTTACAGCTGCAGACTCCGTTGCAAGTATCAATGAGAGACAATGGTGGGAGATCTTATTTTGGAGTTACCTCTTTTTGTATAGCAAGTGAAGCAAAATATTCTTACACTCATATGGATGCTATGCATTATCGTGGAGGATCAAACTTGCGGCGTAGAGTTGATGACGTGACAATGAGTATTACTACCGTGTGAGTATCTTATATGCAATTGTTGATATGCAGATTCAAGAGCTCAGCTATCGTTTCAGTGAGGTGAATACAGAATTGCTACTTGGCTTGGCTTGTTTGAATCCAGCTGATTCATTTGCTCACTTTGACAAGACTAAATTATTGGCCATGGCACGTTTATATCCAAATGATTTTGATTGTGAAAGTAAGGTCCATGAGCTTAGTCGTCAGCTTGATAATTTTATTTCAAATATGCATCATGATCCAAGGTTTTTTGATTTGAAAGGAATTAGTGCTCTTGCAAGGAAGTTGGTTGAAACAAAACAACATCTGAATTTTTCTTTGGTGTTCTTTTATTGAGACTTGCACTAATTTTACCAGTTGCTACAACGACAGTTGAAAGAGTATTTTATGCGATGAAGATTATCAAGACCGATCTACGGAACAAGATGGAAGATGATGTGCTTAATGATTGTCTAATACTTATGTGGAAAAGATGTTTTCAAGACAATTAGTAATGAGACTATTATGTATCATTTTCAGGCAATGAAGACGCGTAGAGGACAGTTGTAAAATATTTAAATATTAGTTTGAAATTCAATATATATATTTATATGTACGTATACGTTAAATAATGGACCCCATATGCATAAAACTCTGGGCCGCCCCTGGTCCCTAGCCTTGGTTAATTCGTTACTCTATTACAACACCCAGTTTATTATTACTTGTTTCGTAATTTATTTTGTCTATTATTTATGTTTAAGGTTTTATTTATTTTAATTTATTTTTTTTGCCATTTTATACAATTTGTTTTCATTACTGTCATTTAAATTCAGTTTATAATTTTTCTATCATTTAAATTTTCAAGTACTATAAGTTCATTTGCCTTAGTTATTTCATCAATTTTATTTTTAGAATTCCTTGTTTACTTTAGTTCTAAATTCAACACATTTTGTTCCTTTCTCTTTTACTGTTACAAGTACCTAGTGGACGCGCAGAACACGTTCATCTGGTCCACCAGATACAGACTTCGACCCTGAAATCGAGAGAGTCTACCTCCAAGCTCTGAGAGCAAGAAGACGGCTCGATTTCAATATGGCAGCAAACTACGACCAGCTTGGAGGAGGTCCAGTCGCCCAATACACGATGGGCAGAATAAACAGACCACCAGCCACACCGAGAAGAGGTCCAGTGTTCTACCAGACCTACTACTACAGAGCTAATGGCAGATTGGCAGAAGATAAAACCCCCCCATCAATCCAATGCTGTTCGAAATCACCCTGCAGGAACCTTTTCAGGTGCCGACCCAGCGGATGCACTAGACCACGTACATCGATTCCTAGTGCACTTAGACTCACTTGGTTTATCACAAGGATTGGAGAAGCATGCTAGACTGAGCCTATTCCAGCACAACCTATCTGGAGAAGCTTCGAAATGGTTCCATCGACTACCGCGCCAGGCATCATTACCACCTGGGAGCAGATGACAGATAAATTCTATGAGAAATACATCCCCATCTCCAGGACACGACAGATGATTGCCGATCTGATGGCATTCAGACAGCTGGGTAGCGAGACAAATATGCGAGGCGTGGGACCGATTCAAAGAACTACTCGCCAGTCATGACACTTGTACTCTATGTACAATAATAGTTTGCAGCATGTGTACCATGCGTTACGTACTCCTATGTACGGTATATTTTAAGCGTGCGAAATCGCTCTACCCCCCCTTAAAAATGATTACGCCCACGTAATCTATAAGTTCAAGATGTTCCATTCCAGTGGAATTATTCGTGCCTAATGTGCTACTATTTCGTGCCCCTTCTTTTTTTATAGGGTCGGGCTTTAGCCCCTCAGGCTATACCGTCTGTCTCGGTTAGGTGTGTGTATATCACATACGGTTTGATCGGGAGGTGTAAACACATCATTGGTTTTTCCCAAACCTATTAGGTACGTCAACTCTAATCAATATGGGCCCACTCGCTCCGCAAGCAGTATGCCCAACTACTTTATGGTTAGTTTACCCCTCTGAGGTAGTAGTTTCATGTCGGTTTCAACTCCACGTGACAGTGTTTTCCACACAGTCTTCCATAATTATAGGAATGGAGTAATTGATTTTGCTGTGTGGTCTCGTTCGTCACACACGCTTATTATTTCAACTAGCCATTCTATTTAGTCCTCCTGAATTCTATACATGCTCATGGTATATTCCCAAGAGTTCATGCCACCCTACCGAACTAACCTTCGGTGTAAGGGTTGTCGAGCTATGCTCTAGCACTTAGTGCTCGTAGTAGTCGTGTCTAAAATATCAAGATGAGTCTGATATGCGCATCTAACTGGCGCCTCATGACTCCAAGTTATTTCCCTCTGGAATGAGTTCATTCTTTGGGTACCTTGTAGGTCCGCTTTTGCGAGTGTGAACTCGTATCCCTCGTGTGTTGGTACTTTAGTATCCACATATATGGTTCATCCCTTATCTCGATTAGGGGAATCCATTTGTTTATCTGATGTTCCACTTCTGATTCTTACCAACATAATTCGGTTAACACAGTTATTATAATGGTCGCTTGTTGCGCACCATGTACCAGTCGATTGGACGGTTATCCGCTGTTGCGGTTTGCATGGAGTATCTAATCGCCAGCTTAGAGTATCTCTTGTAATGCTCGCTTTTGCTCTTCGTCTGTTGTAAACATACAATACGACTGTGGGTTTTAGCTTGGTATTCATTTTGTGTTCAACCCTAATTGGTACTAACATACTAACGTTTTATGGCTTGAGCATGTGGTTATTTATTATTAATGCGACATCATCGCAGCGCCCTCAGCGCGTGGTATAACTCTCTCTCTGTGCCCCCTTTTTGGGTAGCATCTAATATCACAAAGGTTTCTCTAGTATAACTTCCTTAGATACCACAATTCCTCTTCTCATTCATGGGTTCTACTTGCCATTACCATTAAATTGGCCTTAGTTTCCTCGTTTACTAAAATACGTAAAACTTATGTTCTGACTCCTCCACTGTGGAGTTGCGACCTTATGTCACTTTATTATCAATCTATCCTTGATTTTCCTAATCTTGCTAGTTTGACTAAGATCTCTCTCGTCATTACATGGTTTACCTAGTCAGGGTTCCATTCGCTGACTTAGACACAGAGTTGATTACCTCCTGGGTCCTTACACTACTCGTTTTCAAACATGGGGTACCATACTGATACATTACTACTTACCCAACTAACTTAATGTGAGTTCTGTCAGGCCCACAAGCTCCTAGGAGTGCGGTCGTCCCATGTCTCGTTTAGTGCACTCGTAGCGTTCGTACCCGGTGATTATCGTACCCTTAGTCTCGGTAATTTATGTTTGAGTAACTATGCTGCCAATTCTTAACCTTTAATGTCAGAATGGCCTTAATATTAGGTTCTATGGTTTCCTTTATTAATGTGTATTTCCTTTACTTTCTCTAAGATAGGTGTTTGCGACTTATCGCCCTAATTCTGGTTTCCACATGCTCGTCATCTGGTATTTGTGAGTGGGGATCAGTAGCTACTTGTTATCTCTCCCGTTCACTCCCAGGCTGTTAACGCCTTCAGATATGAGTTTTTTGTATTCGAACTCTACCCAATCTATTTGGTTACACCCTATGGTGTTTCCGGACTCCATGATAAAGGTTGACACCGTGCGTTTCCCCTGTCTTATGGTAGTCCCGTTAGTCTGATATTAATCAGTACTTGTGGTTCATCACCCTTGTTCCCCTAGTTTTGGGTCACTTTGGTGGTACTAAGGTATCCCCCCGTAGGCCTATGCCATACGATATTCAGACTCAATACTTATTCTGATAGTTAAATGATTGTTAGTCTTGTTATTTAATTTATTCCTAGTTGGTTCTAATACCTTCTCCTGAGGTTACAATTGGATACCCACAACTTAGTGGTTTCCGCTAATCATTCCTCTTCATTGTGTAGTCCTTACTCTTATTCAACTCATATTTCCTCCATCCTCTTTGAGGTAATGGTATCTTCCGTCATCAGACAATTTTCACTTTTTAGTTTATATCCACTGCCCTCCATACGGGAGTCTAGCAGCATAATGGGTCAACAACACCTCCGGTGTGTGTGTGCGGGCATTACATCGGCCCTCTTTTATTGCACGTTCACATCTGTCTTAATTATTATTATTATTATTTTTAAGTCCTGACTCGTATAGCTCACTTCTTGCCCTCTGGCAATGTTCAATGGTAGTGGTTTACCACGAGTGTCGCGCACTCTCTAAATATGGTTATGCTGGTCCTGAAGACCCGTCACTCCCCACCGGTAATGATTGACGTGTAATGTCCATACCGGCACTAGGGTTAGGCTTGTAGGCACTAATTATTGTTATTCTCATTTACTCCCCCCTTTTAATATTCTACTAAATGGTGTATTATTTTCAGGTTTAATGATCAGACCGGCTAGGTCTTCCCGAGGTTTTATCGACCTCCAACCAAGGGTTTTGTACCCTGCCTATAAGAAGGCTATGTCCCACTTCATTGCATTACGGACTCATGTAAAAGTTTAGTGCTTATTGATAACTGCCTGGACCACTCGGTCTTTTAGGGTTAGTTTACCGTTGCTGCACTTGCTGTAGCAAGTGCGCGAGGTAGGTTGAAATTTTTAATACTTTGGTTAATGTGGCACTTGCAGTGGCAAGTGCCCATGCAGACTGAGCCACTGGTACGGTATGTCAGTGTAGTGCTATTCCCTAATCGGGTTCCTGTTCCAGTCAAAGGTTCTTATTCAAATTAATACAGTCTCACTCTGCACTCATTCCCACAAGTTTACCATGGTAGTAAGGTCTTACTCCCCTCTCGAGGCGTTGCATGATAGCAACTTAGTGAGTTCTTGTTTCTACAGTTCTCATGATCTCTCCTCATGCACGTCGGGCCATCTTGAACCTTCAGTGTTGCATGGTTTTAGAGTTACTCGCTTCGGGTGGGACTTCTAAAGGTAATTCCTTCCGTATATTACATATCCCATAAACTAATCGTTACTCCTTTCTCTACCTCCTTTCCCCCAAGCGCACCATTGGTGCTTTCCTGGATGTAAGACAGGATCGCCTTGCTTATAGCAAGGTAGCCCCATTAGTCCTACAGGACATTTTCTCCTCAACTCGGTCTACTACTTATTTCATCCTCGTATGGTAGACATTACGTCGTTACCAGGACCCCCGGTCCTAAACATTACATCAACACATAAAGTCTTATTTTCTACCTTTAACATAATCCTCTTAGCATCCACATCGGGTCTTCCCGATCAGGAGAGTTATCTCCGTGGTGTTTTTCATTTCATTGTCTCACTAGATAGTACTCGAGATACGGGCTGCGGCGGGTGGGGTACCATTGCAAATTTCCCGGGATGCTCTCCCATCGAGTGCGAGCGGTTCATACCATCTTCACGTTACTTGGGGTTGCTGGACCTTCACCACCTTCCACTGCTCCGCGTTCTTCCTTAGTACTGTTACCCTGACCTTTCTCCGACATAAGTCAAGAGGACGGGTTAGACCTCTACCCGGTCTAATACCGTAGTCTCGGTCATTTGTTATTGAAGTGCCTCCACGACTATGGTGTGCAAGCTTTAAGCATTGCATCAACCCCGCAAGGTCACGTATCCTCACAACGTTTCCCGTATTCCCAAAACCTATGCTCACTGTATAAATCCTACTATCTCTTGTCATCAGAGCGGTACTCCGCTCTGATACCACTTTTGTAACACCCCTACTCTAATCGGCTCCTAATCATCTTATTTAACATCATAATTGCAGTGGTAATCCCAACAACTGAACTACTGGTGTCACCGTTCTCACTCGCCCATACGAGTAATAACGTGCTTACTGATATATTCTTAAATGCGAAACAATTTCCCACAGTGACAACAAGAGATATATCTATCCTTCCCAAACCAATATAAAATACATTCACAGTGAGCATTCTAAGTACCCCACCCAATCCTATACATGTTTCTAAGTTCGTATCAAAATGCAATAGTGCATATTTAAACAACTGTAATTAAACTACCCAGCGCGTCCCTCTCTTTGCCGACACCGGAAGCTGCATACCTGCAAAAATGGTTGTTTGTGGTATGGAATCAGCCCCTGCTGAGTATGTTACTACATGACTGTCATGCCCCCTCGGACCCTCAGTTAATTGGTCGAGAGCATGCAATTCATTTTCATGCAAGTAGTTTAATGTTAAAACTGTAAAGCAACAATATATATTGCAGTAAACTCAACAACAACAAGCCCCCGGCTTCACACATCGCATCGATATAGACCACTGAAAGCGTTACAACGCTTATATGAGTACAGAGACTCCATTCCAACAAACACTTAATAGTTCATAATTGAGTACGGCGACTCACTCGACCAAACAATCCACCATAATCTACACATGAGTACAGCGACTCGACTCAACCAGTACACAACACACAATATGAGCACAATGACTCGTTCAAACAAAACCATCAACATACCACACATACTTATAAAGCATAACCACTACCACAAACAAGGCGAAATAACGAGAATTATAAACGAGTATAATTTCCCGTCTTTGGCATACAAGCCCAAATAATGTTCGCCTAATGTGCGAGTTAATATAGTCGTTCGTAATTGTTCAGTAATGCCTAATGACAACGTCTCGTTAGAACGACGTGTCTCTAAGTTACCCATCTTTATGGCGGGTCACCCACGGCAATAGCCACTCCAGCAGTAGAGTCTCCGTCCTACGAACAATCTGTAGTTCGTTGGAATTTATCCAGATACTTACGGTATCCTAGTATCGTTAATGGATCACAGTTCATAGCAAGAGCCACTTCCTCTTGATAAACTTATCTATACCATCGCATCGCTTTACTGTATTTTTTTTCTCTAACACAGCAGACTAAGGTCGTAGTCCAATCCTGAGTATGTCGACTCGGGATCCAGTGCTAGATACGAGAGCGGCGTTAAAGAGGCCAATGCATGCTCCGTATATATAAGTCTCAGATATTTTATATATCTTATTATCCTAATGCTACAACGTTTTACTTACATTCCTTATATTACACATATAAGATAGCATCATTGCCGCTAGTTCGTTCGTTTTATAATATGTTCATATATACGAACGGTACTGTTATCGCACAACAGTAATAATACAAAGCAGCATTAATATGCAACTCAAGCATATTAATTCACACAAGCAGACATTCAATCTTATCACATATTTTCACATAATGTCTGAACTGAGGAAATCCTCAGAGACAATCAAGCCACATAAATAACATACCGTTCACCCTGATGAGTATTACGGTGGAGTATGAATCAGCAAGTTCCTATGCTCCGTGCGTCGCCTCTAACAGTCTAAACAATACATAATGCTACTGATTAGCATCCCGTATAACAACATACTCTACGGTACCCCGTACCGTCACTACTAGCACCTCCCGGTTAATCCCCCGTTATTAAATGTCAACGCTTGTCGGGTTTTCGGCTTAACTCGGGATTAGAAAGGTGTTATATTACATGCGTAGTCTTGTCTTGTATATTAATATACTTATTGTTGAGCTTGTTATCGCATGTAACTTAACATACCCTTGGATGTCGTATAGTTTGTTTCTATATTGTACGCATGATTCTTAGTCATGTACCATTCATCTCACCTTAGTATTTATTTTTTTTCCTAAGGTTTGTGTGTTTTTTTTTAAGTTCAATGTGGTATAACCCATGTGTAAACAATACTTTCAATTATAAGGATCCTTATTATCACATGTACACTCTTAACATTAGAATTCCATATCCAATGTTTGTAATTGTTTTCCCTTTTTCTTATATCTCTTTAATCATGAAAATACATGGTTATTAGACCATATTATATTTTCCACATCATAACATATATTCATTTTCATACATGTATTATGGAACTATTTATTATATGGTAAGTCTTATAATATATATTCATTCTCTTTAATGAATATCTCTTATATTATAAATGTTATAACTCTTATAACATTAAAAACCATATTATAAATTCCATTTAAAAATGTTAATATTTCCGAACAGCACCAATGTTCTTAAATATTTACAAAATCCACCACATAATTAATATAATGTTACATTTTAGTTATATAACATATATTATGACATTTATGTCATTAAAACAATTATAACATATAGTTGTAAATTGTTATATATTGCCAAATAGCCCCTTATATTTTCGGCTTTCACTATAAACCACTAAACTTCTATAAATCACAAATCAACCTCAATTATATTTCATTGTTACACTTATAACATTTACCTTATATTATAATCCTTAAACCTTAATATAATTATAACCTATGGTTATATTATTATTTTTAAATAACCAAACAGACCCCCTAGGTCTATTCTAATTACTTTTCCACCACTTAACTTTCTATATTCACCAAATTCCCCTCTTTATAACATATATTTTTCTAATATCATCAAAACCATATATTATACACATATCTTGATAAAACCTTATATATAACTCCAAAATTACAAACTATACCAAAAGGTTATAAACATCATTACTAACCTTATACTTTCTCTAAACCTCGGTTTTACCACATATGTTACCCATTTGTAACAATATTATGAAATATCTTATATTATACTTATATAATTCATATAAACTCCAAATTCAACCAAATCAACTTCTAAAAATTCCTAATAACCTAAGGTTTGTACTAAACTCCATTTAGTACCCCAAGTTTTCAGAAATCACAATATAGCCCCATCTCTTATAAATCTTTTACCATTTAATACTTATCTTAATATAGGTAGTATTTTAATTTCTAAGATTCTCCAAACTTGGTCAAAGTCTCCTATATAATCAACTTTGACTTCTAACACCAAATTGGACCCAAAACTTTCGGTAATTACAAAACTTCACCTTTACTTTTCTATTTTTACAATTTTGACCCAAAATTTTATAAAATGTTATAATTTTTATTAAATTCATTTAAAAACCCTAAATTCCTCTAAATTAAGCCCACGGCTTTATATATTTCCAGTAATTACGGTTTGGCCCCAAGCTTAATTATATAAGCATAAATCTAACTAAATAAGCTTATAAACTTAAATTAAAATGGCCTAATGACATGGCCTTATTACAACCTTGAACTTGCAAAATAAATTACACTTTAAATGTCTCAAAATATAGTAATAACTCACGGCCTCACCATAGATTAAATATTTTTCCCACATAATGTCATAATTTGACCATTATGTTAATTAAATCTCTTAAATGACTAGCTTAATTTATCTTAGTCAGTTTTTTCCATTTTTAGGTTAATATAACCCATATTTATAACTCCACTCTCGGCAATATTAATTTATATGCTTAGAAATTATAAAATCATAAGTTTTAAGGTGTTTATACCTTGATTTCTCCTTGTATGAATTCGGCCACTTGAAGGGAAATTCACCACATCATTAAGACATGTTTAATACACCAAAATAAGATATGGTTACACTCCAAGCTTGAGCTTAACCATAAGGAACAATTAATGTAAGATTTAAGGCAAAAATCACCTTAAAAATGCAAGGGAACTTCAAGATGGATTCGGCCTGAATTTAACACACCACAAGGTGTTAGATCCACCATATAGACATAGGAAATAGCTAGACAACAACAAGCTGCCTTGGTATTAGGTTTTACCTTGGGAAAATGCCTTAAGGAAGGGTATTTGCCCTAGATCTCGGCCTTCCTTGCTTCAAATGGCTAACCAACTGATTGAACATGTAAATATGAAGATTATGAGTGTGTAAACTCATAAAAATCAGAGGAAGAAAATCGGATGAAGAGTAGAGAAGCTTAAGGTATGTTTTTACCTTAAAATGCAAATTTGAGCAACCTTGGCCCCTAGACTTGCTTCAGCTGAGTTTGGTGGTTGTTCTAACCTTAAAGCACTGAGAATGAGCCATAGGAATTGATGAGCCACGAGATCTAGGTGTAGGTAGTGAAGAGATGAAGAAAAAGAGCTAAAAATGGCCTTAAAACCTTACCTTAAGAGCTTAAGAGTTTGAATTGCCTTCCTAACTCAAGATCCACGGTTGAGAGGGTCTGGAAACTGAAGGATCTCGGCTGGAATGCAGCTAGGAGGCAAATGAATGATTGGACTAAGCTTTAATTATTGAAAATGTAACTTTTGACTAGTTTATTGTTTTGAAATGGGTAACGGCTCATCAAAGGGATAAGAATGGGACTGGCACCGATAATTGGAGGGGAAAGACAGGCTCACACGTTTTTGGAGGCTGGTGGAGCAATAATGGAGCAAAAGAGAGTGTATTATTTAATCAAAAGGTAAAGTAGTCTCCTTAATTTAAGGGCTTGTGTTGAAGACTTGTTTCTTGTATGTGCAAGTGGCTAATTTAAACCCCTCTTGCTTGTGGCTGCTGAATTTATGTGGTCCAAGGGGTCAACTTTGACCTCTTGACCATTCCTAGTCAATGTTGACTCAAACGGGCCCCACTTTAGGGTTTTATTAATATTTTAATATTAAATTTGTAAAAATCTGTAAAATTTGAAATTAAATTCCTAATATGATATAATGTGATATAATATCATATTTAAAGGTAATTATAACTTTTAAGCCCATTAAAAACCAATTTAGAAGACAATTTCACAAAAACGTGCTTTAAGGTGTTTTAGTGCACATTTTGTGTTGCAAGGTGTTTCTTAGCTTAGTTTTCTTTGGGAATTGTTTTGTTATATTCTTTACTTCATTATAATACTTAGGAATCCAATTTGGATCCTATTTGAGGTCATACAATCTTTATGGTGCTTTAAAGCACATTTTTGGCTTTACCGATCTTAAGGCATGTCTTGCCTTGTTGAGATCTTTTAGATTGTTCCCCAATAATATTTAGATGTTTATTAACCATCTTAGATCATTATTAGATTATTTAATTAATTTTTAAAAGTTAGGGGTATTTCAATTTCCATTTTCTATCTTCTTACTCTTCCTAGTCATAATTATAAATTCATACATTTCCAAAGGATGGAATTCAGTCCATCTATCATCCTCATTCTACTTCCAAATTCTTTTCTTCGAGATTTAATACCTAAGTGCTCATTTCATCAACCTCCACTACTTCCATCCATTACTCTCCATCGTTTCAAATATTCTAACTAGGGATTACCATACTTGTAGAATTTAGTTGTCCTCAATTTACTTCCAATAACTTACCTAGGTATACACTACTCCTAGACTTCATTCATCTACTACTCTCATTCATTTCGTACTACTTCTTCAAAGGCTACAATACTTGTGGAGCTCCGTCCACCACTCATTACTCTTCTTTACCAATACTCTTACACTGGGTTACAAGGTGGGTATATTCCCCCTAAGGTATTTGCATCTCTCGTGCCTAATTACCATATTTACCATATGAATGAATACGTATGTTTATTTTACATAGGTATCAATCATCAATTCAATTATCATTTGTGCTATGCACATTGTAGTTTATGTGTTTTATTCATGAAACTTACATTAAGCGGTTTTCACTCTACCCCCCTTAAAAGGGATTACGCCCACGTAATCTACCATATGTTATTATTGAACATTCGTTTACTCAATTTGTGCAATTTAAAGCGTTTAGCTTCGCTATGGTATAAAATATAATATGCTCTGGTCAAAGGGTCTTAACCATACCGATGGTTTAGTCTTTGCACCAAGGATTCCTATATGGGTTTATTTAACTCATAATTGATTCGGTTCTTGCCTAACCGGCTTCAAGGCATTAATAGCCATTCTATTACACTCACTTGGTACATTAATCTCCTTGCTAGGGCCCACTAGCTTCTGCTGCACGACCCTGATAACTTGGGTTATTCACCCTTCTTGTTATCCTTAATGTGCTATACATCACCTTTTATCCGTCAATTATGGGAATAAGGTTTACTAAACAAATGCGGTATTCTTTTACCGTGTTTGAACTCAATTAGTTTTAGATTGTAACCTGCTCTCTGGCAATCTATTGTACAAACTATTCGTGCTTCCACGTTTATTCGCTAAGTTCCTCCGACTTATTGACAGGCGAGGTTAAGTCACTGCTTAGTAGTAGTGCTTCCTCTGCTGTCAATAGCTTCTGAATTATACCAGCTCTTCTGGTTCAGTACAAGTGTTCTTTACTTGTATGACCTTCCATTTCTTTGTGTCGGTCCTAGTGACTTTCTTCAGTCTCCTTTCACCTTTTATTCCAATGGAATTCACATCTTGTGATGGTTAGTTTGTTTCACACTCTTTGTGCTTCTTTGGCCTTGGGCCGCACAGTTTGTTGCTGAGCTTGCTTAACTGGCTAGTGCCATGTTCGTTGGTGAAAAGAAAGGTTTACTACGGTTTACATTTTCCATATCCCTAGCTACCCATTAGATCATTAGCTGCACAAGTGCAATACCAAAACACTCAGTAATACAGAGTGCAGAGGCGTAAACGCTTGGCAGTAAGTCACTTATGTGATAGGAACAAATATTTCTGACTGTCTTCCATACTTATTCTCCACATCATTATCAACTACTTCCCCATAGCGGTCGCTTGTTGCGCACCGTATTCTTACTCATTAAACAACATCGTTTTTACCGACTCTGTCACTGTTGTAGCTTCTCTTTACTCATTGCTACTGTCATTGGCACCATTTCATTATGGTGTGAATACACTAGGAGGTTCCTAGTTCATATGTATGATGATTGTTGTAGCATACCGCAATGGTATTATTTTCCCCAAGTGGAGATGTTTTATTTCTGTTTAGGTCTCATGTGTAGGTTGGCTTACCTCACATTATTTCTATCATTCATGATACCCTTTTCCAATTGCCTTGGTTGACCAAGGATAAAATAATTTATTGGGTTACAAGCTCTCTTGAGCGTGGGTCATTCGTGGTGTTCAATGGGTATTCACATTGATTGTTCCTGAAAATTATTGTCTTTCCAGTGCTGAGCATTGGTTATAGGCTCTAGCTGGGTAGTTTCACTTGTATGTATATCACCGGGACATCCCCAGAAACTTCAAGGGTTTTCTGGTCCCGTTCTCTATTTGAAGAGTATTTTATCACTGATAGGTGAAAGTTCTTGTTGGGGGGTTTGTCGCCACTCATAAGTCTCATGGCAAGGTTACTATGCTAGTACCTGCTTATGTACTACATATGGAGTATACTTACTCCTTTAAGTCGTGATGGTTTGGAATGTCTCTTCCTTGTTTCATCGCCTCTTGGCAATATCTATATGCGTAGGCTCTATTGTTATAGTAGATGGAAGCCTTTTCTAAGGGTTCACATCTTCACCACATTGGTGGTTTCGGTTAACGAGAGGTACCTTTCCTCAAGTTTCTCGTAGTGTCCAAGTGCGGACTAGGCCATTATTGTCAACTGTATACTAGACTGATGCTCTAGTGACAGTGACATTGAGGTAGCCATTACTCCAAGCCACTCATGGTGTTGAGTTTGAATCGGTGGTTGTTGATTTCTTTGTCGTATGAGACAATATCTTTTGCAAGTTTTGTTAGTAAATGATGTGGGTTTTGTAACCGTTTAAGTTTACCTAACGTATTTGGTTTATGGCTTTTAAGCCTTATTACCGCAAGCTACGCTCTTTGCAAGCTGCTTATACATATTTCCACTCCTTGTATACCATTATAGGTTGGAGGTATTATTGGGCTCCCTGGCAAGTCATGACATCATGCTTCCGTTCATAGGAGACCCTTTAGGCAATCTGGTGTTAATCTGAGCCTTCTGGTAATTTAGGGTATTTCTTGTTAAGTGAAATCCCTTCGGTGTCGTAACCGAATGTTCGTTCTAGCTCATGTGCTCTTACCATGATGCTTGTTCAACTGTTGTTATCCCAGACACTCTTCAAGGATTGCTGCAGGGTGCTGTTAGTTATGTCATTACATGCGGCTCATGTTTGTGACATGTCATGTCTAGTATACCGCCTTGTGGTATCTTATTTGAGCTATTCCCTTTTTGGGTTATAGCATCTCCGTTCTTGGGTAGACTGTTTATACTTGCTCCTTGTGCTTAAGACTAGGTTTAAAAATCCTCTCCAATGGTGGATTATACTTCGTGGTAATCTTGTGATCGCTCTTGGGAACTCTGTCCCGTTTGTAGGGCATTGTTGTATCCACATTAGGCATTTACCTCACTGTGTTCAGGCTGGGTACACTTTCCAGCTGTCATGTATTTGTCTGAAGTCTTTGAGACATATCCAATGTGTATACTTATTGGTCTGTGCTCCTTGCACTTCCTAATCCTCATTACTTATCTTCAGATGGGTTCTCTAAGTTCTTTTGTACTTGTTACTTAGTTGTATTCCTTCTCCTTGATCGTTTGAGGTGTCCAGCTATTCTGGTTTGAACTTACACATGATCCGTAGAACGGAGTTGACTACTTCCCGTGTTTCGTGCACTACATGTAGACATACGTGGGGTACCGTGTTGATACGTTACCACTTACCCAACTATATGTCAGGCCCGCAAGCTCCTTCGGAGTGCGGTTGTCCCACATCCCGTATTGGGTACACTCGTAGTGCTCGTCACACACCTAGGTGAAGTATTCTATTGTCAACTCCTCTTGTATCATTCTATGATACTCGCCATAATTATGCTGGTTTGGTTTTAAAATACAGTGTTTTAAAAGAATGGTTGTGGTTTTGAAAGAAGATCTCGGTTTTGAAAAATAACGGTTCGGTGTTAAAAGATGTTCTTCATGGCATAGCAATGTTTGAGGTCTTGACCAAGTCCAGCTTCTTGCTGACTGGTATGTCCTTAATACAATGGTCAGGCCACTAGGCCTTTTCAGGGTTTCATTCTTCCAGTTTTCAGGATTTGTGATCCTGTGGTCGTTTCATTGCTATCACGGTACATTACTATCTACTTGTGGTGTGTTAGAGTTCCTTTACATATTCCTGTCCTTACTGCACTTGTCGTGGCAAGTGCGTGGTACTGGTGGTTTTTGGGTAAACCCATACCGATCACGGTATGATTTCCTTGTATATTCGGTAGCCTTGTCGGCTTCTCCATTGATCCACTGATCATTTATGTGGGTTGTTCAATCTTCTTAATAGCTTCTCAGTGATCTTGACATGGTTGTCATGATCGGGGTACTTCTCCAATCCTTGGAGATCCTTATTTACTTGGTTTTGTATTTTCCTTGTTGCTCGTTCCCACCTGTTTACCGTGGTTATTGAGCCTTAACTTGTTTAGGCACTACCTCGGTAGTCCTGTCGGATTATATCCTGTGAATGTCCTTGTAGCTGTCTGAGCTATGTTAGCCAGGTATTGTCACCTTTGGCATTGTGGTTTTGGGGTTACCCGCTCCTGACTATGTCCTTAGTCAGCTAGCATACCGTTGGTAATGCTATTTAGATGTTACTGTGTAACGCCCCGGTTTACCACCACCATTACTTAGTCATTTTTTTTTTATTTCTTAAAGACATACCATAACTGAAGTAGTACCGTAAACGTTAGTTATATTATACATGCGTCAGTTATAGAAGGTCCCCTATTACTATTCTCGGGGGTTACCGCCACACTTACTAAAGACTAGTAAGTGTAAGGCTATTACCACCACCACCCCTACATTAGCTATCTTACATTGCTTTCCTACTACCAAAAGAGTGACACAACCAACCCGTCACTTTACACCTTAGTACCAAAAGACCCCTTCCAGCCAACTACTATGTTAGCTCCTACTCCTATTTTACACCAAAAGTAAGGGGTATCAAAAGACTATTACATCACTAGGATATAACTAGGGACCACTTGCATATACTCGTACATAGTGGAAACATCATGAGTGATAGACTGACTGCTTCCATTCTCTGGGTGCCTAAAACCTTGTATCTTCTTGTTCCACTCCTCATACACTATCTCGGTGACCCCAGGCTGAATACTTCTACGATAGGTGACAAACATAAAAATATAGAAAGTATCGGTGGACTCGTCCTCAGTGCAGAGAAGGTGACCATCCCAGTTACCTTGAACACACAGAGTTCATATACACACGAAAACACAAACAAATAAAATCAGTAAAAACTGAGTAACACTACCACACCCCGTAAAAACTTATTTTCTCTTTAAAACCTTTGTTTTCAACAAACATTAACAATATAACAAATCAGAATAGATCACACACCATTTACCTGTACCAAGAATTATCAAGAGATAATTAATATCATAAACAAGATATTTCCAAATGAAGTCCACCACCACCACCACCACCCACCCTATGTCCTTAAGTGTGCACACCCCCTATTGAAAACTTCTGCCCAATAGGAGTATATCATAGTGGCAGCTCCAATTCATTAGTAGGAGCTTATATTATTGCCGGAATGTCGGCTTGGCCTTAAAGGCTCTCACAAGAGGCATAGCCTTAGGATAACCATGATATCAACATCACACAATACTTTCCACCACCACCACAAAAGGTTATCCTTAAACACATTTACAAACCATGAGTAAGATATCATAACCAAGCTTTACACAAGTAGTAATTCACACATCAAGCTCACCACTTGTTAAATAACCTTAATAACATCATAACAATACCATTCAAGCCCCAATAAATCAGAGAATCAAACAATTTCTAAGAAACCACCTTAGAAAGCTTAAATTCTTATTTTTGACCAAAATCACTATTCACCTACTTAAATAACTTCCCAAAAGAGTCTCGGCCTAAAATTTTAAACATGATCCAATATCAACAACACAAGTATCTCCCCAAAATTGCAGCTCAAGATCTATTCGGAAACCCATTCAACCACTCAGAAAGGCTTAAAGCACATTTTCTCATTTTTAGCTTCTTTACCTTGTCTAACCGACTTAAATTTCTCCACTCGACTTGATTATTCAACCATAACGATATATTCACTATTAAAGACTACCCTCAAAAGTTTAGATCAAACCCATGTGGGAAACCTATCCAAACACTTCCTAAAGCTTAAAGCTCATTTTTCTCCATTTTCAAAGTTCATTAGAGTTTTCCTACTTCCCAACCTTATTTCGACTTGATTTTCTAGGATAATCACTAACTATTCATCCCTAGTTTAATGTAAAATTTTTAAGAAAATAGGAAATAGGGTTCGTAGGTAACCAAATAGAATGACTTAAGAAGGAAAATAAGCTTTAAAGGTGAAAGTGATGTGCATAGATGTTACCTGTCCTCTCCTAGCCATTTTGGTGTTCTTCTACCTTGATTATAGGTTGTTTGAACTCAAAATCCCCACCAACCAAGTCTCCCACCTTGGATTTTAGCTTCCACTCCTTAAACTTGCCTTTTTCCTTGATTTTAGCTTAATTACTACCTTAGATTTGTATTTCCAATGGAAGAGTGTTGTTAACTAAGCTCCAATGGTGTTTTCTAGCTTGGGAGAAACAAGTTAGATGAATAAGAATGGCCACCTTGCTCACCTACCATGGCCGACCTCCACCCCCCCTTTATACTAAAATTCCATCCTTATCTTTAAATTTGTAATCATTACTTCTAGAATTGTCCATAGCCATTGATTTATACCAAGTGTCTAAAACCAATCCTCACCAATGGTATGTAACCGCCCTTGAATGGATAAGGAGGGAGCAATTTGGTTTTGTACATAATACTAAAACAATACTCATTTCATTTCTTTACTATACCGAGTCTACTATTTACGGATGCCGATAACATATTCGGTCTTACACCTCATTCAAATACATAAGTAATTACAATCTAACTGCCCATGCTAACACCGACCCCGTCCTACTCTCGTACGGTTTCGTCTTTGGTGTACTTGCGAATAAAAATGTTGCCCCTAGGGGCTCAGCTTAAAGCTGCATATGAAATTCGCATACCCCGAGCGCTAACCGGGGTACACCGACTACTTTTGTCGGATATACATGGAGTTCATTTTAGTCAAACAACATGCATCATAGCAATACAATATATATGTGTATTACTCAAGGAATCTACATCCAATCATAGAACACAATTCCTAACTAACATAACAAGGTTGTTAGTTGTATCAGTTTACTCTTAGGTCTTGAGGGTTATACCTCACTATGCCTTGTTTACTCATTCAATATCTCACCCACTCTCTTGGGTTACTTATTCATATACACACCCATTCTCTTGGGCTACTCATTTTATACTCACCCATTCTCTCGGGTTACTTATACACATTATCTCACCCACACTCTTGGGTTATTCATGCTCGTTATCTCACCCACACTCTTGGGTTATTTATACTCAAGCTATTGTAGATTCTCGAGACACTACAGGTCTCCTATGTCACGCTTGTTACTCTTAATACATTCTCAGGCCAAAACTCATGGCTCTCGAGCATAGTCTTACTTCCCCGGTTTCAACCCTACTCTGGTCTAGCATGGTGGGAAGGTTCAACTAGCTCACGGAACTCTCTCTTAGTTCCTAACTATTTTACATAGGTCCGACTACTCTCGGACTACTCTCATTCCCCATACACTCCTCTCTCGGAGTTATAATAATATTAAGTGTTTTAGTCTAGAAGCATCACTCTAGATGTTTCTAATGACTTTGGGAACAATACACAAGTTCGGTTAATCTTAGGTTTTAAGAGTTACCCATACGTTTCATTTACTCATACATTCGGTTATTTTCTTATACCGGGTAAAATCCTCATATAGGAGGTCGACCATGTCTCAAGGGAGCTACTAATCCCTTAGGTCTCTTTTACCTTCTTTACTAGTTCACATCTTCGAACTATCTTTAATCCTCTTGAAGGAGGTTCACTTATCTTCCCACTCTCATTTGTTTCGTGGATTGTTTCAATATGGTTTCCTAACCGTTATCGGGTATTACTCAACCCGTACTTCTCCTCACATTCTAGGGAGTTCACATGTTTGCGTTATCGTTATACTTTAACGGATAGTTTGTGTGTTTGCACGTTTTCGTTAACTTATGCAACGACCCGATCTATGGGTCTCCAGCCAAATGTTACTCACTACGAGTCGGTCCATACACTATGTTAGACCACACAGGCATACAAGTATGTTAGCTCATTCAACATACAACAAGGCATACATAATCAAACAATAGATTATTTTCATGCCTTAATCTTGATTAAGCCGACACACAAACACACAAATCAACGTAACTCGGTTAGCACGCGGAGTATGAGAAAATCATACCTTTCACCGGGGTTTTTACTTTTACTGTGTCATCTCACCATGCTCGGTTCACTTTCCATCCTCTGATAACATTCAAATGCTTATATTAACATTAAAGTGTTACGGTAAGTAAAACTAATACTCCCGTACTAAACCCCGTTATCCCGTTATTCCTAGTTTAGTTCATGTGCTCTTAAACTCACAACTTTCTCATTCACTTCTCAAACTTGTTTACACTTCTTAGGACCTTGACTAGTCACCAAAAAAGGCCTAAACATCATCTAAAACCATTACCATTCACTTCCCCATCATTAGAGCACTTAAAAACGCTCTCTGGTACTTTTTTACACTGGTCCGGGTTTGTGTCTGGGGTTACAAACCCGGACCAGACACGGTTCAAAGTTTCTGGACAATTTTACATGTGGTCCGGGTTTATGTCCGGGTTTACAAACCCGGACCAATACTCCTGATCACTCTCGGGTGCTAATAATGACTGGTCCAGGTATATATGCTAATTTACAAACCCGAACCCATAACTCATAAATCTCTCGGGTGAGTTTTAGGGGTGGTCAGGGTTTGTGTCCTGGTTTGTAAACCCGGACCACTCCTCTGTTACAACATTCTGCCGTGTTTCAGCCCTGGTCCGGGTTTCTGTACTTGTTTACAGACCCGGACCACTTACAGAAATGAGTTTTCTCCTTGTTTCTGATTATGTTACCACTCCAAACTTATACCAACTTCTTCCCCACTCATTCTACACCTATTCTAGGATGTTTTGACATTGATTAGGCATTCAAAACTAACCTAAACCATTCTATATATTCATCTGTCAAATAACTCATTTCACTAAAAATTTTCCCTCTGATATAGTTTTCTCATTCTTGTTTCTGTTGCAGTTTTCTATCCTTTCTTTCTCACCATTCCAACCTCACGCATCAATACACTCAAGCCCATACATTCCTAGGCAAATAACTACTCATGATAAATCCAAACACACCTTGTTTCTTTTCTCTTACAAACACCCAAAGCCTCCAAATTCCTAAATCAAATTCGACCGAGCTTACCTACTTTCCTAAGCATTTTCACCACAACAAAACAGCTCATAAATCAGTTCTTCACCCCTGTTTGATTTAGGCATTATCAACTTCAAACACTTACCACATTAACACATTAAATTCCCCCTTGCTCACACATATATAACAGCTAGTCCCAAGCTTATTTCCCACACTTAAGCAACATTAAAACATCCTCATTACTCATTCAAATTGTAGTATCTTAACTACACTAAAACAAGGTCTTCAATTCAGCATTAAAAATCTATTTCCCAAAGACAACAATTCAACTCAATGTAAGCTCAATTACCTTGCTAGTTTTGGTTTCTCTTCCTTCCTTCCTTCCTTCCTTCCTCTTGTTCTTTCTTTCTCTTCTTGGTCTACCAAATGAGGTAAGCTACAGCCACGCCCAAATGACACACAACCACTACCAAGTCAATTACTACTCTTCACATTAAAACCCTAGAATTTTAAGGAGGGTTCTTAAGGTTTTTAAGAAGGAATTACCTTGCACTTATAAATGGAGTTCTGGGACAACATAGCTAGCAATTCCATCCCTTAATGAAGATCAATAATCGGCTGGACATGGAAGAAAGGGGAAGCTCACGTTGGAAATTTCCAAAGAAATATAAGAGAGGCTAGAATGATGAGCTCTTAAGCTTATTTTTACCTTGGAGTAATAAGGAGGAGATGGAGATCCAAATACTCTTATTCACGCTTCAAAATGGCATTTAGCCATGGTCATGAAGGTGGAGTTTTTCAGCTTTTGAAGGGTGGAACTTGTTCCTTGTGCAGAGGGGAATCCAACGGTAGTAATTTTGTGGAGTTTGGAGTTGATTTGAGTGTTCACTAGAAGAAAGAAGATAGGTGCTGTGTGGGCATGGGAAAATTGCTATCGGAGCTAGCAAGGAGGAAGAAGAGGGCTCTGGTGAGCAGAGAAAGAAAAACGTGTGGGAGTTAGAATAGAAGAGAGAGAGTGTTAAAAGTACTTTTCTACTTTTCTTTTCTTTTCTTCCTTTTTCTTTTCTTCCTTTCTTTACTAACTAGCTAACAAGAGATGGAGGCTGATCAAGTTAATAAAAACGGCCCACTATATACATATATGCTGGAGCGTTTTTTGGTTTCTGACAGAAAACGCTCGTTATTTTACCCGGTTCGGCATTATTCACTCACCGGGCCCGTTTTTCGGATTTTTCTCGTTTCTTTATTTTTAATGGTTATTAAGCTTCCATTAATACTTATTTATAGTTATTTAATCAACTATAATTTTTTTACGGGTCCGTTTGACCCCTTTAAGTCACATTTCGGGTTTTCTCGAAAAACGTGCTTTAAAACTCCGTTAGCGTTTTAATCCATTATTTGGATCCGTTTTCTTCGGGAATCACTCCCGTATACTAATTAGGCCTAACCAAGCCTTAGGAATCCACCTCGGACCCTTACGAGATCATATATCTCTTATACTCATTTAATGCGCGTTTTAGCGTTTTTCGCTTTTCAAGCGTTTTCTCTTTACTTTTGGTTTTATTCTCTTACCAATACTCTCAAGGCACCATTAGGCCTTTATAAATCGTATTAGAGTAATTAAATCACCATTTTTAGATCCGGGGTATTTAAAATGGTGTTTTCTAGCTTGGGAGAAACAAGGTAGATGAAGAAGAATGGCCACCTTGCTCACCTACCACGGCCGACCTCCCCCCCCCCCTTTTATACTAAAATTCCATCCTTATCTTTAAATTTGTAATCATTACTTCTAGAATTGTCCATAGCCATTGATTTATGCCAAGTGTCTTAAACCAATCCTCACCATTGGTATGTAACCGCCCTTGAATGGATAAGGAGGGAGCAAGTTGGTTTTGTAATCATTGGCAAATAGTAAGGAGGTGTGAATAGTAACCGAGATATTTTTCTCTCCTTTCCTTGATATTTTCGGCCACCATCTTAGGCCATGTTTGGCTTGAGCTTTTCATGGGTATTAAGACTATATATGTAGGTATGTTAATACTAGCATGGGTTATCAAGTTTCAGGAATTTCCTCAGGTCACTTCTGAGCTCTTCCAAGGCTTCGTTTGTCCAGAATCACTAAATACTAAAAAACGTAACTAAATTGTCTTATATTAAAAGAAAAAAGATATGATTATTTCTTCCCCAAAACACTCTCAAAAGTATCTAACACTCTTCCTAAGGTTGATAACCACTCTCAGTTCCTGAGGAATTCAATAATTTTCAGGAATTTCAGGAATCCTGCGAAACTAAGGTTTACCGGATGATTCCCGGGAAACTATAGTTTCTAATGTTCACCACGCACTTCCAACTAATTAAAACCTTCTTCATCTTTTAGAAATTAGGGTTTCCTAAGGTTTACAGTTAATTAAGGCCCTAATCACAGTTTAGAAATTTGGGGGTATTACATACTGTCCCGTAGACTTGTGTCTCGGGTTTTGTTATTGTTCCTTCTTCTACTCCGTTGTACGCTTAGTGCTTCTTTTCCTGCTGCTGGTTGACTAGCCAGGTTTCACGACTGCTAAGCAGGTCGCCCTATGCTGTTGTAAGTTGTAGTCTCCTTAAGGTTGGAGTACTCATTCCACCGCTAATAAGTGCGGGTATTGTTGTCCAACCGGGATCCGTCTCCGGGACTTCCAATTCTTGGAGTCTGCTATATGTCAGGTTCCTTGTTTACTGTATGATTACTTCACAACTGCCAGATCAGGTTTTCCCGAGCATGAGAGGACTTTCCTTCTCTCTAGCGTTCCTTCCCAAGTTATACAATGGGTTTGTGGAGGGCGGGTCTGATGTTGTAGGTATCCGGTACACACCGGTGGTTCCTAACTAGCATATCTCTAACGCTAACACTCAGCCGTTAGCCCTAAGCTTCTAATTCCTAACTCGGTATCTCCAGTCATCAGAGCGATACTTTACTCTGATACCACTTTTTGTAACACCCCTACCGCTAACACTTTCATTACCGTCCAATCTCCTTATACAATCCAGACTCACGCAGCGGACACTTACATACTCAACGGTGGGTGATACAATGCCGTTAGCCACCCACGTGACTAACAAGGCTACTACTACTACTACATACAGCATCGGTCTGATGGACTGGAATATCCGAGTACTACACACTTACAATACATACTCCAATTACCAAACAAGTACTAGAACTCCCATTCATTGCAATACTCCCTAAGTTCAATACAATGTAATACACCGAGTTTACTAAGATCCTTATACAAATACAACACCTCTTTCAATTTCATAGATACTCATTAAGAGTCTAACCACTACCCATTCCTCACAAACTACTTACTTTCTAAGTACAAGGGGTGTGCCACTTAGTACGCTTCTACATTCCACTTCTAACTATCCAAGTGTAGCCACCGGTCACGTACCTTGACCATATCCGCTTCGGGTACCTGCACACTAAAAACGTTCCCCCTAGGGGGTCAGCTTTCACTGAATATGACTTCCGCATACCCCACGTACTAGCGAGGGTACGCCGACCACTTGGTCGAATACATGCAATTCATTTTATTCAAACATACATGCATACATGCTCTTATACACAATACTACAATACTTTACGCAAGGAATACATTTACACACTTCATTACATACAAGGAATACAATATAAGCCATCCAATACATACTTACCTTCTTCCGAAATACATATACGCAATACATACACCATACATACTCAATGCACCGTACTTGTTAGCTTCATTGGTCCACCCGGGTTAATCGGGTGGAGATTATCTTTTACTCAGGGCCAATGACTTACACCAGCCAAGACCATTACACATACAATACTATTACTTTACTTTACTACTTACTCAAGTCAAGTCGTCGGGACCTCCGGGCAGGGACTACACCGTCCCACCACCGGGATTACTAGGTTCACCAGTCCAGGATGCTACCCATTTAAGGGGTTTGGGCCGTGGACCAATTAAAGAACCAGAAATCGGATCCAACCTCTTGTGTCTCCTCATCCTCACGCGTGGCCGAAACTATATCGGACTTCTACTCATTCCAATTTACACAATACTTACGTTAGGAGTTAGGTAGTTAGGAATTAGTAGAAGTCATTCATTCTAGCCACATACACAAATACATTGCTCATATTCACATCCATACGAAATACAGTACAATACGCAGTCGCAAGTTCAATACAAGGTACAAATTCACTTCCTCATCATTCATTCATTTCATGAATTATACAAACTATTGTTCAAGAGCAATATACCAAGAACAATATAAACAAGCACAGTAAGTGCAATAGAGTCTGATTCATACATTTATCTTATTTAGGTGATCAAATAAGCACACAAATCAGGGTAACCAGGTTTGGATACAAGGCATGAAGAAATCATACCTTTTTCTGCAATTTACTTTACCGGGTGCCTTCTTGTTCCCTAGTCCTTACTTGTTCCTCGAGTCCTATTCTTGAACCTCCAGCTACATGCCAAATGGTTCAATCAATACTACGCATTACAATACATACATAATTACTACTCCCGTACTTACCCCGTTGTCCCGTTGTTTCCGTTTATCTTAATGTTTATAAACTTCCAACTTCCTTAATTACTCCTCATACTTGTTCATGGCCTTAATGACCTTTAACATCGTTACTTAAGTCTTACTTATCTTATACTATCATTACCATTCACTTCCTTACCTTAATACCCATTTAATAAGCATAATTTTAAAATTTTTGGTTGGTCAGGGACCTTGTCCGGGTCTTAAGTCCCGGACCAACACTTGGTCGCAATCCTCGGCCTGATTTTAACTATGGACCGGGACCTTATACTTAAGGTAAGTCCCGGACCCAAGGTTTCGAAAACTCTCGGACAGATTTTAACACATGGTCTGTGTCCTTGTCCTTATGTCAAGTCCCGAACCATAATTCTTGGTTAACTCACGGCCTATTTTGATGGGGTGGTCCGGGTCCTTATACGGGACCTAAGTCCCGGACCACCCCCTGTTATGAAGTCTCGGTATGTTTTTGTACACTGGTCCGGGACTTAGTCCTGGACTAAGGTCCCGGACCCTGCTAAGTTTTGCAGATTTTTAAGTCTTTCCAAATCTGTTACATTGCTATCTTTGCCTAATTAATTCCCCATTGTTCCTACACTTAATCCCACATATTTAAGCACCTAATTAAGCTCCTAAACATCTTTAAATCCATCACCTACTCCTTACTTCTTTTCATACTCATTCACACACATAATCTCTACATTTCCATTTCAACACTTATAAATTCTCCTTAGGTTTGTTTTGCTACAAATTTTGGGTTCTTATTTCCTCCATACATAGTTTCATCTCCTAATGTCATTTCCAAAGACTACCATGCATTATCTCACCTCTTGAAGTCCAACACTCATTCACTAGGTCTTGTGCATAAGTTCTCCTAGTTTCTCCAATACAATTCAACAACTCTTGCTACAGATTTTACATTCCTATATCCTCATACCACAACTACCATTCCATGGTTACTAAATGTCTCTACTAACCCCAATACACACCTTGGTTCTCCCATTCACCAAGTCATCCATTAATGCACAATTCCTACTAAAATTTTGTCATAGTTCACCTACTTTTCTTACTTAGCCACACATATCAATTCTCACCAAATTCATTCCTAATCTAGCCACACCCATACAAGGGTCCTACCAGCAATCAATATAATACCAATTCATCAACACTTCCTCAATCCACAATACTAATGCACATACACAATATACTTGGCTCCAAGGCCTACAATTCACATACTAGTTCACAAATACCCAAAATTCCAACACTACAATACCAATACAACATTTTGGGTTCTTTAAATTAGTTTACCCATTCCCATACTCTAATGCATTAAGATTTAGCATTTAAGGAAGAGCCCTTACCTTGAGCTTTTAATTTCCT